>JAJLVN010000001.1:283105-809211 GCA_030570315.1 Pichia sp. NRRL Y-12827
AAAAAAAAAAAAAAAAAAAAAAAAAAAAAAAAAAAAAAAAAAAAAAAAAAAAAAAAAAAAAAAAATGAAGTGTAAAAAACCAGGTGAAAAAAGGTAAAATCAACAAACCTAAAACCTAAAAATCACTTCTCTGAGTTGATAATAAAAGCAGGAAAATTCAAAAACAAAAATAGAAACAAAAATGAAAATAAAAATGAAAATAAAAATGAAAAAATAAAAATAAAGTAAAATACTGATCATGAAAAGCTAATGGCAGAAACATTATGTAAACCAAAAATAAAAAATACCAAAGATAACATTGAAATAAAAAAAAAACAATCAGTGTCAATTCAATAAAAAATTCTGAAGTTCAAATCCCAAAAAATAAAAAAAATTGGTCAAAAAAATTCAAGTTTGAATGTAAACATTTTGATGCAAATCATTTACTTCTTAAAAAAGAAGGTTTTGGTAATGTAACTGCCTTTGGTTCAGCATGAAAGGATGATCCTGCATACTTGAAACCATCTGTGGAGGTTGAACTATGAGATGAAGCGCTTTGTAATTTAGATCTGTTTGAGGAATCAAGACTTGGAGATCTAGATAATTTCGGTGAGCAATTACCAAAATCTGGTTCTCTACCATCTGGCAGTTTTGGGTTATGAAATTCAAATTCATTTAATTTGAGATGTTGAGAAGTCGGAGATCTTGAAGATTTTGATTTATTGTTATTCTGGTTATTAAGTGTAGCTTTTAATCCATCAGTTGGTGACGTAGCTGGAGACAATAATAAGTTCTTTATACCCTCTGTCGTTTGTTTTAAATCATCAGACGTACTTTTTAGTATAGCTCTTTTGGAACCTTTTTTATTGTTGATAGTATTGTTGAAAACAACATCCACTTTCCTCGGTGGGATAATAATTTTGTTATTATTATCATGATTGTTGTTTCTGTTGTTGTTATTAGTACTCTTACTATTCTCTTTTTTTGAATTTCTATTATTCTTCTTTGAGGGTTGCTGAGATTGTTGTTGTAACTGTTGCGGTTGCGGTTGCTGTTGCGGTTGTGGTTGTTTTTGTTTTGGAGTGGACTTTTTAGTTATATTTTTTTGAACCTTTTGATCAACCTTTGGGTGATATTGTTTGGTCTTAGCAGGCTTTTTGGACTTCGAAGATTGTTGTCTGTTTTGGGAAAAACTGCTACCTTGATTATGAACCAAAGGAAGAGATTGCGGTTTATCAGCCACCATCATCATAAGTGCTTAGAAATTATAAATAAATTGAAGTAGATTGTAGGTAAAATCTGTGTTTGTTCACGTGGTGAATATAAAAGCAAAAAAAGAAGGATGCAACACTATAGTAATTAAAGAGAGAAATGATGATGAAATTAATTGTTGCGACATTTTCTAGTTTGCCCTTGTCATAAAAATTTTTACGTCAGCAACTTTACGTAAGCCACAATACGACCAAATGACTTGTTGTAAAGCAAAGTAGATGTATATTTGCAGTAAACGCAATCAGTTCAAAGTATGCACATCTAGAAATTGTGTGAAAAATTTTAAATTTATGAACACATGGCTTATTTATTAAAAAAAGAGTAATGTTTATAGTTAAATTGAAAAGTTGTTAAAATTGAGTTTAGACTAATACGAATGATTACAAAGATTCCAAAATCAACAAACATCTACAAACATAAATAGTTGCATTGAAACCTTTTAATATTAATAATCATAGGTGTATTTTTATTATTTGAGCTTGATTCTTTTAAGTAGTAAAACTTCATTTTAATGCGTTTTCTTAAATCTAACTGTATTCTGTTTATGTCTTAGTTTATCAAAAACTTATCTATAATTTCCGCATTTTTCTTATTTTACACTAGGATTTTCTTATAGTATACTAGGATTTTCTCATTTTTCTGAATTTTTATTTCAACATGAAAATTTATTTTTTTTTGATGAAATTTTTTTGAAACTGTATAAATCTTTTAATCTTATGATGGAACTCCTTAATTAGTCCCAATAGACAACGTTCATAATGGATTCCCAACAATCCAATAAACAACATAGGGCTGGTAATGCCAGAAAAAATACGGCAAAGCAAAAGTTACATTCTCAAGGGAAGAATGCCAAAGCTTTTGCATTTGCCAAACCTGGGAAACTCCACAAGCAGGCCACTAGAAGTAGTGATTTGGGTGAAAAGAGATTCCATGTTCCAATGGTTGACCGTACTCCTGAAGATGATCCACCTCCAGTTATAGTTGCTGTTGTTGGTCCACCAGGTACGGGTAAAACGACTTTAATTCGCTCATTGGTCCGTAGATTAACAAAGACAACTATTAGTGATATCAAAGGTCCAATTACTGTCGTCAGTGGTAAAAGAAGAAGGTTAACCTTTATTGAATGTTCAAATGATCTTAATTCAATGATTGATATTGCCAAAATTGCAGATTTGGTTTTATTACTAATGGACGGTAATTTTGGATTTGAAATGGAAACTATGGAATTTTTAAATATTGCCCAACATCATGGTATGCCAAGAGTTTTAGGTGTTACCACACATTTAGATTTATTCAAGAAACCAGCAACCATGAGAGCTGCAAAGAAAAGATTAAAGCAAAGATTTTGGACCGAGGTTTATCAGGGTGCAAAATTATTCTATTTATCTGGTGTTATCAATGGTAGATATCCTGATAGGGAAATTTTGAATTTGTCTAGATTCATATCAGTCATGAAATTTAGACCTTTGAAGTGGAGAAACGAACATCCTTATTTATTATCTGACAGAATTGTTGATTTAACCCATCCATCCAAAATTGAAAAAGATTTAAAATGTGATAGAAAAATTGCACTTTATGGTTATTTACATGGTACCCCATTACCAAGCAAAGATGCAAGAGTTCATTTAGCCGGTGTTGGTGATTTTACTGTTTCTTCAGTTGAAAAATTACCTGATCCATGTCCAACTCCATACTTTGAACAAAAATTGGAAGATTTTGAAAGGGAGCAACGAAAAATTGCTGAAGCAAATGGTGAAACATTACCCGCAAAGAAAACAAAGCGTAGAAAGAGGTTGGAAGATAAACAAAAAATTATTTATGCTCCAATGTCTGATGTTCATGGTGTTTTAATTGATAAAGATGCAGTCTATATTGATGTGGGACAAAAAGCTTTTCAATCTGAAGAAAATATGGGTGCCATGGGTGAAAAAATAGTTCATGATTTACAAAATGCTGCAGATATAATAGATGGAAGAAAATCAAAATCATCAGGAATTACATTATTCAGCAATGGCCCAGCAATCCATGAGAATGAATATGAAGAAGATGATTTTGATAATGAAGAAGAAATAAATGAATTCAAAGGCGATTCTGGTAGAAAGCAAATGAGAAATGCAAGAATTGCTACACATTCAATTGAAGAAATAGATGATGGCAAAGATCTTGATGATGACGACAGCAATAACTTTGACGAGGAAGCAGATGATAGAGCAAGAGAAAACAAACTGAAACAATTGAAACAATCTGTAACTACGCAAACCGATGAAAAACTTCAATTTGAAACTGATTCGGAATTAGATGATGAAGATGACGGTGAAATATCAAAATGGAAATCTATGGGTGGTAAACTAAACCATCTTGAAATAAAGAAAACATGGGATATTAATAAGCTGATTTACATGAATAATATTGTTCCAGAAGATGTTATTGCTAGGTGGAAACAAGAAGAGACTGAATTAGATGAAGAAGATGAGGTATCTACAACTGACAGTGGAGAAGATGAAGATTTTTTTAAGAAAAAGGAAAAAAAAGCTATTGAAGAATCAAACCAATTGAATGTTGGATTAGATACATTAAAGCAAAAATGGTTCAGTGGCAGTGATGCCCTTAACTTGTTAAAGAAAAGATTTTTTTTATCTGCAAAGCAAAGAATCCAAATGGAAAAAGATGAAGAAGCAGATGGAAATGATGAAATTTATGGAGATTTTGAAGATTTAGAAGAAGAAGTTGAAGAAGGGTTAAGTGAAGATGAAGAAAAATCTATTGCTGAAATCTCTGATTCAGAAAAAGGAGACGATTTTACCAATTTTGAGGAAGAAGAAATGAAAGATGAAATGGGTATTGGTACAAAGGTTGATGAATCTGATGAAGACTCCGAAGATGATGATATCGATGAAGGTGACATATCTATTGAAAAACAAAGAGAATTGAATGCTAAAAAGAAAGCTAAATTAAAACAACAATTTGAAGAGGAAGAAGAATATAAGGGTGACGACGATCCATTCAATGAACATGATAATTGGTATGAATTTCAAAAAGCAAAGATGGCTAAACAATTAGAAATTAATAAAGCTGAATTAAGCAAACTAGACACTGAAGCAAGAACAAAAATTGAGGGTTATTCTGCTGGCTCGTATGTTAAATTAACTTTTGATCAATTGCCAATGGAATTCATTGAAAATTTTGATCCATCATTTCCAATTATTGTTGGTGGTTTGTTAAGTACCGAAGAGAGATTTGGTTTAATTAATGGTAGAATCAGAAGACATAGATGGCATAAAAAGATTCTTAAAACGAATGATCCATTAATTCTTTCTTTAGGTTGGAGAAGATTTCAAACCTTGCCTATTTATACGACTTCTGACTCGAGAACCAGAAACAGAATGTTAAAGTATACTCCGGAACATTCATATTGTTCTACTACTTTCTATGGCCCATTAGTTGCTCCAAATACTACATTTTGTGGTATTCAAGTTGTCGACAAAGACCACACAACAGGTTCATTTAGAATTGCTGCAACTGGTATTGTTGAAGACCTAAATGCTGATAGTACGATTGTCAAGAAGTTGAAATTAGTAGGTTACCCACAAAAGATTTATCGTAATACAGCATTTATTAAAGATATGTTTACTTCTGCAATGGAAGTTGCAAAATTTGAAGGTGCATCAATTAAAACGGTTTCAGGTATTAGAGGTGAAATTAAACGTGCATTATCAAATCCCGAAGGCCATTTCAGAGCAACTTTTGAAGATAGAATTTTGATGAGTGATATTGTCATATTAAGAACCTGGTATCCAGTTAAACCAAAAAGATTCTATAATCCGGTTACCTCATTATTATTGAAAGACAAAACTAATTGGAAGGGTATGAAATTAACAGGTGAAGTTAGAGCAATCAATCAAGTTGCAACGCCACGTGAAAGTGATTCACAATATAAAAAGATTGAGAGACAAGAAAGAAAATTCCATTCACTTAGAGTTCCAACTTCAGTTAAAAAGAATTTACCATTTAAATCTCAAATCCAAGAATTGAAAAAACAATCTAAGAAAACTTATCAACAAAAGAGAGCTGTTGTAATGGGTTCCGAAGAAAAGAATGCAAGAAAGTTAATTCAAACAATTCAAACCATTAGAAATGATAAAGAAAGTAAGAGAAGAGCTACAAAGGATGCCAAAATGCAAGTGAAGATCAAAGCAAGGGAAAAGATTGAAGTCACAAAGGCCGAAAAGCAAAAGGAAAAGAAAAAAGAGTATTTTGAGAAAAATGGTAAGAAACGTAAGTTAGAAAGTAGTGAAAGTTCAAGTGCAGCCTTTGGTAGTAAAAGAAAATAACCATTAACAATAAACCAGCATTTTATAAAGTTATTTGTGTATAGTTAATTAATTTCAAAAAAAAGTTATCGAAAAAGATGTAAGTTATAAATATAGACGACTATTATATAAATTACAAATTATTGAACTAAAACGAATAAGTGGATATTTAGATGTATTGGGATAACCATTTAAAACCTTCAGCATAACCTTGTCTCATAACAATAGAACACATGAATAATTCAAAGGGTCTGACACCATCAGGACATTTACCCTTACCAGAAGTTTGCAATAAACCTAAGTAATTTCTAACTTCATTTTCACTGACAGCTCTTGGAGAATCAATCTTGTTACCTAAAATCAAGAATGGGACTTTCTTTAATTCTTCCATACTTAATAATGCATCTAATTCCATCCTTGATTCTTCAAATCTTTCTGGATCTGCAACATCAACTAAATAGACAATACCATTAACTTCTGGGAAATAATCTTTCCATAATCTTCTTGCTTGTTGATGTCCGCCTAGATCGAAAGTTGTGAATCTGACATTACCAATAGCCAATTCTTCAGAAGTTGGATGTAACGTTGGTTGTAATGTTGCCATTCTATCATTCTTTAACATATGTAAAAGGGTAGTTTTACCTGCATTATCTAAACCAAGAAATAATAATTTAGCATGTTTATTCCATAAACCTAAGTAAGCTAACGCATCTTGAACTGTTTGAAAATAAAGGGAAACATAAAATAAAAAGTAGATGTTAGTATTTGCAAATACATAGATTCAAATCAAAACTTAAAATAAGGAACCAAAATCGAGTTATATCTAAAAGGACCAGGGAACAAAACAAAAGTAATCTAATAGATATATCGTCTCTTCTACTTCCCAATATATACGTACACCAATCAAAAATCCACATAATGACTTGTCTTCTTTGCTCTTTCTTGCACACACCAAACTCTACGTGTACAACTAACATCTTTAAATAAAAACTGGAAACGAAAAGGAAAACTTGCAATTCTTAATTTTCCACTACTGTCGCTACCATTGCGTCGCCGACTGTACTTTTTTTTTATTGAGAGGACAACACAACACGCACCTTGCATTTCTCTTCGAATCACTTCAAATGCTCAACATAGAATGCGTTGTTTGGATTTAAAGAAGTTGATTAAAGTCAAAGTGGACTGCCATTTATACAACCATGAAGCTAGACATCAAGGTAAGTACACATTTCAATTATTAATGAATTCTTTTCTTGTGGTGGTTCCAATTTAGCTGATATTGATTTCCACCTCCACAGGTTTCATTCAATGCTCAAGCGATTTCTGAATTAATATATAATGAATCATTTCACCACAACAAATTGATTCTATTGAAATTACTAAAAACGAATCCCATTCATTTCATTAAAAAGTTTAACATCATTACTAACATCAATTACTTTTTCTCTTCTATTTTCTATTCTTTTTTTAGAAACTTTCAAGTACCAGATCAGACCGTGTCAAAGGTATTGATTTCCATCCAACTGAGCCATGGATTTTAACGACACTTTATAGTGGTAAAGTTGAGATTTTCTCATATGAAACAAAAACAGTTGTCAAAACAATTGATGTCACAAATGTCCCTGTTAGAGCAGGTAAGTTCATTGCACGTAAGAATTGGATTGTTGTCGGTGCTGATGATTTTCAAGTTAGAGTCTATAACTATAATACAGGCGAAAAGGTTGCTCAATTTGAAGCACATCCAGATTACATTAGATCAATTGCTGTACATCCTTCAAGACCGTATGTTTTAACATCTTCAGATGATTATACAATTAAGTCTTGGAATTGGGATAATAATTGGAAACTTGATCAAGTTTTCGAAGGCCATCAACATTATGTTATGTCAATTTCTTTTAATCCAAAAGATCCAAACACATTTGCTTCTGCATGTTTAGACAAAACTGTTAAGATTTGGTCATTAGGCTCCAAAGTTCCAAATTTTACTTTAACGGCACCAGAATCAAAGGGCTTCAATTATGTTGATTATTATCCACACGGTGACAAACCATATTTATTAACGTCTTCTGATGATAAAAGTATCAAAGTTTGGGATTATCAAACCAAATCTTGTGTTGCAACACTTGAAGGACATGTTTCCAATGTTTCATTTGCAGTTTTCCATGCTGAATTACCATTAATTATTTCAGGTTCTGAAGATTCAACTATTAAGATTTGGAATAGCAATACATATAAATTGGAAAAAACATTGAATTACAGATTAGAAAGAGCATGGTGTATTTCAACCAGAAAGAACTCATCATTGGTTGCGGTTGGTTTTGATGCAGGTAACGTTGTTTTCCAATTAGGTGATGATAAACCGTTATTATCTATGGACCAATCAGGTAAAGTTATATGGTGTAAACATAATGAAGTTTATCATTCTGTTATTAAATCATCAGATGCAGCCGCTGAAGATGGTGAAGCCTTGAATTTATCACAAAAGGAATTTGGTTCGGTTGAAGTTTTTCCTAATTCTTTAGTTCATTCACCAAATGGTAGATTTGTTTCTGTTACTGGTGATGATGAATATATTATTTACACTTCATTAGCATGGAGGAACAAAATGTATGGTCAAGCATTAGATTTTGTTTGGGCCCAAGATTCAAATTATTATGCAATTAGAGAATCCAAATCAAGTGTTAAAATTTTCAAGAATTTCAAGGAAAAACCAAATGGCCAAATCAATTTAATTGATGAAGCAGATAAAATCTTTGGTGGTGCATTATTAGCAGTTAAATCTGGCGATTCCTTAATATTTTATGATTGGGAATCCGGTGAAATTGTTAGATCTATTTCCGTTGCCGCAGATAATGTGTACTGGTCTGATGATGGCGACTTAGTCTTGATATCCTCAAATGAATCAGCATATGCATTAAGTTATGATAAGGAAATCTTCCAACAAAGCTTAGAAAATGGTACTATTGATCCAGAAGAAGGGGTCACCGAATCCTTTGATGTTGCATTTGATGTTGAAGATCAAATTGTCACAGGTAAATGGATTGGTAATGTGTTTATTTATACCTCAGCATCAAATAGATTGAATTATTTAGTTGGTGGCTCGATTTACAATTTAGCGCATTTTGATAAAACGATGTTCTTATTAGGTTACTTATCAAGAGATAACAAAGTGTATGTCTCTGACAAAGATATGAACGTTGTTTCATACTATTTATCATTGGCTGTTTTAGAATATCAAACAGTTGTAATGAGAGGTGATTTAGAACTTGCTGACTCTATAATAGAAAATATTGATGAAAGAGATATAAATAAAATTGCAAGATTTTTAGAGGAACAAGGTTATACAGAAAAAGCATTAGAATTATCAACTGATTTAGATCAAAAATTCGATTTAGCAATTCAAACATTGAATTTTGAATTAGCGTTAGAGATTGCAACAAAGGAAGATTCAATTCATAAATGGAAGAAACTTGGAGATTCAGCACTTTCAAATTGGAAATTTGATATGGCAATTGAATCATTTGAAAACAGTAAAGACTATCAATCACTATTATTATTATACACATCATTCAATAATATTGAAGGATTAAAGAAATTAAGTGCTTCATGTATACAAACTGGGAAATATAATTCAGCGTTTGCAGCATCATGGGCAGCTAAAGATTTGAATTCATGTTTAGAGATTTTAAAAAAATCAAATAGATTTACCGAAGCATCGTTTTTAAGTTTGGTTTACAATGGTGATATCAAACAATTAGATGAACTTACTGAATTATGGAAAAATGATTTAACTAAATGTTCCAAGGGTAAAATTAGTTCAAGAATTTTATTACCTAGTGCAAATGCATCTGAATTTCCTACACTGAAAGAAATAAGTGAAAGTTTAATTGATGTTAGCGATGAACCTGAAAGAATAGAAGAAGAAGCTTCTGCAGAAACCACCGAAGTATCATCGTTTGCTAAAGATACCGCAGAAGAAGTGAAGGAAGGAGGAGAATGTAAGGTCTTGGAAGCAGAAGAACCGGCGCAAACGGCTGATGATACAGTCGTTAACGAAAAGGATGATAGTTAGGAAAAATTTCTTTTTTGTTTCTTTTATTCTTGTATTTGTAAAAAAGTAGACATTACCCCTAAACACAAGTATTTTATAAGCTAGTATAGCCTACCATTTTAATTCCAGAAAAAACCCTGTAAGTTTAAATAGGCATTAACGGGGAGTTCCATCTGTCGTGTTCCTAAAGAGGTTAGTATTAAGGGAAATCCTAGGAAAAGGTGAGAAAGTTAATTTGCGTTACCATTGGGGTAGAAAAGCAGTTGCGGTACCATGATGGTTGCATGTGTTTCGCATAATGCAACCTCTTAACTATCACGGTTAGTGAAGAATTCTTTTTGCGATTACTTTTTGCAAGGATAATCCACAGTGCTGGTTATCTGTAAATATGCTACCACTGAAGTTTAAATGCAAATTTTTTTCTTTTATTATGCCAAGAAAATGGAAAGTCAATTATGTTTATAAGAAGGAGATTCTGCTACCAATCTGTGGAAGAATTATTAAGTATAGTTTTTACTCGTTTTTCTTTAATTATCCAGTAAATAAAAGTATTCAATAGAAAATGGTTGATTGGTCTGTTTTTGGTGATCCAGATAACATTACTTTAACTGATGAAAATGTTCCAGATGCATTCAAGGTCTGTGTTCTTCAAGGTATGGTTGATGCAGAATCATCATTCAGCGGTGGTATTGGCACGAGAATTGGTTCCATTTTTGTCATTGGTGTGATTTCAACTTTTGTTACTTTATTTCCAATTTTATCACAAAGATTTAAGTGGAAAATTTCCGTTTGGTTTTATCTTTTTGCTAAATTTTTTGGTGCAGGTGTTATTATAGCTACTGCCTTTGTCCATTTGATGGATCCAGCTTATGCAGAAATTGGTGCCAATTCTTGCGTGGGTGGTTGGGGTCACTGGGCAGATTATGCTTGGGTTCCTGCATTAATGCTTGCTTCGATTTTTGGTGTCTTTTTGATTGAATTATTTTCTGAAGTTTATGTTGAACGTAAATATGGTTTGACTTGTGAGGAAGTTGACATTAAAAACTTAATCACAAGTGCTGCTGCTCCTGCTCCTGCTCCTACTGTGGAAAATAGTCTTCCTGAAAATTGTGATTTGTGTAACATCAGTGATGATCAATCTGAATTAAAGAAAAATAGTGTTGAAATTGAAGAAAGAAGTGTCAGATCGGCTGCATGTTATGAATTTAAGCAACAGTTTGCTGCTTTCTTAATTCTAGAATTTGGTGTCATTTTCCACTCTGTCATTATTGGTTTGAATTTAGGTTCTTGTTCCTTTGACGATTTCAAAACCTTATACATTGTTTTAGTCTTCCATCAATCTTTTGAAGGTTTAGGTATTGGTGCAAGATTATCTGCAATTCCATGGCCAAACGATAAACCAGAAGTTTACAAATATTTACTTTGTCTTGCTTATGGTTTAGTTACACCTATCTCGATTGCTATTGGTATTGGTGTTAGAACTACTTATACCGGTGATAGTTTTGCTGCAAACATTGTTTCTGGTGTTTTAGATGCATTATCTGCAGGTATTCTTATTTACACTGGTTTAGTTGAATTTGTTGCCAGAGATTTCATCTTCAACAAAGATATCAAAAAGAATACTAACGAACTACTTTACTGTGTGTTCTGTATCATATTAGGTGCAGGTATCATGGCATTAATCGGTAAATGGGCATAATCCAATAGATTCTTTCTTCCGTACTTTTACAAATTTTATAAAACTGTCTAAGATTTAATTTTTAACTGCGTTTCAAATACTACAGTATTATCTTATAATTTAGTGAATATTTCACGCTTATCTGTTTCATATTCCCTTTTACCTAAACAGACAAAATAACATTCTTTTGATTCTAATCTACATGCTTGTGGCTTGAATCTTTTAACTTCTTTAAAGACTTTTTTTAATCTTAATTCTAGCAATTTATCTTCTTCACCAGTAAAGAACTTGATAACTAAGGAACCATTCTTCTTTAGTAAATCAATAGCTGTAATTAATGCGGCATCACACAGGTCCATCGACAAAGTGTGATCTTTAAATGCCAAACCAGTGGTATTTGCCATCCTAATATATGGATTGTTAGTAGTTGAGCTTGCATAACCATATGTTCTGGGAAAAGGTACATACATATCACTTAGTACAATATCAACTGGGTATAAAAATTTCAAATCTGTTTCATCATCATTTTTAGTTTCTGTATCTATAATTCTATTCATTTCGTTTTCTTGATCAACTATTGATGCAGCTGGTTGTAAAGGTTCAATATTCTTGTTTGATTTCGAAATGATTTCTATATTTTCAAAAACTTTGTCTCTTTTCTGTAAATCTGATAATTTGAAAAACTCTTTGATCAATTTATGGGTACCTTTACTTAACATATTACCTTGAATTGTGGACGCACCATGAGGTGGTTGATATGGTAGTATATCTACACCTAAAATCTTGGAATTATGCGGACATCTGTCTAATGCAACTTGGTTCCAAGCTCCTGGTGCAGCGCCTAAATCAAGTACATTCAGAGGTTTCCCACGATTAATTGATTTCGATGACAGCTTAATATTTTTAGACTTACCAAATATATTAAATTTTTCATCAATTTGTAATAGTTTGAAAGCTGCTCTGGACTTCAGATTTTCTTCTTTGGCTCTTTTAGTGAAATAATCATTTGTTTGTCTATTCAGCCATCGATTTGAGGATGATGATTTTAATAAAGTTGACGATGTGTTGAACAATCGTATTTGAATACATTGCATTATAAATAAAGTCATTGAATATTTAACGAAAAGGAAACAGAATTGATAATGGTATGTAAACCGCAGTATGTTAGTTATACCAATAAACTATTTCTTGTTTGTGTATTATATCTATTGAAAATGTCATATTCATGTAAATAAAAAAACAAGACCCTAATTTGCCCTGCACGTGTATGAATTGAGGGTTAGCTTTGCAAAACACGCACACTTATTACTTCCTTAAATTTTTTTCACAGTTTCCTCACTACACTCTCTGACAAAATTCATCCTCTGATGGATGGATGGGTTCGTATCTTTTCCTTGAAATTTCTTTCTAGACATCGTCGATCAAACCATTTACAAGGTATTACCTATTTTAGGGAGACAATCATCTAAACATGTCCAAGGTTAACACTTCCCAAGTTAGAGAAAACGTCAAGGAGCTTTTAAAGTACTCCACCGAAACTAAGAAGAGAAACTTCTTAGAAACCGTTGAATTACAAGTCGGTTTAAAGAACTATGATCCACAAAGAGATAAGCGTTTCTCTGGTACTTTAAGACTTCCTCAAGTCCCAAGACCAAACATGACCATCTGTATTTTTGGTGACGCTTTTGATGTTGATAGAGCAAAGGGTTTAGGTTGTGATGCTATGTCCGTTGATGATTTAAAGAAATTAAACAAGAACAAAAAGTTAATTAAGAAATTAGCAAAGAAGTATAACGCTTTCATTGCTTCTGAAACTTTAATTAAGCAAGTTCCAAGATTATTAGGTCCTCAATTATCTAAGGCTGGTAAGTTCCCAACCCCAGTTTCTCATACTGATGATTTATACGCAAAGGTTACTGATCAAAAGTCAACCATTAAGTTCCAATTAAAGAAGGTCTTATGTTTAGCTGTTGCAGTTGGTCACGTTGAAATGGAAGAAGATGTCTTAGTTTCCCAAATTATGATGTCCATTAACTTCTTAGTTTCTTTATTAAAGAAGAACTGGCAAAACGTTGGTTCCTTAGTTATTAAATCATCTATGGGTCCAGCTTTCAGATTATACTAAGCGTTTCATCTATTTATATTAAATATTTACATATATAGTATATTATAATCAATCGTGTTTTATCTATTATACGGTATTGTAAAATTTCCTCAACGAGAAGAAAAAGTAATCTTGGATTCAATTCGGAGAAATTGTCTTAAATATTTCAAATGGGCGTTTTACTGAAATGCATTGTACATGAGTTGATGATCTTCCATTCGGTAAAGTCATGCCAGGAAAAGAAATCGTATGTTTAGATTCTGATGAAGAAGTTAATACCAATTTAAATAATATAAACAACGAACATAATGATACAATTGAAATATTATCAGATAATGATAGTACAATCACAACAGGGCCCACTGTAAAACATTCACCTGATTCAACTGTGCATATGACTGAAATTGGAGACACAGAAAACAACAAATCATCTATTGCAAGTAAAGATTCAGGAAGAGAAACTGTTATCTTGACTCCACAACAGTTATTACGACAAAAAATAGCCGATGCCGCTGAAAAACGATTAAAAAGAACATTTGATACAATTGAAGATTTAAATGAAGTTAAAATTAAAATTCCAAAAACTGAATCACTTTCACAAACGTCAGTACCGCCAAAGCGTTGTGTTCCTGCTAAAACGAATTTAATTAGGAGCTCAATTAATGATTGTTCATCTAGAATAAGAATGATTGCCAATCCACAATATTGTTCAAGTTTTGGAGTCGAAGGTGACAAAGATGCAGTTTCACTTTTTGATTTAGTTGGTTCAAAAGACTTGATAAAAACATACCAATTTAATATGTTGATTGATTTTGACTATTTAAGAAAATTTATTACTAGTGATAATTGTGAATTTCATTTAGTCAATAAAGCAAATGATGAATTTTTACATGTAAGTGATTATGCTTGGGAGAATTATAATATCAAGTCAATTGATGTTACAAATAAACTACCTAAATTTGGCACACACCACACAAAGTTGATGGTGAACTTTTACAAGGATTCGTCATGTCAAATTGTTCTTCATACGATGAATCTGACCGAAGCTGACCACTTAATCCAAACACAAATGTGTTGGGTTTCACCACAATTGAAAATTCATCAAAATGTTTCTAATTATCTAGATTTTAATCAGCCAAATTTATCAATTAAAGAAGATACGGGTACAGTTTTCAAAAGAGATTTCATTGCTTATTTAATGAGTTATGAAAATGTTGATATTAATGTATTAATCAATGCAGTTAGTAAATATGACTTCTCTCCAATTGATGTCGTTTTTGTTGCATCATCACCAAATCATTATCAATATGACAACTGGAATGAACTTATCAAATTAACTGCAAAACCTTTATTTGGTTATGGGAGATTATGGCAAGTTATTCATATGTTAAAATTAGAAAGTCTTACTGGTAAATTTGTTGGACAAGCTTCAACAATTGCTGGACCATGTGATAATTGGAAAAGAAACATATTAGTTTATTTGTTAACATCATGCGCAGAAAAAGGTTACCCAATGATTAAACGAGCCGACTATCTATATCAACCATGTAAGAATAAACTTGAACCAATGATTATTTGGCCTACTGAAGAGGAGGTTCTGAGCTCAGCGGGCAGTGCATTATCTGGAGTTGCACTGCATTTTACAACGTTTGGTAAATGGGCAGCTTATCAAAGACAATTTGATGATATCAAAAAGTATTTATGCAAATGGTCAGTTAATACAAAAACACCAAAACAATCAAAATCCGGCAGATCCAATTTATCACCACATGTTAAAACATATACAGTCACTGAAGATAATTTTAAAACAGTTAAATGGTTTTTAATGACATCTGCTAATATTTCTCATCAAGCTTGGGGTAAGAATAAATCTTATAATTTATTTGAATATGATGTTTCATCATTTGAAGCTGGAATATTTGTTGCGCCAGAGTTGCTGAAGGTCTCAAATCCAAATAATAAAACTCCTGTTTTAATCCCAACACATGGTAAAGATACGGTTGATGATGACAGTTCATTGAGTGGAAATATAATAAAAATAGGAGTTAGATTACCTTATGATACACCATTAACAAAATATTCACAGACTGATACACCGTGGATGCAACCAAATAGCAATAAATTTTTTCGATAAATTAAATAATTTCTTGAATTCAAATATTATAAAGGGTAATGAGGATACATAAAAATAATCAAAACAAAAATCTATAGTCTAGAAAAGTTGTAAAACAAAATGAAAGCACATTTGATCATTTAACTGCAGTTGCCTTAACTGCAGTTGTTCCTGAATTGAAACACGAATTACAACACAGCGTACAAAAACCACATAGCCAGAATTTCCAATTAGGTAAGTCTAGAACAGCCAACATATTATTTGAACAAATATATTCATGGCAATCACTTTCTTCCTTTTGATAGCCACTTTCTTTTTTCTGTTGTTGAATTGCCCTTATTTTTTCATCTTTAGAAACATATGCTCTTGGTTGTTTAACTTTTTTTGGTTGTTCAGTTTTTACTTCAGTATCAGATTCTTTTTCGGAATCTTTCTCATTTTCATTCAACTGAACATCCTCAAATTTTTGTGTGTTTTTGTTATTATCCTTTTTATAAGTTTTTACGTTTGAAGCATTTACCTTTTCAGCAGCTAAAGTTTCTTCCACTTTTTGTGATTCAGTTTTAGATTGTGCATCTGTAAAAGCAGACCTTGCGTCCAAAAATTGTGATGATCCGGTTGTGCTTACTGTTGAGATTGAATCAGAACGTTGTATAGCCATATTTATCCTACTGTTCACTTAGAGTATATAAAAAACAGAGCTTAAGAATAAAATGCAGAGGTGCGTATATATTATGGATAAACATCACAGGAAAGAAGTTTTTGATCTGAATGACAAGTAGCAAAGCTGTTCTAAGATGGTATTTCATAATCTCACAGCCTGATTTTTTTAGTCTGATACGCCATTTTTCCATATGATGACGTTAGCTTTGTTTCTATTTTTAAGATTTTTTTTACGTTGGATATTACAATAGACCAATCCAACCCTGTAACTTTTTTCAGATATAGTATCCTTTATATAGTCTTTCCCAAGTCTTCTCATTAAATTCTTGGAGAATATAAATAAATCCAGGCTGTGCATTGTATTTTGTGGGTTTTCATCTCTCTAAAATCTCAGAATTAAAATTTCAGCATGAAAATTTTTTTTTTATTTTTTATCTTAAATAAAAGTATATCTTATAACTATTGGGATAACTAAGTTATATTCAGAACAGCAATGCCTCCAAAAGTTGAAACAAGAAAATGGAAACCACCTAAGGGCCCAAAGAATACTCCACATAGAAACAAAAATACTATTGGTTTAGGTAGAACAATTAAAAACGCAAAGCAAAATCAAAATCAGGTGTATTACTTACCAGATGGTCAAATGAGATTTACAACCGATAAACATGAAGCTGACTGGGTTAAATTGAGATCTGTCACACAAGAAAATGCATTAGATGAATTTTTAAATACTGCACAATTAGCTGATACCGATTTTACAGCTGAAAAACATGCCAGTGTTAAAATTATCAGAATTAATAATCAAGCTGTCGACACAGGTAACTACAATCCATATCTTTTAACATCTGATGAAGAGGCCAAGAAATTCAAGGTTCAAAAAGAACATATCAAAGATTTGATTGTTCCTAGAAGACCAAGATGGGATGCATCAACTACTAAGTTTGAATTAGAAAGAATGGAAAGTGATGCTTTCTTAGATTGGAGAAGACATTTAGCAATTTTACAAGAAGACCATGATTTATTATTAACACCTTTTGAAAGAAATATTATGGTTTGGAAACAATTATGGAGAGTTGTTGAAAGATCTGATCTAGTTGTTCAGATCGTTGATGCGAGAAACCCTTTATTGTTTAGATCAAGAGATTTAGAAAAATATGTTAAAGAATTAAATCCATTAAAAAGAAATTTATTATTAGTCAATAAGGCAGATTTATTAACATACCAACAAAGATTAGCTTGGGCTTTGTATTTCAAAGAAAACGGTATAAAGTATACCTTTTTCAGTGCTGCAAAAGCAAATGAAATTTTAGAAAAGCAAAGATTAGAAGAAGAAGAATTGAAAAGATATGCCGAAGAACATAATGGTGAATTACCTCCTGTTTATAATCCTGATAGTAAAACTCAAGAAGAAGGAGTAGAGGAAGACGACGACAGATTAAGTGAAATTGACGATGACGACTTAGATAATATTGATCTCTCTGAATTATCGGAAGAACAACGAGCGGAATATTTAAAACTTCAAAAGGAACTTGAAGAATTAGAGAGTAAAATGGATGATTATTCTTTAGATGAAGAAGAAGAAGAAGAAGAAGATGATGATGAAAACAATTTTGAAGAACAAGTTGAAGAGGAAGAAGAAGAAAACTATTATTTTGATGAAGAAGATGAGCCACAGGATGAAAATATCAAAGAAATGACACGTATTATTACAGTTGAAGAGCTAGAAGAGTTGTTCTTAAGAGTTGCACCAGAACCATTAACTGAAGCGCCTGCAGGCCAACCACAAAGACTACAAATTGGTTTAGTCGGTTATCCAAATGTCGGTAAATCTTCAACTATTAATGCTTTAGTTGGATCTAAGAAAGTTTCTGTCTCTTCAACACCGGGTAAAACAAAACATTTCCAAACTATTTTATTATCTGATAAAGTTATATTATGTGATTGTCCTGGTTTAGTTTTTCCAAATTTTGCTTACACAAATGGTGAATTAGTTTGTAACGGTGTTTTACCAATCGATCAATTAAGAGAATATACTGGACCAACACAATTGGTTTGTAGAAGAATTCCAAAGTATTTCATTGAAGCAGTTTATGGTATAACAATTCCAACATTGTCTGAAACTGAAGGTGGTACAGGTATTCCAACATCACAAGAATTATTAACAGCATATGCAAGATCAAGAGGTTACATGACACAAGGTTTTGGTTCTGCCGATGAAAGTAGAGCTGCAAGATATATTTTGAAGGATTTGGTCAATGGTAAATTATTATATGTCGAACCACCACCACATGAAGATGGCTCCAAAGCCTACGATGATGAATGTAAGGAATTTAATAAAGAGTTGTACACAATTGCACATTTACCTGAACAAAGGAGGAAACAATTGGTTACTGCAATCAAGGCAAAAGGATTATCAGTTAAAACATTTGATCTATCAAAAGATCTAGATAAATTCACATTCTCTGGGCATTTATCAACAGACGATGAAAATAAAGCTTATCGTTCAAGAACTTATGGTGGTAAACAAGCTGCTTTATATAGTGCGGCAAATGAATTGGATGATGAATTCTTTAATATGAATCAAGTTCAAGGTAAAATTACGAGTGCTGCACATAATAGAAAACTTGTTACTGCAAGTAAGGGTAAAAAACACAATAAGGGTAATAAAAAAAAAAATAAGTATAATTAGTTATCTTCTTTTATAGAAAATATTATATAGAGTTTTATTTTATGTAGTAAATGATTCATCTCCTAATTCCAAAGTTAGTTCGTTGATTTCCTTTTCAATATCAAGTAGATTGGAATCTAACGTTTTCAAATCATCAAACCTTCTTTGCTTTTTGAAATCTTCATACATATTATTAACAAGAAACTTTTGTTCATTTAAAACCATTAATTTTTCACGCTTCTGTCTGATTTCACGTTGGGTTAATTTTGGTTTATTGTTAACTATATTATTTAAGACGTTCTGTTCCCTTTTTAATTTTTCATCTTGTGCTTTTCTGAGAATTGGTAATTTTAATTGAATATAGTTAACTATATTTAGCTTTAAAGTTTTTAAAATTTTAAATTCATCATTCAACAGTGTATGGTCATTTTCTAGAATATTATCAATGTCTTTAATTAATCTATTCAATCTTTGAATCAAGTTGACAAAACTAAAAATATCTTGATCATTTTTAATGATTGATAATTTTTTAGCATCAAAATTATGCAATATTAGATTCCAAATTTTATAAATTTTCAACAGTCCGTGACGATTTAATTCTTCTTTATCTAAATTAAATATTTTTTTGTTTAAAACACATTTCTTGCAGTCAAGACAAATTCTTATACCCAAAACATCTTTTTTTAAAGTATTGCAAATATTTTCAAAATTATCCGCTTCTTTCTCTTTATTTGAATTTAGTAATTTGAATATAATTTCTAATGGTACAATCATCGAACATCCTTTCTCAACATCATTACATACAACATTCCCACACGTTCGGCAATGATGCTTCCTATTGAAAAATGTAAATTTTGTTTGACAAATTGAACAATGATTGATAATATTGTTTGTATTCCAATTAACTAAATTGTTTTCAAAATGTTTAAAACTAATATCATTAATTCTGCCACTGTTGTCAAATTCAGATATTATGAATTGCCTTATTTTATCAAATCTTGTCTCGAGTAGTAGTTTTTTTAATTCATTGTCTTTAATTTTTGAAATTCTTGAAACTTTAAACTCTGCAGTCTTGTCTATTGATTTTGACTCATTTAAATGATTTGAACGTTCGAAATTCTCAAGACATAATAAACAACAATTACACCATACACCCTCATCATCATTTTCATTCAATATCAGTAAATCATCACTAAGATTGAACTTTATGCAATTGTGTTTGAAACAATAGACATTCCCACACTTATAACAATTAGTTAAGGGATTTTTAGAATTGATTCTGTACTTACAATTTGAAACCAAACATCTGGAATTATTATTTATTTTGGTAAAATGATTTTTTGAAATATTATTAACGTCTTTTGATTTCACATGTTTATGTGTATTTGATTTTGGTAGTGACGGTGATGGTAATGGTAACGATGATGTTTGCTGTTGTTTTATTTGTAAATGAACTTTATCAACATGGTTGTTCAATTCTTTTATCGAATTAATAGATATATTGCAGATTGGACATACTATATCCTTTAGCTCATTGACTGTAGTAGTAGATGTAGATTTGTTATCAAGACTTTTGGATGACCCTAAAACTCTACGTTTTGACATTGAATTGCATTTAAGCCTAAAAAAAGCAACTAGTGTGCAAATATAATATTTTTAGAATTTCATGATATGCTTGATATGTGCGATACTAAAGGTACACTACGGCACTTTTAATTACTATTCACTATTCAATGCTATTAACTATTAACTAAACTACAAATGTATGTAAATTATAAAACTTATATAAATGAAACTAATACACAAGAACCATACCCACTATTAAAAGATTGATTTTAATTCAATTCTGGATTTTTCAATTCTTCGGAATTGTAAAAACTCAATTTTCTTTCACCCTCTTGTTCACGTTTCCAATCAGGTATTAATTTTTTATACAATAAGGGATCCATACTTAGTTCACGTTTTGTAAAATCAAATAGATTTGGCATTTTTATATTATTATCAATTAGTTTAAAATTTCTAAAATTGGGGACATTTATTGTTTGAAATTGTTTTGACCTTAATTCATCAAAATACGGGTCAGCTAATGCATTAATTGCTGAAATTCTTTCAATTGGATTATATTTAAAAGTTTTGTTAAAAAATTCACACATTAAAGCTTCAATATTTGGGAAAATTTTAGAGATTGGAATTGATCGTATCATTGGGAACTTATGATCCATATAATTCGGATTCATTGATTTTATTTCATCTTTTGAAGGTGTGCCTAATAACTTTATAATTTCAACCAGTTGATCAATACCCGATTGACCAGGAAATAAAGGTTGACCTAAAACCATTTCTGCAATTACACAACCAGTAGACCAAACATCTATCTTTATTGTATAATTTCTTGCACCAAAGATTAACTCAGGAGCTCTATAATATCTTGAGCAAATATATGAAACGTTTGGTTCACTTGGATTGAGAATTTTAGCAGAACCAAAATCACATAATTTTAAAATACATTTTATTGGGTCAATTAATAAATTTTGGGGTTTAATGTCTCTATGACAAATACCTAACGAATGAATATAATTTAGAGCTTTGAATAATTGATAAGAGTATAGCTTCACTTCCAGTAATGGCATTGATTTATTTTTGGAAATGTAATATTGAATTGAAGAATATAAAGTTTCTGGTACATATTCTAGTATAAGGTTTAAATATAGTTCATCTTTACTATTAGTTTTATAATAATAATATAACAAATTGACGATATTATCATTATGAATTAATTTCATTATCTCCAATTCTCTATTTTTAAATCTTTTATCTTGTAAAACTGATTTTATGGCAACTTCTGAATTTGAAGGTAATAAATTCAATTTATAAACATATCCAAATGATCCATGTCCAATCATTGAACGTTGAGAGTATGTGATTTTGCATGATTTTTCCGTTCTTGAATCAATTACTTCTTCAGTTAATGTTTCTATGGGTTGTTGGTTCATTATTGAGTATTTCAGTGAAGTAAAAAGAAAAGACTAAATGGTATATGTAGGTTAACCTTTTAAATTATGAATGATCATTACTCTTAATGCAACATGAAAATTAAATATGAGAAAATGCGGAAACGATGTTTATGTCGATTCGCGGAGAACCGGGAAATCGTCGTGGTATGACATGTAAAACGAATGTCTTTATGATGTAAACAAGCAAGAAATGAGTGTTATAAAGATGTAGAATAAGAAAGGCAGCAAATTTTATATTATGTAATTGTAGATGATTGTGTTTTTCAAATTTTAGAAAAAATACTAGATAGCCGTGGATTAGCAATACAAACGTTAAAGCCGAGACAGCTCTTAGAATGAATAGCGTGGAATGGAGTGGGATTGAGTAAGTGCTGGTATTACGAAAATTTTAGATTTCATAACTGACTAAATGTAAATAAATACGTAGATGAATGAAGAATAATGATATTTAGTGAACGAGTCCAATTAAATGAATAGATAATAAATAAGATTTAAGTTATAAAGATGATAATTAGTAAAATCTAATTAGAAGTTGACAGGTTTATCGAAAACGGCCATTGCAGCTTCTTTGAAAGCTTCACTTAAAGTTGGGTGAGCATGACAAACTCTATAAATATCTTCACAGGAAGCACCATATTCAATAGCTAAACCAGCTTCAGCAATCATTTCACCAGCGTTTGGACCAATTATATGAACACCTAAAACCCTTTGTGTCTTTTCATCAGCAATAAATTTAACAAAACCGTCAGTATCCATGTTAGTCTTTGCTCTTGAATTTGCAATAAATGGGAATTTACCAGTCTTGTATTTAATACCAGCTTCCTTTAATTCTTCTTCAGTTTTACCAACCCAAGCGACTTCAGGATGTGAGTACATAACAGCCGGAATATTTGCGTAATTAACGTGACCATGTCCAGTCTTAATAAATTCAACAGCTGCAATACCTTCTTCTTCAGCTTTGTGAGCTAACATTGGGCCAAAGGTAACATCACCGATACACTGAATATGAGAATGTTTTGTTTTATATTCAGAATCAATGACAATTCTGTTTTTTTTATCGAAATCTAAGCCAATTTTTTCAGCATCTAAACCTTCCGAGAATGGTCTTCTACCAACGGCGACTAAAAGGACATCTGCCTTAATTTCTTTAGTTTCACCAGATTTAATTTCTTCAAATTTGATGTCAACATCTGTTCCATTATTATTGGCACTAATAACTTTAGCACCTAATTGGAATTTCAGACCTTGTTTTGATAAGAATTTTTGAGTTGCCTTAGCAACTTCACCATCCATACCTGCACCACCAATGGCAGATTGGAATTCTAAAACGGTAACCTCAGAACCTAATCTTGACCAAACGGAACCCATTTCTAAACCAATGATACCACCACCAATGATAGCTAATCTTTTTGGAATTTCAGTTAAAGCCAAAGCACCAGTTGAATCAACAATTTTTTCTTGATCAATTTTAATTCCAGGGAATGGTGTTGGTTCAGAACCTGTTGCAATGATAATATTCTTTGCAGTTAAATTTTCAGGTTTAGAACCATCAATTGGATCAACTTTAACAGTATGCTCATCAACAAATGAACCATTACCTTTATAATAAGTAACACCATTCTTTTTAAATAGCATTTCAATACCACCTGTTAATTGTTTAACTGCAGTATCTTTTGCCTTCATTAAATTACCAACATTGGGGGTAACATCACCTGAAATGTCGATACCTCTCTTTGCAGCTGAGGACTTGATTTCATGGAAAAGGTGGGAGTTGTTTAATAAAGCCTTTGAAGGGATACAACCAACATTAAGACAGGTACCACCAAGAGAGCCTCTCTTTTCGATACAAGCAGTGTTAAAACCTAGTTGAGCAGCTTTGATTGCTGCAACGTAACCACCTGGACCACCACCGATGACGACAACATCGTGTTGTTTGTTTAGGATGGTTTTAGAAGTTGAGAAAAAACGTTGTGCTCTAAGCATTGTGGCTAGTGATAGAGGGGGGAAGAAAGTTTATATAGAGTAATAATAACCAATAATAATCAGTTGTATACACATACAATCTAATTCTAACAAGATATTTCATTAGAGCAAGACACTACTAAGTTTTCTTGTCTCGATCTTTTTGCACGGACGCGAGTCGGCCACTTGCAACTCCCCGTTCACCATTCGTGGGAATCCACCCATCGGCAGACAGCGTCGACAAATTCCCTGGGCTTTTCTGCAGTGACCCAGTGGCCGGCGTCCAAGTCTTCGCATTGGAACGCTGGGAACGACTCCCCCAGAGCTGGGAGATAGTCGTCAGCAATGTATGGGGAGCGGGTCCCGCGGATAAAGAGGGTAGGCCCGTTCCAGCGCAGTGGGGGCGGGTACGGCCATGCAGAAACGTTGTTGATGTCGTGGGCGAGGATGGCAAGTGGGACCCTAGACCGGTAGGTCCCGTCGGATGTGGGCTTCATATTTGTGAGCAAGAACTGGCGGATCGGAACAGACGGCTCGGTCGGTTTCAAGAGGGCGTCGCATTCCTTGAGGGAGGTCGGACGAGCCGCCTCGATGTGCTGGAGGGCGGCGATGTAGCGGCCAAACTTAGAGAAGCCGGTGTTCCCAGCAGTGAAGTCGACGGGGGCGTTGTCGATGGGAACAAGGCCCGCGAGAGGCGCCTTCCCACGAAGCGCGACGGCCATGGCGCACTTGGCCCCCATGGAGTGGCCCAACAGGATGGGGTTTGCCAGGGCGTGGGCAGACAGAAAAGCCTCCACGTCGGCGGCCATGTGCGGGTAGTCGTGCGGGGAAGCGTGGGGGGAGTCGCCGTGGTTGCGAAGGTCCAGGGCAAATACCGGGGTGGCCAGGCGGGAAGCAAGCGAGCGGGCGACGGCCCTGTTGTTTGTGCGGGAGCCAAAGAGACCGTGCAGAAAAACCAGGGGTGGAAGACTGCTGAGCGGGGTGGTGGCTGGCGGGGAGTGCTTGGTGAAGGCTAGGGAAACGGTGGATAGAGTAGGCTTCATTGAAGAGAACAAACGGAGGGGGGACGTTGTGGAAAAGAACAGGAGCAGTTTTTCCCAGTAGATCTCCCAGCAAATCTCCCAAGTATTTCTTTCCCCTTCGTGTTTTCGCTTTTCCCCAGTAGCGCCTCTCAAACACGAAACGCGCTAAAACGTTTTTTGTTTTTTTTTCAACTGCTTTTCATTTTCAGCCTGGTTTGGCGTTTCCTGGCCTCGATTGCTTCTCCTGAAAAATCCAAAAGCGTGTTTCTTTGTTTGTATCCTAAGCAATCAATGTTGATCAATCACCTTTGAATCAGGTACACTTGGTACCTATAAAGACGTACATCCTTCCACAAAACATACCCTGTAATCACCATCTTCTTTGAGTTTTTCTTGTTTGGTAACATTAACTGACCATGAGACTATCACTTACATTCCTAACTTGCATCTCCCTGGCTTGTGCTGCACCCTTTGAACATCTACACCATGTTCACAAAAGACATGCAATGGCAGACGCTGATCCAGCAACTGTTTATGTCACTGAAGTTGTCATGGCCAACCAAGTAGATGGAATATCTACAACACCAACTACTTCTTCAGCTGCTATTGATACTGCTCAAGAAACCTTATCTCTCGTACTGAATGATAATGGTGCAAAAGCAGTAGCTACAGATGGGACATCAAGCTCTACACTGGATTCGACAACTTTACAACTCATCAATCAAGTTCCTTCATCTGATGATGTTGGTACAACTAAATCGACCGCTACTATTGCAGAAACAAGCTCTGAAACAACTACTTCAGGACCAACAGCTACCTCTGAATCCTCATCCTCAGCTTCTTCATCTTCATCCTCCGAATCTTCCTCCATCGCTTCTGGTTCAGTTGCTGCTTATGCTTCCAATGGTAAAGGTATAACATACTCTCCATACTCTAACTCCGGTGGTTGCAAATCCTCTGCTGATATTGCATCTGACATCTCACTCCTCTCATCATTTGACATTATTAGAATCTATGCTCCTGATTGTGATATTGTTACAACATTACTTGAAAATTTATCATCTTCTCAGCAAATTTTTGCAGGTTTATACTACCTTGACTCACTGGAATCTGATGTGAAATTATTAGCAGATCAAGTTAAATCTTCATCAAGGGGTTGGGATGCCATTTATGCTATCAATGTGGGTAATGAATGGCTAAACGCAGGCACTTATGACATTTCAACAGTCATTAGTGCAATTGAAAAGGGTCGTTCACTTTTGTCAGATCAAGGTTATTCAGGTAATGTTGTCACTGTTGATACCGTTGTTGCATATCAAAATAATCCTTCACTATGTGATTCTACAGATTTTGTTGCTGTTAATCAACATTCTTTTTGGAACGGTAATATGTCTCCTGAGGACACTGGTGACTTTTTAGTTGATACAATTAGTGAATTAAACTCATTATGCGGTAAAGATACACTCATTTGTGAATCTGGTTGGCCAACTCAAGGTAGTACTTATGGTAATTGCGTTCCTGGTAAAGATGAACAATTAAAGGCTATAAAATCAATTGCTGAATCTTCAGCTGCTGATAAAACAATCTTATTTACAATGTATAATGACTTATGGAAAAGTCCAGGTGATTACAACGTTGAACAATATTGGGGTATATTCGACTAGTTTACTTTACGCATCCATCCCTTTATCCATCCATTCATTTATTTTCAATTTTTTTGTCTTTTTCTAACCATGTACTCTCTTTGCATCTATTCATTTACAGTTCATTTTTCCCTTTCCAGCTTTATAGAAAATAATAACAATTAACATCAAAATTAGCAAAAACACAGCCGTAAATACTTATATAGTTCTAGAATTCAAGCTTTTTGCAAATGGTACCTTTCAAATTACGCGTTTCTATTTACACCCCTGATTTTTCAGTATTTAGTGTAAGCCTAGGCTTCTATCCTATTTTGATCTTGTTTCCTTTTTTTTTTTTTCTTGGATAACATACATAAATTACACTTAAAAGATTATACATAACAATTACTTTTATGACATTTAGATCATTCTTTTTTTTGCTTTTTCAATTTCCAACTTAAATATTCTGCACTATGACCAATCTTCATCCTTTTAATTGCAGTTTTCCCAAGATTTAAACTATCATACACTTCATCATTCAAAATTCTATCATTGATTTTCAATGGTGGACTTCTAAACCATATTAAATTGTTAGAATTTAATGTACCACTCTCTAAATTCAAATTCGATTTATTAATTCTATTTAAGTTAAATTTATCAATCTTCAAATAATTCTTTAATATTTCTTCATCAACTTCAACCTCTCCTCCCTCGCGTAAAAAGGTAAATGAGGTAGATGGTGAATGATATTGCGAAAATGAGTATGTTGTCAAATTATATGGTGATTTAATAATTTTATGTGATACTGGATACATTAGCGTAGATGAAGTTGGAATCGAAATTGGCAAAGAAATTGGAATTGGTGGTTTGGAATATGACTTAAACGTGGAATTCATTCTTAATGATGGATGGCTACTATTCATATTGATTAAATTCATTCCAGGAATTAACTTATCTCCATTATCACTTCCATTTTCTTGGGTATAGCTGTTGTTAGAGATCGGTATTGGTGTTGAGGATCCAGTTGTTGATGTTGGAATCCTAATATTCGATGTAGGTGGAATAAAAATTTTACATTGCGTTGAGGTTAATGATGAATCAAAATAATGCAAATCAATTTCATCACTATCTCTTGGAACATAAACAGATCCAACCAATGGTGGTGAATTAAGATTTAAAATAATAGGTTGTTGAATAGGACTGAGTGATGTGGATCCAGGTAATAATAATTGCTTGATTGGTGATGGGAATTTTTTCAAAATTCTATTATAAATTAATGGTTTGATTGGATCCTCTAAATGTCTAACTTCATCAGGTAAACATGCCTTCCATGTTCTAATCTTAGCAAATGTATTTTCTCTATCATTGTATCTAAATTCACAAATAAATAATGGTCCATCAAATTTAATACCTGGATCACCCTTAAGCCATCTTGTAAAATATGCAACATAACATGGTCCAAGAATTTCACTAACCAGATGATCTCTATATTGACCTGTTTTGAAAACTTCATTCTCCAAAAATAATCTATCAACTCTATGAACTGTCCATTCTGGTCTATAATACCAACAGACATTCATGCATAATTCCCCATCTTCTTGTTGCCATAATCTGAAAATTTGTGCAACTGTTGGTCTTGCCGGGTCATTTATGTTATTAATTAAAATCCAATTACCAACTTTGTATGTTCTGTTATTGAAAGTAACTTCAGATAATGGGAATTTACTTGTTTGGTGGCCTGACATAAATTCAACATCTGGTTTGGCCATTTCAACTTGATATAATCTGGAAATATTACTTTCTAAAACATTTAAATTATTCTTGATGAACTCATCATGGACAAAATAATTTCTATTATTATTAATTAATTTGAAAACATCTGCAACATATGAATCAACAGTCTTATAATATCTTTGTTTGATTAAACTCTTAATATCTAACATTGTAATTGGTTCTTTAACAATTTTGAGATAATCTGGATGTTCTTGTTGTAATGGTAGTTTATCCCAAAATGAGACAAGTGTTTTATTACCAATTTTAATTTTCTTTAAACCTCTCATAATAGATTTGATTCTTTGTTCATGAGGTTTATCAACAATAGGAGGTCTTCCACGCTTAACCCATTGTTCTAATATTTGTCTATTTGGAATATGATTACTATAATTTTGAGACGGTTGAAAAGTATTTGATTTACCTGTTTCTTCAATTTTAGGTACATATGAGTTTGGATTGTATTGTTGATTTGTTATACTTCTATAATCAAATCCATCATCATGATGTGTATTATCTTCATAGTCTTCATCATCGTCACCATCGGGTGCTGGTGTTGAATTATTTAAATTGTTATTGGAATTTGAGTGTGAATTTGCAGAGTTAGGATTTATACTTAGAATTGAAGTTGAGCTTCCATTTGTAGTTGCATTCGGATTCAGGTTTAAGTTTGGATTTAGATTTAGATTTGGATTTGGATTTGGATTTGGATTTGAATTCACATTTGGATTTGAATTTGAATTTGGATTTGGATTTTCAATATGAATTTTCAATGGTGGTTCATTCAGCTCAATTAATTTATTAATTTCATTAATATCAACACCTTCACTATCTGCTTCATTCGGTAATTTCCCTAAATTTGGATAAACAATTGATTCATTTGCGTAAATCTTATAATCTGATTTCAAATCAGGTATAATTTTTTCCTTAATGAAAGTATTCAAAATAACAGCAAACTGGTAAAACTCTGAAGTTTCAACATTGAAAAATCTTGCATTCCAGGTAATTTGTGCTAATTCATTTATAAAAGCTTGAGGGTGTGTATATCTTTTATGTTTTGCTGCCATTTTGATTTTTGAGTACGACATTGGATTTTTAATCACTTTATAATATTCAATATTAGCTCTTAATGGTAATGCATGGAATGCATAACTGAAATCATTTCCATTTTCATCTTTTAAATTATAAATTTCTTCAATAAATGATAAAAATCTATCATTCATATAAGTCTTCTCCTTATCAGTGATTGCTTTAAAAACCATGATGATGCGGGAAGTTGATTTGTTGATGTTTCAATAAAGCTATTGTTTAGGTAAAACACGAAAAACTCGTTTTTCTAAAACATAAAAATAAAATAAATTGTTAAAATCAGAATGTACAGTTGAAGAAAACAACACTATCGACGAGAGGGGGGATTTGGTGAGAATGGCGAAAGTGAGAATTTGAAAATTGAAAATTGAGAATCACTCGAAAAACAAAAAAATATGAGAATTAAAACTGGGTGCACAGATGTTTTGTCGTTTTATATCATGTTTGGTCATAATTATGAGATCATAAATTATTAATGGCAAATTAATCAAATTCTGAAAAACACATATAAACAACTGGCATAAAAAATGCTAGATGATAATGAAGTACAGTCATTTCAAGAATTCATACGATCTTACACACAAAATGGGAAAAAAATAACAATACTAACCCTTGTCGGATCTGGATTATCAGTTTCTTCTGGTATTAAACTTTATAATATAGCAGCAGATGATAATGTTTGGAGAAACTATTCTTCAATTGATCTTGCAACTTTGGATGCATTTGAAATTAATCCGGCAATTGTTTGGCTATTTTATGCATTACAAAGACACGATGCTTTAATGGCAACTCCAAATAAAGGACATGAAATAATCTCCGCATTAAGCAATGGTGACTCGATGTTTAATTTCTTAACAATAACTCAAAACGTGGATGGGCTACATCAAATGTCTAAACATAATCCGAAAAAATTATTAGAATTCCATGGTTCGTTATTTAAACTACGATGTACAAACTTTTTTTGTAACTATCAAGATTATAACTTTACTGATCCATTGACTTCAAAGTTGGATGCTACAAAATATAAGGATCCAAACTCAGAATTGCCCCACATAAATGATTTAAATGATTTACCATTGTGCCCAGTATGCAATGCATTACTACGACCCGGTGTTATATGGTTTGGGGAATCATTACCACTCAATTTGATCGATCAGGCCGATGAATTTATAGTAGAACATAGTGTGGATTTATTATTAGTAATTGGTACATCCCATAGTGTATGGCCTACAGCGTCATATATAGATATGGTTAAGAATGAAGGTGGAAAAATTGCCGTTTTTAACACAGTGAAAGATTTAGAGATTGAAAAATATTCAAGTAGTACAAAGATTTGGCAATTCATCGGAGACTGTTCAATTACTCTACCAAAAGTTTTTGATTCAGTGATATAGTGTTTATTTATTTAAGGTACTTCCAAATTAAATACATTAGAAACAAAGTCACAGCTGCACCAATATAAAATATAACCTTGTCCTCCCACATAACTTTTTCAATCTTCATAACCGTTGAATGACTTACACCTAAAGTTGATAAACTTTGGCTCATTTTTTCCTTTGCTCTTAAGATAGTCTCGTTCTGTTCAACAATGTCATCAAATGCATTTCGTCCAAACTCTAAAATTTCATCCAATTTTGCATTACCGCTTTGTAGTTTCATCTGTTGATCTAATAACATACCCTTTTCTTCCGCTTCAAGTTGACTTATATTCATTTGCTTCCTGTTTGATCTGTTAGCAATAGAATACGGATTGTCACTGATACCACTAGATATAACTGCATCATCAGTATTTTGCTTAAATAGATTTGATCTTTCACTTTCCTGGCGTATGTTTTCATATTCACGTAAATTATTCTCTCTAACTTTTTTTAGTTCATTGAACTCATTTTTTAAGTCTTTGAATTCAGATCTTAATTTAATTAATCGATTTTTATTTTTATTCTGTCCATCAATATCAGTTTGATTAGATAAATAAGTTTCAAAATCTCCTAACAATCTATTAGCTGTTGTACTTGTAGTGGATATTGCACCCATTAATGACAATAAGCCATTGTTCGATCCACTGGAATTTTCAATAGATTCTCTGAATGTATTAATGTCCCGACGTAATAATTGAATTTGTTTATTTGATTGATTATATAAAAGACTCATTGATGGTTTGTATAAGAAAAAAAACAGTTGATTTCATCTGCCTGTTTTGGATTTTCAATATTGATAGGAAAAGGAAAAGGAAAAGGAAAAAAAAAAAGCGTAACACGTAAATTCACAGGTGTGAAGATCTCCTTCTCTTAAATTTCGAGAATTGGTATTATTAATTCTTCGATCTATTCAATTTAGAAAGATTCAGATGAATTGTTATACTCGGCTTGAGTTATTGTATACTACTTACGTATATAGTATGAGTCCAATGAGGCAAAGGCTGGTGTGGATATTTGGCTAGTTTAATAATCGATTCACCTAATATATTTACCCAATAAACCCTGAAGCAACTAATATACACAGCTATATGTTTAATCTTATATTTTTTGTCTTTAGATACGCAGCCTGATATCGTTCATCAACCCTATGTTTTCTCAATGGCAATAAACGGTAAATGCAGTGTATTCCTATTAAGATAGAAAATGCCCTTACCATTGGAAAAATATTTAGGCTTACATATAGACTTAACTGATCTGTTGTGAAACCGTTTCACGGTGCTTGCCTGTTTCGATATAAAAAAGCTTAATTGCATAATCAATCTTGAATGAAAACACCTATTTTTCACAAAAGCTTAGATTTGACAACCTTTAAAATAAAAACAATATATCATTGAATATAATACTAAAAAATCGGAAGAAACAAACCTAACTAGTATAAAGACGTTTTAAAAGAAGTTAGTCATCTTCCAATTGAGCCAAACCGTTAAGACCAAACAAGAAACCAAGCTCTCTACGACTTAATTTACCAATATTACTACGAGCTGTTGGATCAAGTGCACTTTCAACCAATTCTTCCTTCTTCTTTTGCAAATCCATAATACGATCTTCAATTGTACCTTCAATCAACAATCGATGAATATAAACTTCTTTAGTTTGGGAAATCCTATGTACTCTATCTTGTGCTTGTTTTTCTACATACGGATTCCAAAATGGTTCCGCAATAATAACATGATTCGCACAAGTCAAGGTTAAACCGACGTTGCCCGCCTTCAATGATAATAATAAAACATTAACACTCGGATCTTGATAAAAAGTTTTGATGCAATCATTCTTTAACTCCATATTCATTGACCCATCATATTGTAAGAATTTACACCCATCTTCTCTCAATTTCAGTTTAAGAATATCAAAAAATGCCATGAATTGCGAAAACACAATAATTTTTTCACCAGGTTTCACCCGTTGTATATTTGAAATAAGTTCCAAAGTCTTCTTGATTTTTGCTGATACAGTTAGTTTACCTTCTTCTTTTATAAATTTTTGAATAGCTTCTGATCTCCAAAATCTATCACTTGCCTTTGAATCCAAATCAAAACGTTTACGTATACTCTTCCAATCTAATCCTTCATCATAAGCTTCAAATAATTGTAGATCAACCGACATACTTGATAAGTTATGGACTCCGCAATCTGAACATTTTGCTGATTTACCACCTTCCCATGAACTTTCAGCATTATCTTCAAAAAACTCATCATGACAATCTATACAAATTGAATGGCCACATTTGCTCAAAAGTAATGTTTGAGTTTCAGCTAATTCCTCATTACAGTGAATACAAATAAACCCAATTTCTCTTTGAGCGTTAATCCTACTGTATACGTTATTCTCGTAATCTTTCAATGCCTCAAAACCTTTTTGAAATCTCTCTAATCTTGCGGTTCTGTCACCGTCATCACCTAGTCTAACTAGATATTCATGATCACATGCTTGCCTCATACGCAATAACAATGTAAGAATTGATGAATAGTTCTTTTGTTGTTTGGAACTCATTAACTTATCTGCAGTTTTTGCAGATTGTACTTCCAAAGTTTGATAGAATTTTTTTTCGGCTTCTTCCATTTCAACTTTTTCTTCAATCAAATGCTTTTCTGGTAATGTTAAAATTGGTTTACCATCAATTTCACTGTCCTTTGTACGACGTAATAAAATAGCACTTAAAAGGGCATGGATTTTTTTATGGCCACTTGCTCTATTGTGTTTAATTGATGTGACAATGTTGTGATTAAACTTTTGCCAATCATTATACGGTTTTATACCCAAAAACCTAATTAATGGATAAAGTTCTTCAATCTTATTTTGAATTGGAGTACCTGATAAACACCATCTATAAGTTGCACTTAGTGAAGCAACAGCCTTTGATCCAATAGTTGCATGATTTTTTATATATTGAGCTTCATCTAAAATAATACGATGAAAAAATGCATCATCAGTGTAAAAAGGTGACTTGAAGTTTTTTGGGGCTTTAATCGGTTTTACAGCAGCACCCTCCTTCCTTGATTCTTCCAAGTGTTTTTTATAATGTTTCTTCCATTCTGATCCTAAAGTTTGGTAGCTAACCAGAACAATATCATACGAACCAAGTTCTTCAAAAGTTTTAACTTTGTTAGTGGAATGAAACATATAAACTGATAATTTTTTATCATTATGGAGTTTCATTGAAAATTCTTGTTGCCATTGGTGCAATAAAGAGACAGGTCCAACAATCAGAGTTGTTTTAGTTTCTTGCTTTTTTGGCTTATTGGCTAAAATCAAGGAAATAGCTTGAACGGTTTTACCCAAACCCATATCATCAGCCAAAATACCACCTCTATTACCACCCTCTTCACTTTTCAACATCCAGGATAAGCCAATTCTTTGATGCTTCAATAATGAAATACACAGTTCACTGGGAGTGTTTGCTAAACCTTCTTCTTCAAATTCAATAACTTTAATCGATTCCATTAAATTCTTGATACCATCACTATCATTCAAGTTTGAATGATAAACATTTGAAAATGATAATGCAGACTCTCTTTCCCTACCAAATGGAATGGAACTTCCAAAGAACACATGTTCAGTTTCATCGTCTTCATCATCAAGTGTTATTGGATTATGAATGTCATATTTATTTAAAACTGGATTTTCAGTTTCAAAGTTGCTAAGACTATATATATTATTTTGTATTTCATTTTTTACTTCAGGAGAATGAACTGGAGGTAACAGTGAAGGAGTTAATGAGAATTCACGGATTGTTGTTAAAGTACCAGTACCATCTTCAGTGGAAAATTTTTTAATTTCAGTAATTGAATTTACAATCAAATTAATCTCATCTAAACTGTTTAGGTACATGCTAACTGGCTTTATTTTGACATTTTCTAAATATGAGACACCCCTGAATATGATTGTATTTCTAACTTCCTCGCACTTTCTAGCTCTTACTAAAATTTCCTTCTTATATTCTCTCAATTTATCTATAGTCATACCAGTTTCACCAAAATATTTAGAAATTTTTGCAACATGAAAATCAATAAATCTTAAAATTTGATTATATCTAATATCGGCTTTTATTAATCCTCTGGTACGTTTAGCTTTTTCTTGAATTTGGTTTCGAAGAGTAGAAACATTTTGTAAAAAGAGATCCATTCTATTATATAAATCTGACAGCTTGTTTATTCTATGAACAACTGAATGCATTGCCCTTATGTTATCATCTCTAAATACATCTGCTCTAAATTGCTGTGGTATATTGGCAACTCTTTCTTGGTATAGTTCCACCTGGGTGACTGAATTTGGCAATACAGGTTCAACTTCCAATTGGAAATCACTTGATGATGAAAACTGAACCTGATATTTTTCTGGCAATCCTTTGATTGGAGCATATTTTTCTAATAATTTATTAACTCTAATTCTTTCAGCTTTTTCTCTTTCAAGTTCTGTTTTCCGATCTATTTCATCTTGTATCATCTGTTCTCTTTTAAAATTTTCTTGAACAATACTAGCTTTGTTTTGTAAAACTTCTTGTCTTTTTCTTTCATTTTCTTTATCGTCAAAATTTGGTGGTCTTTTTGGTACATTGGCTGATACTCTGCTTGGTATAGCGACTGGTGATTTTGCAGATGGATTATTAACTATGTTGGTAAAAGAATTGTTTGTACTTTGATTTACACCTGTGATAATTATATCATCATCGTCATCTGATGCTGATTCCGAAGCTGATTTATTGTCATTATACGAAAATTTACTAAATGACACATTATTTGTTTTCAACGGTTCTTGAACAGGAACATTCAAATTATTATTTAGAATAGAAATAGTGGGTAGCATTTTACCAGGATTGAGATCATCAGAATCGTTTTCCTCATCTTCGGATGTTAAATCAATAAATCCCAGGTTAATTGAATTGTTATTAGGTAAAGAAGTTGATTTAACTATTGATTTGGGTATTAAATTAGATATTATTTCAGTTCCACTGTTCTTTTTATACGGTAGTTGTGGATGTGTTTGTACTTGGGCTTGTATATTTGAGTCGTTTGTGATTTGAGCCTGTTCTGGTAATCCAAAACTAGAAAATTTACTTGGTCTTGGTATCATTATAGATCTATGCATTTTATTTGAAGTTATGTTATTTAATCTTGGAATTAAAGAAGTTGAAAGGTTCACTCCACTCGATTCTATCCCATTGGGAGATTTTAATCTTGACGGTATTGGTGATTGAATATTTTGACGAGCAAGGGCACTTGGTGGTATGGTCTGTTGTTGTTGTTGTTTTTGTTTTTTTTGCTGTGAATTCTGTGCTAAGCTCTGTTGACTCTGCTGCAAATACGAAGACATGGAATCGCCAGTATTTAAGCTATTTGCTTTAGATAATGTAGAAAAAGTTGACTTATTATTCAAATTTTTATTTGTGGGTTTTGGTATTATTCTATCAATATTGTCGGATACAGCCAACTTATTCATCGTTTCTAGTTGTGGTTTGCGAAAAGCTATAGTAGAAGAAAAGTCATCTGCTTCATCAAGATCTAAGAATTTAGACATATCTAGCGTGGTCAGGCTTTTTGAGTACAGAAAGCTGACACTAGAATCTAAAAACAAATCATGATGATACAAAAAGAAATTTGACAAAACGCGGTGATAAACTAGTTTATGATTTTTCATTGTACAGGTACAAAGAAGGAAAAATAAATATACTTAGAGATCGCCATTTTCTTCAGCAATTAAAGTATTGCACATATTCAATAACTTAATAAGAACAGGATGTTTACTATTAAATGCAAGACCTCTTTCAAAATCAGACTTAGCTACCAATAATTCGCCAATATTCATATTTGCAATACCTCTTCTTAAATGATTATCAGGAATTGTGCTTCCTAACAAAATTAAAACTTCTGCGTCCTGTAATGCTTCAACATACATATGGCAATTATTATAAGCATCGCATCTTCCCATGAGACAAACCATTACTTCTTGTAAAGTTGGTTGAAATGGTTCAAGTTTTGATCTAGCGCTTGCAAGACCCAACGCAATATCAAATTGTTTTGCAGCTTCTTTAAATTGTCCCTTACGCATTAAATCAGTTGCAGAAATATGCATTTTTTTGATCATCGCAGATAAATTCATTGTAAAAGCTTCCTTAGACGGTGGTAATGGAAATTCAGCATTGGCTTTGATAAAATCTGAGTATAGTGTATTTATTTGCGATACCTCAATCTTTAAATCTTTTGCAGCACTTAAAGGCACTGTATCTTGTAAAGAGACTTTTTTCGATGTTGAATCATATGTTATAGGTAGAATAGTGGTCATATTTAATGGGGTTTAGGATTACGAATCAACAAAGGACGTGTTCAGAAACGTTGAAACTGACTTTGGTAGAGAAATTTTTGAGGCGAAGACGAGCGACCTTTATTGGAATTTTACTTCTATGAACACACACCAAAATATCTTGCATACTGTCTATTGAGTCTAACACACACGATCCCATACATAACGTGGCTATTTATTGTATATTGAGAGTTTCTTTGCATATGATATGTTAGTATATTTTTAAATGATATTAAATGTTTTAGCAATAATATGTAATTGTCTTAAACGAACCACATAGCATAATGCAAAGTATAATAATCGCTTGGGTAATATTACCGACAATAATAATCAAGGTTTGAGTTTTAATGAATATGAAACAAATAAGTAAGTAGATTTAAACTAGAATATGACAGCTGATTACTAGTGTCAATGCTTAGATAAGTAATAGAATAAATAATAGTTACTTTTACCTCTTCATAAATTGAAAAAGTTACTATACTAAATTAATAGTAAAAAGTATTAACCGTAAAAGTATTTGTAAACAAATTGTTACAAAAGAACTATAAAATCCATGTATGATGTAAAGTGTTAAAAGTACAGGGTGTAGACATCAGTACCCTTTTATGACATTACCAAATTTATTGGTTCATTTTATTTTCAACTTCCAGTTCCACCTGCAATAAGTTATTTTTCAAATCATTTAATCTTATGTTTTATATGATGCATTGGCATCTCATATTATTTCTATTAATTAAAATTAGTTAGCAGCATACGGTATGGCTATAACGCATGGGTGTATTTCATAATCTCTTTTTATCTATGATTATGATGACATATCTTTGTCAATTTGGTTAATTAACCTTGCCATACTATTTCAACAATAGGTGAACATAATTACTTGCACGTACCTTTAGTGTTAATTGCATAATTGAATACATAGAACATGTTACAAATGCAATTCGGACTGAAAAAATTTCTCACTTATCGCATCAACTTCAACATGTATCTGAAATTGCAATACACTAATAAAGCTCATACTTAAAGCAGCTACTCTTCAGTGACCATGGGCAGATATCATTGCGATTATTGTAACAGTACATTAACGCATGACTCATATAGTGTTAGAAAGAATCATATCCACGGAAAACAACATGTTAGGTTACACAGTGAATATTATGAAAATATACTACTAAAATATCCACATATCAATAAGACAGATCCAGTCCTGGAGATTAATCCATTGCGTGGTGTTTTTGCAGGTATACCAGGTCAAAATGGAGGCTGTAAAGAAGATAAAAAGGAGGAAAGGAAGTATATTTCCAGTTTCAAGTTAAAAACTCCGAAAACATATGTTGGATTACCAAATCCACCACCTAATGCAATTTTTATGCAATATGGAGGTGCAAATAACAGCAATAAAATGAGTTTTAATACTACCAACAATGTGAGTAAAATTACAAAATTGGCCACTACTAGATATCATGGCCGCACAGGAAGGTATAATGGTACAGGGTATATTAATAGAGATGTTGGGTATAGAGGACAAGGGCGGTATAAAAATGGATACAAAAATCAGTACACTGGAAAACAAGCAGACCACCATGTACCAACTCAACAACGACAGTATCCAATGCAACAACAAGATCATACACACGGTCAATATAGTTATGGATATGAGTATAATAATCGGAATAAGGAAACTTATTCAAATTATAACTACCAATATAGATAGAAATATGGTTGTGTTTTGCACTATGCTAGAACTTATGCTCTGTTTTAGTACACTAATATAATGTGTAACTATTCTTCATGATTTTATTTTTAAGGTTTTTTTGTAAATTAAGAAGTATCTATAATTTTCTTGTGATAAATTACTGAGAAAAACTTTGGTACTATTACTATCTATATTAACCACATAGCTATATAATCCAATTGTAACCTGCATGGTGTAATAAGTGTTATACCACTCTCTATGCCACCTAACTTGTCTGTGACACTCGCACGACGATCGACCTTTTCTTTGGTTTGGGTGGCAATTTTAAAATATGGAAACATTTTTTATTTTTTATTTTTCTCTTTGATTCATTTCGTTAAATTTTCATTTCGTTTTTCTGATTTACATCCATCAACTGCTTTTTGTTTATTAGGTTCTTTTTTTTTTTAATTACATAACATACACAGCAATAATGGCTCAACAAGTTCCTACTTTCAAGCTCGTCCTTGTCGGTGATGGTGGTACCGGTAAAACCACTTTCGTCAAGAGACATTTAACTGGTGAATTTGAAAAGAAATATATGGCAACTTCAGGTGTTGAGGTTCACCCAATGTCTTTTTACACCAACTTTGGTGAAATCAAATTTGATGTTTGGGATACCGCTGGTCAAGAAAAATTTGGTGGTTTAAGAGATGGTTACTACATTAATGGTCAATGTGGTATTATTATGTTTGATGTTACTTCAAGAATTACTTATAAGAACGTTCCAAACTGGTACAGAGATTTAGTTAGAGTTTGTGAAAACATTCCAATTGTTCTTTGTGGTAACAAAGTCGATGTTAAGGAAAGAAAAGTTAAGGCAAAGACCATTACTTTCCACAGAAAGAAGAACTTACAATACTTTGATATTTCCGCAAAGTCTAATTACAACTTTGAAAAGCCATTCTTATGGTTAGCTAGAAAATTAGTTGGTAATAACCAATTAGAATTTGTTGAATCACCAGCTTTAGCACCACCTGAAGTTACTGTTGATTCTGAATTAATGGCTAAATACCAAGCTGAAATGGATCAAGCAGCAGCAATGCCATTACCAGATGAAGACGATGCAGATTTATAGATGTGATGTATAGCAATGTATATTTTTGATTTCTATAATCTTTGTAATAATTCTGATCTACTAATTATCTATTATTTATCTCTTTCTTCATAATATAACTACAGTTTCTAACACTAACATCTTGTTTATCACCCCTTTTTTTTGCAGAGAATTTTTGCGTCGACCGTCTGTTTTTTGTTGGTTACGCAGCCCGTGATTATTTCAAGCCAATCCAATCCGCGCTGAGCTTTCCTCAGGACTCACCTACTAGTGGCAATATGAAGAAAGTTGATGTTGTAAAATACATAATTAGTTCAGCTATCGTATAATTCAAGGTAACCAAATAACAATGTTCAGACAAACAGTTAGACAATTCACCACCACTGCACTTCGTGCTAACCTCATTTCTGATTTATATGTTAAGGAATTAAAGGCATTCAAGCCAACTCCACTTACTGCTGCCGATGCTGAATCTGCAACTAAAGCATGGAAATTACCACAAGCTGCAAAAATCCCAGCTTTAGAAGCTGAAGGTGCAGATGCTTTAGCAGCTTATGATTCAGCCGCTGTTGAAGTTGCTGCGTCTGAAGGTGCTGTTGCTCAAGAATATAAAGCTGATGATTGGTTTGTTTTTCCAGTTGATGAAGAACCAGGTCATGCTCATCATTAAATTATTTTAATCAATTGATCAAATATATTAATATTTACTATACAATTCATTAAAAAAAATACAATTCACGTTACAATTTAATTTATTTTCAATTCAATTTGAAAATTCAATGTACAACAACAAATAACAAACAAAACAGCAAAAGATAATTAATATAACTCCAATTTGTTATTTATTTATTTTTGATTTACATATTTATTTATTTATTTATTTATTTTAGATATATATTTTATCTTATTTATTAAATGCCATTACATTCGATGTTTATGAGTCAACAAAGAGTAAGAGAAAAAGTACAGTTTATCTTAGTAGTATCGCAAAATGTAAATTCAACTATAAATTGTAATCTTTGAGTGTAGCTATAAACAACTAGAAAAAAAAATATGTTTATCTATGAAATGCCACATCATTTATTTCACATCAGCTTTATCATCTTCTTTATCTTCATCACTAAAATCAATAACTTCTTGACTCAATTGTTCAGAACTTAATCTTCTATATATACTACCATTTCTATTCAATGATAATGAATTTTCGGTTTTGGAAATACTACCACTATTTGCCTCTTTATCTAAACCAATCAGATCATTTTTAATATCATCAAATGAAATGATACTATCTCCTGTCTTTTCAATATCCAGATTATTGGATTTAGGGAATGGGTTATTAGTACTGTACCTTTTACTCCTAGATGTTGATTTCTTTAGTGGAGTAAATTGATTTGGATCAATAGGCTTGATTTCTATGGTTGGTGATGGCATTGTTGGCTTGGCAGATGATTTTATGATTGGATTTATGTGAATTGATGGGACTGCTGGGAATCTAGCTTCAATATCATCGGTGTTAAATGCATCATTAGTTACTGAAGCGCCAGTATTTGAGATATCTAAGTTCATATTTGATGTTGATGCATCATTACTATATGAATTTATAATGCCAAATTCAGTGTTCGAAGTATTTTCAGTCTTTTGCTTGTTCAAATTATGCGTTGAAAATGGGTCCGCTTCTTCAATTGTTGAAATGTTATTACTATCATTTGTATCATTTGGTATTATATTGGAAATTGTTGATGCAGAAGTTTGTTGTTGTGGTGGTGGCGGTGGTGGTGGTAGTTGTTGTTCAACTAAATTACATGATGATGAAGACGACGATTTTAGAGTTGAAGAAGTAGGTGGTTGTGGTGGTTGCGATTGTTGAAGCGGTTGTGCAAATTGTTGTTGTTGTGGTTGTTGTTGCTGTTGTTGTTGCTGTTGTTGTTGCTGTTGTTGTTGCTGTTGTTGTTGCATCATTTTTATTTCCATTTGAACTTCTAAAGGATCTTGGGGTAATGTTTTAAAAGGAGAGTACATTGGTACAATGCTTGGGGTGAATGGTTCAATTGCAGGGTGAATTTGATCATTTGGTGGATATTGATATTCTCCTAAACCATATAAGTCAATATATCCATTTTCAGTAGTAAGCTTTTGAATCATATCATTATTGAAACCTGAAATTTTACAGATTTCTACTAACACTTGATAAATATTTGGTCTAAAAATTGGGTTTTCTTGTAACATTAAATTGATTAATGCTTTTAAAGAGTTTGGTATATTTGGATGGACTGGGAAAGTGTATGCGGAATGCAAAATTCCTAATTCACCACTAATTTCAAATGGAGTTGTATAATAACATAATTTATAAAGGAAGACACCTAATGCCCAAATATCAGATTTTTCATCAATTGGTAAACCTCTATATAAATCAATCATTTCAGGGCATCTATATTGTGGTGTTGTCTGAGTTAAAATATCATTATGTAAAATCTGAAATTCTTGTTGATTTCTAGGTACTCTTAAAACAGGACAAGCTGAGCCAAAATCAGCCAGTTTGAAATTAAAAGCTTCATCCAATAAAACATTTTCAATTTTAATGTCTCTATGAATTAATTTCATTTTATGCATACTATGGATTGCTTTACTTATATCCAACATAATTTTCAGAATTTCATTTGTTGTTAATTTTGTCTTCAATCTACTATTCATAAAATCTAATAATGATTTATTAGGACATAATTCCATTAAAACTAAAACTTCATAACTACCTGGATTATTTGGTAATCTACTTGCATTTGAATCATAATATTTAACAATATTATCAGCTTTAGATAATCTTTGCATAACTTCAACTTCCGCTCTTAATTGATTTAAACCTTCCTTACTTGGTACAATAACTCTTTTCAAACATGCAATATCAGTACCCTGTTCCATTGGATTTGTCTTAACAACATAAATATGAGCAAAACCTCCAGCACTTAAATATTTAACAATTGTAACTTGATGTTTACCAACTGTTAGTATTGTACCTGGTTGTAATTTGTCCAAGGAATTTGATCTACCATTATTCAAGTGTTGTTGTTGAGGTGGCTGAGGTGGTTGAATGTGTTGAGGTGGTTTGTGATGATGTTGTTGTGGAAGATTTGGAGTAGGTAGATGTGAATTCCTTTGATTTTGAAGCTCATTTATTTGAGATGAGGATTTCATTAAGGATGGTGGATGTGGTGGTATTTGAGGTGGAACTTGCTGTAGATGTTGTTGATGTGATAACGGCAGTTTTGAAGTCGTTGTACTTGGCTTCGAATTTAGAGCGGTATTTGTAAAAGTGGTTGATGGTCTATGTGGTGGAGGTAAAGGAGGTTGAACTATATTTTGTGCTTGTGAACTTTTTAAATTATTATTGTCTACTTGAGTTGATGGAGTTAATGATGATGGTGATGGTGTAGATATATTTGAATTAGGAATTGGTACACCAAGATTTGGAGATTGACCATTCATTGAATTATTTGTGAATGTAAATGATTGATCCATTATTGATGATCAATTGAATTATTTATCATCTATTAGCCCAAGTATTTTTTTGTGATGATTAAATGCTTGAACACCTTTGCCTCTAAAAATCGCATTAAGATCGCAATGGAAATGACAGTTTAAAAATTAATTTTTCATTTTTTTTTTTTCTGGTCTAAAATTGCGACTTACGACGCAGGGATGCAGCAAAGATTTGATTGCTTACTAAAAGTGATGAATTAATATTAGGAACTATTAATTAAATATTAAATCATTGTTAAATACTAGATTTAACTTTAACTACGAGAGAAGTCTATAAACAAAGGTAAAAAAAGACAAGCTTATTAAAAATAATACAATGATAAATGAAATGAAATGAATTAGTTGAAGTCAAGAGTTAAGTGGTATGACATGGTAAATAGAAAGTGTAATTAAAAATTTTTAGGTTTCTCTGAATCTGTTTCAAGATCAACAAATTCATGTTCATCAGAAGATGAATATGGGTTAAGTAAGGTACCGTCACCTAATGTTGAAATATCATAACCATTGTCAGATAAGTAAGCCAAAAAATTGAAATCTTCTCTTTGCATTGCTTCTTGATCTAAACTTGGTAAACAAAATAATGCAAGTAAACCTGCAAAGATTGCTAATGAAGATGCTAACCAAAATGGAACTTGGTAACCTTTGACACCTGGATAATGATTTTGGAAGGATGGGAAGGCATAAGCACCAACAAAGGCACCCACTTTACCAATTGCTGCTGCAATACCATAATAAACACCTCTAACAGGTGTTGCAGATGTCTTCGCAGCTAATAGACCAATATTATCACCTGGGCCAAACTCACCTAGTGTTAAAAAGATACCATACACGACAACAAAAGCGCCAATTTGCTTTTCCAATGTTGGATATAAACCAGCCATGATATAACCAACAACAGCTTGTAAGAAAATACCAACAACTAATGTTAGTCTTGGACCAATGTAATCTGTAGAAATAGCACCTAAAAAGGAACCAGGTAAGTAAAAACAATTAATGACGACATTCCAACCAAATGTTTTGTATAAGTCACCATCTGGAATAACAGCGTTTAAAATCGGCGCTGAGTAGATACCGAATGCATAAGCAGAAAAATCGTAAATCCACCAAATGATAGAAACAACTGCTAGTTTGAACCAATAGTATTTTAATGTCAAGAGTATTGGAAGACCGGTTTTTTTGAAATTTAACTTTTGGAATTGTTTACCTTCATTAAAAAACATTCTCATGATGAATAAAGAGATGGGAGGAATCGCACCAAGACCAAGAGTAAGTCTCCAGACAAATTGTAAATGATTGGGGCCAAAAATCCATAGCAAAACCATTGGAACAAAAGCTGAAATAACGAAACCCAAATCAATCATGAAATTAGTAAACCAAGTGAAGTATCTATTTCTCTTCCCTGCTGGTAATAAAGATGAAGCTTCAGCACAAGCTGCTGAACCAGTGGGATATTCTGCACCAATGAAATAACCCAAAAAGAACCTGTAAGCAGTTAATGCAGCAAACAAACCACCGGCGTGACCACCATAATGGCCTTCGGTACCAACACCCCAAGAACCTGATGCTAGAATAGAAAATAAAATTAAACCACCAGATGAGACTAACATCCCCATTTTTCTAGAGATGTAATCTGAGAAGACACCAAAAGATAATTGGCCGACAACAGTACCTGCAAAAGCAATAGCAGAGACATTTCGAAGAGCATTTGATGCAGTATATTGTTTACCATAGATAATTTTAAGGCAAGTAGAAGCAGTACCAATAGAGTTATTAACGTAACCATCTGAGAACAAACCAGCACCGGCAGTAAAAATTGGCCAGTAATCTTTTTTACCACTTGGAGCAATATCATCCTCATGGATAGTGACAACGTTACCATCTCTATCAGTGACTTCTAAAAACTGACGATCTTCTGGGGTTGTGGTATCTCTACCCCAAGTAACCTCTTTCTTTATAATAGATGGGAGTGATCTGAAAGGCATCTTTAGTTTACAGAAAAATAAAAATGAAAAATGAATAAACCCAAAAAAAAAGTAATTAAAAATTGAGTTAAGAAGAAACACAGGTATCAATTTAACCTACATCATGAACATGGGAAAGACAGTTAATTTATACTGTTTTAGGATTGTGCAACAGAACACGGAGATATGCAATTGGCAGCTCGCTTAGTGGACACAAGTACCACGGATAAAGAGAAAATCTATCCCAATCGGGCGGATATTCAATAATATTTTGCCGGAAACGCCAAGTTTACAATGTCCGCTCAGTGATAATACTTAGGGGGTGTGGGGGTTCCCATAGCCGTATTTCGATAATGTGATGGCTCGATAGCTAGACGATCCTGCATCCACGTGCCTTAGAGAAGAAATGACACTTTTGAAGAGACAGCACATGTGGGGGATGGATGGTAAAGTCGAGTGGGTAATGGGACGGGAACACAATTCATTGCTCAGCTTTCCTTCCGGAAGGTGTACTACTACGATGCAACGTGCCATCTGCACATGTGCTTTCGCCAAAGAATTGCGTTTTCATAGGCGCACATGTGAAAATAGACATATAGGTCATCAAACATCACCAAATTCGAGAAAATTCTGAAAAATAAAAACTACGCATGTGAAATGCAAGCCACTCGCCCTACAACAATGTTCCTGACATCTGAGCAGAATGTACAGCTAGCAATAATATTGAACTTCAGTATCACACGGGGACAGTCATGCAGTCGAAGCTTTATTGTATTCATGATCGCTTTATCACAGTTCAAGATTAGGAAATTCTCGACTATTCTGGATTTAGCTTTGTGAGAATTACTTTATTTTTTAATCTACCCGATACAATGTTCGTAAAGTATAATATAGTATTCTTGACAGTAATAACTGTCTTTATAGACATATAATCAAATAAAAATACTATATATTAAATTTAAAATATAAAAAAAAAGCTTTATTAGCTTATCTTAAATTGAGTATGAACTTAGATTCAGTTTAATAGGGAATAGATATCAAATGCGTAATGTGCAAAACAATTTATTCATCAGATAATTGGCACAATCAATAGTTACAAGTCGATATAATAAGAATTTTTATTGGTATTCAATTTCCAGATCATTTCAAATATATGTAATTAGTGGAAAACACACATCCAATAAATATCAATACACTGCCACGTCATGTTGAAAATAAAGTCAAGATTGAAAATAAAACATGACACAAATACAAATACATGCGTTAGCTTAAAATATTCACTTTTCTTTGAGCGACGCGTCGCTTTTTTTCTGTATTTCGCGTTTTGGTTTATACGCGTCATGAAGTTCTAAAACCAAATACCTGATACTAGAGATCTTCAGGAAATGATTAATATACTTCAGATCAAAAAAAAACCAATACATTTGAACATTATAAAATGGAATTATTCGATGAACTAGATCAATCTCAGAATGTGATTAAAACCATATTGAAACCACATCTAGGAAACACTATAAATATTAATGATGATGATGATGATGAAAATGATGACTATGATGTTCATCAATCAAAACTATTAGCTGAACAATTCGGAATGAATGATGATGATGATTTAAATATTCAAAACAAAGATACTGCTAATTATCAGATAGGTAATAATAATGAGGGTACTAACAAACTAACAAGTGCGTTACAAAGGGTAAAGATGAGAATGCAGTCTAAATTGAACATCAAAGGTCCTAGTACAACACAACCTGTATCTATTGAGCAAACACAACTCGTGAATAGTAATTCGATCACTAGCAATGAAAATGAACTGCACAATAACGAAACTACTTATGAAGAAGCTGATCTTGATGATGATAATGACGTTGAGGAGGAAATAGTTAAACTAACTAGAAAAAACACTGTCATATCTAAAAATGAAACACAAGATGTTGAATCTGAAATTTCAACTGCTGTGTATAAAGCTGTTGAAACTCAAATTATTGTTAATGAAAAAATTATTAAGAGAAACGATGAATTATTCAATAATGACCATATTGAAAAAACATCTGATCAGAACACTTCGAAAGATGACAATAAAAATATAACCAGTAAGGACAATAAGAACAAAGACAACGACGACGACGACAACGACGATGATGATGATGATGAGGTGATGGTTAGACCTAAACAAAGAAATAAACATATAGCACATAAAACTACGGTTGATGATGATGATGATGAAAATGATGGGGTAATTGCAAATTTTCCAGAAACTCAGCAAACTAGTCAACTCACCTCACTATTTGTTAATGAAGACGAAGAAGTTGAAACTGTTATTAACAAAAATAACTCAGACGATGAAATAAGTAAAAATATTAAAAATTACGAAAGCATGTCAAAAGAACAACGATATTTGGCAAGAAAACTGGAATTATCCAAAATGAGAGCTGAAAAGAGAGCAAACGAAAATAGAAATTTGTTTTCTGATGATAATCATAATGATAATAATGAATTTTTAAATTCCAAAACTGGGTCAAAAAAAGGAGATCGTAAGTTAATAATTGAAAGAAAAAAATTAAATAAATTAAAGAAACAAGAATTAGTCAGACAAAATGAACTATTGAAAAAATCAATTGAAAAAGTAGCTATTGTCATACCGACAAAATTTTCAAAGTCAAGTCTGTTAAACAATTTGAAAAACAGCTCAGATGATGAAAGTGAGGTTAAGATGAAAAGGGGACAAGAGCTAGATCTTAACGCTTCAATTTCTAAATTTTCAGATTCTTCAAATAAGCAAACAGTACCCATACCAGAAGTCATTGCAGTAAATAAAATAATAAATTCCAAGAAGCTGACTAAGACAAACGATAAACTAGTTGATCTAAATTCTGATTCTGCACATGATAATTCTGATTTTGAAAATGAAGCTAAAAAGATAGATGAAGATTCTGATCTAGGTTCTGATTCTGATTCTGATTCTGATGATCCTGATTCCTCGATTGTTAAAAAGGCAAAGATGTTAGACATAAAACTTTTCTTTTCAAAGAAGAAGCAAAAGAAGTTAGAAAAGGTTGAAAAGTCAACACTAGCTAGTAGAATCAGAAAATTAAATGCAAAGCAGTTAAAAATGAAGTTAATCAACAAAACTGGAGCAAAAACGAATAAACCTGAAATTTTATCTGATGATACATTAGCAAAAATGTTGCTAGAGGAGCAAATAAAAAATGCAAACACAAAATCTAAAAAACAAAAAGAGCAAGAAAGATTAGAGAAACAAAGAAATATGTTATTAAATGGTGAATTTAAACATGATGATCCAGAGTATAGTGATTATTCAAGTGAATACGATATTTCTGATGATGATGATGATGATGATGATGATAAAATAAATAATTCTAATAATGCAGACCCTGATAATATCTTTCAATCTACACAGAACATTGAATCAAATGAGAATAAATTTAAACTTTCAAATACTGATGCATTTAAAGATTTCAATTTTTCATTAACTCAAATGTATGAAAAGACACAAACACAAAATGGAGATAAAAGTTTAACAGATATGGAAAAATTTGAAAAATTAAAAAATGAAATCAATAATATTAACGATAATAAAAATGAAGTTGAAATAACAACACAACAAACTGAAGATTCAATTATGGAAATTTCTAAATTTAATGATGATACTTCATTCTTAACAAAACTATTGAAAGCTGATGATGAAAATAATGAAGGCATTGATAATAACAGTGTACCAGTACAATTGAAAGATTTATTGGATTCTCAGAATTTAGTCATTGCAACCCAACAAGATTCTTTGGTAGTTCCGACCCAGCAGTTAGGAAAGTCAATACAAATAAGTGAAAGTACCCAAAAGAAAATTGTTGAAGATGATATTATGCATGATAATGTAAATATAGCTTCAAATAACAATGTTGGTGATGATGATGATGATGATGATGAAAAAATCAAAGTTAGAAGGAAACTCACGACTAGCGATAATGACGAATCTGATTCTGATGAAGATTCTGAGGAAGTAAGAAAGAAAAGAGCTGAGTTAATTAAGCTTGCTAAAAAGCAAGAACGACAAATACAGAAACAACGTGAAAAGGAATTTAAATCAATGGGTTTGGGTGAAATTATGGAAAAGGAAGCAGTTGAATCGGAAGATGAATATCAAGGTACAGGTGGTGCAGATAGAGACTTGTCAGACGAAGAAAACAGCGAAGATGAAAAATTGATTGATGACGCAAGTAATTTAAACGTTGATGAGAATGCAATAAGAAAGTTACAACTTGAAAAGGAATTAGTTGAAGATCAAGAAAAGGTTTCCAAAACTTACAAAGATGTCAAAACTCACAAATTAGCTGAAAGAAGAGCAAAGGATGGTGTTTATGGCTTATCAGACGATGAAGATGATGAAAACGACGAGTATTTAAAAATGCGTGAATACATTAGAAGACGTAAACTAAGAGAAAGAAATGAGATGATGAAAAGAAACAAAATTAATCTTTCTGATAATGATCCTAAAAAACCATTTTTTGATGCAATGGCAGTCAATTTACCCTCTCATGTATCAATCTACAAAGACTCTTTTAGTCAAACATTAAGTGAGTTAAATAGTCAAAATACAAATGATGAAAATCTCGATATAAGTAATAATGAATTTAAAGAATATTATGAAAATAAAGATGGACATGGGGAAGCTGGAAGACCACCTTTGAAAAAACGTAAGATTAAATCTTTTCAGGAGGATGATGATATTAGGTTTAGTTCATTTAGAGATCAAGAGGTCGAGCGTTTAAAGGATGACGTTTTATCTGACAATACAGATGATGATGATATTGATGGTTCAAAACAATTGAAGTTACTAAAAAAGAGAACAACTGTTAAATTGAACAGGAAGTTAAAATCACCTAAAAGAAAAACGATAAATAGTGTTAATGCAGAAAATTCCATTAATTTAGACGATGAATTTGAGAGTAATTCCTTTGGAATGTTAGCAACACAGTCAACTTCAATCACTGCCTCATTTAAAAAAGAAACTACTAAGAAAGTCAAAATCAGTCCAAATACTGGTAATATTATCAGAGATGTTCAAGTTACTACAAGCTCAAAATCTGTAACAAATTCGAGAGCTGCTGTTACTAGATTAACTTCTTCGGAATCAGTTAAATTAACTAATGATGAACATACAATTAAAGGTTCAAGCTTAGATAGATTGGATCGAATGTTAGCAAAAACCAGAAAGAAGGGCATCAGACCATTTGGTAAAAGTTGAAAGTGAAAAATGCGTATATTTTTTATTATTAAAAGTTAATAAAAGACTAATTAAAGAAACAAAATTAATTAAATGTAAAACGTACCTGAGAAAGATTAAAAAAGTATTTGTAAATGTGAAATTTTATATCATATCATATTGTAAAGCATCTCTTAATGCAGTATGACTTATTCGTGTGCTTAAAACATTTTCATTGAAACTTGATCCATAACCATGTTTAATAATTCTACCGTTGTTTCTAATAGTTAAGGTTGATGATGGACCATTTAAACTAACTGGTCTATCGGTAACTAATGTTTTTGAAAACTTCTTGGATTTCAAAGAAGATTGATTACTGCTAGTAAAATCTTTGTTAATTATTCTACCAGTTTCAGGGTGGGTAAATGCAGAGTTTGGGATAAAACTTGAAATCCAAGATGATTTTATTCCACTATCATCACTGGTGGTTTTATCTTTAATTGGTTTATCAATAGGCATTGGTGATGCAAATATTTTTACTGGTATCCATGATGGATTATTTGAGGTGGTGTTGATTGGAGTGGTTGGTATCTTTATTGGTGTGGACGGTGCGGTTAATTCGGTGTTTTCTTTTTTAACACCAGAATGTAAAATATTGATTATATTATCATGTGCATTTGATTTCGATACTGAAATGTTTGTAGATGCGGTATGAGGTTGAACTGAGGATGAAACTAAGGGTACATTGGGCTTTAACCATTTCATAGTCTGTGCTTTTAAATCCAAGTTCTTCTCCCGTGATGGGAAATACTTAGTTGCTTTGGTATTCATTGAAAAGATGCTTTCATGAGATGCACATCTGTATAAATTCATTGTGGAATCTTTTTTAAGTACCAATGGTGTCGCATTCTCATCTCCATAACTTTCATCTGAGTCGCACATAAATTGGTCTAATTCATAATGTGTCTCACAGTTATTATGGTCTGTCGATAGTTGTACATCATTAGTGGTATTTGAAATTGAAAAAGGTGATGATGCAACAAATTGTGGATCAGTATTTAGATTTGATATACTTTCGTGGTTGAACAATAGGTCAGTTATATTACTGGAAGTAAATTTGGCGCTAAGACCTGTATCATGAGAAATAAAATGTCGCAGTGGATCTTCATAACCAACCTTAAAGTCAGTTTCCTTGAAAGGGTTTTCAGGTAAGGAAAAATGTCGTTTATGTTCACCTCTATCATAACTTATGGAACTATCATGATACATATTGCTGTTTTCGCCATCTACATTATCATCAGATCTAGCTCCTTCATTAACATAAGTTTCAAAATTGTGATCAGATAAGTACTCTTCATGGATTGATGGCAGTTCAATAAGTTCAAGTTTTTTGTTGGCCAATTTCGTTGATTGTTTATTCTTAATGATGTGTGTAAAATTTTGATTACAATTTTCAGTCAATGGATTTTCAGGCATTGTATGTATCTTGAAACCTTTCAATGGGCCAATACCGCCTGTAGTTGATGGTTTGTAGGGCGAAACGTTTTCATTAAAATTCAGAAAACTTTCCATCTTAAGTAGAACTTTTTTACTTCTATTAGAAGGTTCTGATTTGTTTGCTAAACTTTCGTGAGCTTTACCATGTATTCCTGAAATAGAAGAAACCGTACATGTATCATCAGTGGAATAATGATCTGCTTCAGAGAAAATGGAACAATTTGTGTTTGCATTATTAGATGAATTTGATAATGTAAAATCATCATTGAACGAAGGATCAGTATTGATTTGTTCATTTGCCAATACCAACTGTTCTTTTAAATAGATAAATTCTGTTGATAAATTATCCAACGTAGTTTCAGTTGTTCTCCATTCTATTTTTGAATTGAAATCAGATGGTCTTGTGATAGATTGTGTTGATCTATAGCTATGAATATTTGAGTTTTTATTTTCTAAATTGGATATTTGATTATCTAAAAATTCACATCTTAATTTCACGGATGTCATATGTTGCTCAAAAATGCCAAGGTTTTCTATTCTTGTTTCAATGTTGTATAACTGAGTATTCTTTACATTGATTTTGTGATTCAGTTCCTGCAATTTCTGTAGTAAAAACTTGTTATGAGACAATACCGTTTTGGAGTTCTCAGTAAATGAGTGCATGTCGTGCATCTCCTTTGGTTAAGTCTTTGTTCTTCAGATGTGATCAGTAACAAAAAAGAATTAAGAAATGTGTTTTGTAACGTAAAGACAAAACTAGATATCACCATTTCAGGGTATGTTTATTTTTTTCTGTTTTGAGCGAAAGCGATGCATGGGAGAAAATATTTTGTTTTTCATTTCCTATTCATGAAATTTGTACGTTATGTATCAAGCGTTTTAGGTTTAGTTAGAAAAGATTTATATATTTATCATTTATTTAAGATCCTTTATAAAGTAAAGTTATCTATCATTTTGAGCTGTGCAGCAATTTCTGACTGTACTTTTTTCTCCTTTTCAGCGACATGTTGATCTTTAAGTTGGTCGGTCTTAAGCTGTTGGGTTTGTAAACTTTTCAGACCGTGTTGCTTTTTCAACTTTTCTGCTAACCCTGGTTCATTGCTATCTGTAATGGCTTTGGTATCTGTTTGAGTTTCCATCGATGCCATGATATTCAGTATATCATCATCGGTAGTGTGATTATTCATTTTCTCGATCAGTACTTTGGCGCTTTTACTAAGAGACTTTTGTTTTTTCTTTGATAATTGTTTTGTTTGCTTCTTTTTTATGGTAGAAAAAGACTCCTTCTTTCCCATTTTCTCCACCTTGTCTCTGCTGTTATTCATTTTCTCTATTGTTAAAATTTTTACAAAAGAACTGCCAAGGGAGATAAAAATTTCTTGTTGAAAAAATCAATTTCCTAATTGAGCGCTATAATTTTCAGTTTTAATATAATGAAAAAAAAATTTTCAGATTTTTCTAGAGTTTTCACTTTATATCTACTTTAACATTATACGACAAAGTAACATATATCCACTAAAAAATGGTTTCAACACATAAGAAAGATAAGCCTTGGGATACCCCGGATATTGACAAATGGAAGATTGATGAATTCACTCCAGATGATAATGCAAGTGGATCTGCATTTCTTGAAGAATCATCATTTATGACCTTATTTCCAAAATACAGAGAAGAATATCTTAAACAAGTATGGGCAGATGTTACAAAAGCACTTCAAAAACATCATATTGACTGTACATTAAATCTTGTGGAAGGTTCAATGACTGTTAAAACTACCAGAAAAACATTCGATCCAGTTCAAATTTTAAATGCAAGAGATTTAATCAAGTTATTAGGTAGATCAGTTCCATTTCCACAAGCTGTCAAAATTTTACAAGATGACGTTGCATGTGAAATCATAAAAATTGACGGTTTAGTTGCAAATAAAGAAAGATTTATTAAAAGAAGACAGAGGTTAATTGGTCCAGATGGTAATACACTTAAAGCTTTAGAACTATTAACTGATTGTTATATGTTGGTTCAAGGTAACACTGTTGCCGTTATGGGACCACATCAGGGACTAAAAACATTGAGAAGAGTTATTGAAGATTGTATGAAAAACATTCATCCTATATATCATATTAAGGAACTAATGATTAGAAAAGAATTAGCTAAAAAGCCAGAATTGGCGACAGAAAATTGGGCAAGATTTTTACCACAATTCAAGAAAAAGACTGTTGCACGTAAGAAGCCTAAGCAAGTTAAAGATGATGAAGCTAAGAATAAGAAAGAAAAAGTTTACACTCCATTTCCACCTCAACAATTACCTCGTAAGGTTGATCTTCAAATTGAGTCTGGTGAATATTTCTTAAGTAAGAAAGAAAAGAAGGTAAAAGAATTGCAAGAGAAGAAGCAGAAGCAAGATGAAATGAAAAAAGTTAGACAACTAGAAAAATCAAAGGATTATGAAGCTCCTGAAGAAAATATCAGAGAGAATCCATTATTTAAAAAATCTAAGAAGAGAAAAAATGATGATAATAATGACGATTCTGAAGTGAATGAAAAAAAGAGTAAAAAAGAAAGAAAAGAAAAGAAGGAAAAAAAGGAAAAAAAGCATAAGCCTTCAGAAAATGAAGAATAAGTTCTTAACCGTGTGTATACTATATATAACAGATTTGGTTATTTATACAATCTACATTTAAAAAAACACCTGAATTAACTACAGAATTTATGTTATACAATCCAATTGACTCATAATTGCACTTTTTTTAATAATATCAAGGTGTCCATAATCTTGCTTTATTAACTGATACTGAGTTTTCTTCAAGAACAGAATATGTTCCGTCAATAGATGTGGCCCTATGGCGATCATAGCTAGCACTATGTGTATAATTAAAATCCATTTCATCAACATTGTTGTTCATCTGATTTTCTTCATGCAAACTGAAAAAACTTGGTAAAATTAGCTCTTCAAAATCAATTTCCTGGCTACTATCGGTTGTTTCACTAGTAATTGTTTGTTTATTTCTTAAATTGTTGTACATTTTCTTTGTAAACAAAGTATAATTATCATCTGAAGATTTCTCCATAATTGGTTCAGTTGGTGTTCGAGAATAATTTTCCTTTCCTTTAAGGTACTGATCTTTAACATTTTGTATTACTTTAGAAAATCTTGTAAATGAGTGTTCTGCATTTTCACGGTACAACAACGTCCTAAAGCTTTCATTATCAAAAGGAGCAACCAATGTAAGGTCAGTTTCTTCTTTTTCAATAGCAGAATTATCAAAACTTCTAGAGTGAATCTCATCTGCTTTGTTGTGTTTTATCATATGCTCCCTGAAAAAAAGTATACTTATACCAAATAGCATAAAACAAAACCAAATCAGTAAAATAATTATTGAAATCCATAATAGCACTTTACATTGCTTTTTATGAAACACAATAACTTTCTTGACCATTTTTTTTGCACTATTTTTAAAATCATCAATATTGTTTTCAAATGAACCATTTATTTCCGCAGCTTTCACTGATACTAAGCTTGCAATGGTTTCTTTCGGATCTAAATCTGGAATCTCGAGTTGAACATTGTCGATAATCCAAGTCATTGCCTTTTCAATTTTCTTCAATTTTGAATTAATCACACACCCAACAATTTGTTGGATTGGCTTGTATAATGGTGTACCTTCAAATATTGACTCTAGTGCATTATTCATTTTTTCATCAAATGCACTAACTGTATCATTAATTGACATGGCAGCTGTATCAACCCATGCAAATAAATTTTCATTAACATCATCCTGATAATTTTTAACATAATTGTTAGTCTCATTTGTCCATAAATTAATTGATTCATTAAAAGATGTATAAATTTGAAATTGAGTTTGTTGTAGAATCTCTGCACCAGATTCTGCAAAATCTATCTTACTAACTAAGTCTAAAATAACATATTGAGAAACAACTGATGCAATTCCTAAAAGCCCAAGTAATAAAAATGGTAGTAGAATTGGAGACGCTGCATAACTTATTACCCATCTAAAATTATTTATTATGATTGGATCTTCTAGTTTGAAAATCTTTTCAATCATCAAGTAACTCAAGAAACTTGACTTACGGTCCTGAATTGTTTTAATTATTTCAATGTTATATTTCTTTTTAGTTGAAGCATTATAATATGATTCGTTTGCTAAGCTTAAATGTTTCGATGCATCAAGTGTTCTTTTCCAATCTTGTAATTCAATATAATACTCATAAACCAAAAAAGCTAAAATTGCAAATCCAACCAATCCCATCATGGCATGTGTCGAAGTTTTAGCAACATGAACTAAACTTACAAATAGTTTATCAATTTCTTTTTTACCATTTGATAAGTCTAATTTCGCCTTTGCTGGAACATACATTTCACTTGCATCAAAAGTTTTATTAAGGTGGATCAAAATTTGACGTTTCAGTTCTTCAAAGGGAATTTCAATGATATTTTGAGTAAAGTTCTGAACATCTGTAAAATCAGGTATTTCATCTTTTAATTTCATAATTTTATCATTAATATTGCCACTAATTTGCCAATTCTGCATGTTTGAAATTGTCAAATTGACATGTTTTATACCATTGTCAACTGCAGTTGTATTTTTACTCGTTGAACTTGTACTAAATAAATGTTTTAAAGCATCACCTGTATCGTCGACAGTGTCAATTACTTCATTAATGACTGTGGTCAAGTCCTCCAATCCATGATTTAACTCGCTAGCAAATGAAATTAAAGTTTCATTAGCCACAGATATGACATTTTCAGTTGCATTTAAAGCCGCCATCGCAGTATTATCAATAGCTGCTGTCAATAAACAAGCATAAGTTCCAACCGATAATTCGATGATAAAGAAGATCAAGCTTTCGGATGCAGTTATCATTAATTGTAAAGTCTTAACCAATCCTTTATTTGCAGATTCAATAGATTTGGCTATCACCAAATTTGATGCTTTGGTCATATAATGAGGAAATGAAACTAAATTTGATGCATAGTTTTCCAATCCACTATACATGAGCTGAGTCTGTGCTTGTGCTTGTTCTAAAGAATTGACTAGTGACGCTAAAAAAAAAAATAATTTTATGATAAATAATGTAAGCACAACAGAATATGGATTCACTATTAGCTGTGTTATCTTTTCCTTGAAGTTCAAATACGGTCTTCTATAAGTTGATGTGGCTATTGTGGTTGGATGTGTGAATACTGTCATTCTGATTGTTTAAAAAACGATTGCAAAATAACTGTATTTTCAGAAAGAAGAGACAATTATGTGTTTTGAGACTAAGTATATTAATAAAACATATCAATTAATTTAGTTACCCTATATATTTCAAACCAGATGATTAGACACTAGAAACAAAGATGAAACGATAGAAAAGAAAAATGTTTCATCTTCGCCAGAATGAGAAGTTGCATAAAATTTTATATTTTCTTTTTGCAAATTTCAGATTCGGCTCAGCGAATCACTCAAACAATAATCTATTTCTTTTGATAAATTTGTATAGTTCTACTAGATATCTTTGAGATTAATTTTGAGATTGTTTAAACCTTCTATATATTTTACCTAATTAATTACAACATTAATACTTTATACCTTTTCAATAATAACATCAGCGTCATCATCTGCTTCAACTTCAAAAGTAATATTTGGTGGGTAAGAAGTAGATAATTTTTCTGTTGGAGTAACAATCTTTTCAACAATACGTTCAACGGGAACAACTTTTTCAATGATTCTTTCAATTACTTTTTCAACAACTGGTTCAGCCGCCGCAACAGGAGTGTGTTGTGGAGCCGTAGTAGGTGTTTTCACAGTAGATTCTGGCTCAGGGATGTAAGTTGGACCAACAGTTTCTGTGATATCACCCATACCCCAGAACGTCATCATACAAAGAAAACCTGTCGCAAGGGCAATTTCCAAATCAACTTTATTTTCATCAATAACTAACTCATAATCAAATTTACGTTGTCTCATTAATCGGACTTTTGCAATTCTTTCCCTGGTTTCTTCTTCATTGCCACCTGGATTTGTGAATTTTTCTAAAAATTTAGCACCTCTTGTCCAAGCATATTTATGACCATCATTTAAATAAAAAGTCTTTAATCTACCACTTAGACCACGTTCTGCACCTAAAACTCTGTGTTGGATGCCTGGTTTATTGTGAAAATCAAAAGATTTCAAAAAAAAGCCAGCTCTAATGGTAGCAATTTCATGTCTATTAGGGTAAGTAAACATTGACCAAGTTGGTGTGGATGCAGAATGTCTTTCAATCGTATAAATTTTATTACCTTTACTATCAAAAACATTGATTTTGGTTTGTCTACTTTTATTGTCTCTTCTGACATAAACTGCCTTCGTTGGTTTTAAAGGAACAAAGTTTGCATCAGTTGAGTGTAAATCGATTGCTGGTTTAATATAAGCATGTTGAATAAAGTAAGTAGCCATGGTAGTAAAGGTACTTTGGACGTAAATTGCAGGAGATTCAAAAATGGGCATTGTTAATTGGATTCTAAAAAAAAATAGGTTTTACGGTAGCAAATAGTTTGGGGATTTGATCAAAATTATAATCCTTAAATTACAATAAATATAAAACTAGAACAAAATAAAACAAAACATAAAAGATAAACAAAAGTCTAAATAAAAAACATAATCAATGTAATCAAAATGCTGTTCTTATATAGACAAAAGTAAAAGGGAATTGAAAAAATGGGCATTTAAGCATGTTCAAAAAAGGGCAACATACAACAATATTACTGTCGTGACTTACGCAATTTTTTTTTTTGGGAAAATAAAGCGGTTTTCATGTTTAAAACCGGAAAGTCTAAAATGTTTAAAGGTCAGTAATTTTTTCTTATATTATTAACGTCTATACAAATATTTATCGAATTTAAAGAATATTCCAGGCATCTTCTGCACCATGACACATTTTACTACAAGCAACAGAAGCTGATAATGGGTATTCGGATAAGCCAATTTTCTCATCGATCATTTCATCTGCAAAATTATCCTTACCTCTTGCCATTGCACCAACGAAAACACATAAACTTTCATCATCATCCAATTTACTGATATAATCTTGAGGTCTGACAACTTCTGCATCAAATGATAAAGTTATCTTACGACATTTAGTAGGTAAATGATCGGTGATTGGATTTTTAATGACTTTCAGTAATTTTTCTTCCGAATCAACACTTCTAATTGATAATTGATGAAGAAGTTGAACCATTAATCCCGAAAATCTTTTGAAAGTTCTTGGAATACGAACAGATGGGTTGATTTCAATTAGGACGTTTTTTGATGTCAAGATGTAAACTTGTAACTTACCAGCTTTATTTATTGGGGAATCTAGAAGTGTTAAAAGACATTGATGTGTGATATCAGGTCTTGCTTCTGAAATATCACGCCCCATCTTTCTTAATAAACCTTGATGGTCATCACAATTGAGTAAAACATATTTATCATGCGCTGAACCAGCACTACTGCTCATCTTTTGTGTTTCAAGACATGCATGTGTAAGGACAACTATAAGTCTTTTTGTATTTTTATCTTTGGAACTTAATGGTTTTGGCTGCACTGGAACAAGTGATGCCTGTGGAACTTCTCTCTTTATACCAAGTTTCTTTGCTTTTGTAATTGCATCTCTTTCTTTGGAATCACTGACCATGGTTGTGCTTGTTTTCAGGTGTACAACTAGAAAGTATCTACAAGATTAGCTCTCCTTGAATATTGAAAAATTTTTATTTCATCATGAAAAAGAAGTTTTAGTGCGCATATTAATCTTGGTGAAGTGAATATTTGAATATTTAGTATACAGTATTGCAATACCTTGTTTCTTAACACTAACATGCGTTTTATCGGGAGCCGTAACAACCCAGTGACTGTTTTATAATAGTTATATTTTTTTCTTACTAAACAGTTAACTAACTCTATCCGATATGCTAACTTTTCTCATAACTCATTATTTCTGCCGCTTAAATTTTCAGGTTTTGGAAAGACCTACACCATGGATTTGCAGATTGACGCGTCTAAGTAGAGTTGGACATGTCAAAACTCTTTTAATAAATTGATTTCATTGCTTTATAATAATCAGAGCAACCTTCACATGTCTGCTGATGAAGATTTCTTTGGCGATGATGATGACTTTGACATTGACCAGTTGTATGAAAAAGCTCAATTCACTCAACAACTGCGTGAGCAAGCTATGCATGCTTCAAATGATTTATCAAAAAGTGCAACCAAAAACAACACAAGCATAGTCACTAACAACAAACATACAACTTTAAGTCCCGATATTTATGAAATTAAAGGAGAGAATGCGGTTTTGAGAGATAAAATTGCAAAATTACAGAAAGAACAATTAGAACAACAACGTTTGATAAAACAAGAGTTCAATAAATTACTAAAAGAAAAAGAGGACCATATTGTTGCTTTGAATGAAAATTTATCAAAATCTAAGTCAGAGTACGAATTTTTGGTTTCTGAAAATAAGAACTTATATCAAACTAATAGTAGGAAACGTAAAATAAGGGTAGTTGAAACATCCGAACCAGAAACATCAACCCAAAATACAACATCTCATAACATTTCAATGTCAACTCAAAATACAACAATTAATGATACTGTACATAATAACAATGAAATTAAATTTGATACCAAACCTGAAGTCAAAGTGATTGTTGTGAATCAAGCAACATTTTTTCAGGATGAAAAAACTTCATTTATTGAATCAATTACACATTATATCATACCTGGTATGAAAAGGCCAACATTGAATTATCTTGAAAGCATTTCATCAACATTCGATTATACCCATGATGATTTTCAGATTATTAAGATTGAGACAAGTTTTAAATCGGCAATTCTTGAATATTTAATTAACTTTCAAGATAAAAATAGAATTGATAATTTGTTATCAAAATTCATAAGTATCCTACTTCAATATATTGTTGAAAGTTTGAGCCAGGAAACCAAAAATTTACTACCTATACCGTATCTAGTATCTTTGATTAATTTTGCATTGAATTACAAACCGAAGGCCATAAATGAAGTTTTTATAGGGGAAACAACACGATTGATAGTTTCACTACTCCAGGAATTTCAAGAATTATTTAAGCCAGAATTGAATTATCTTTCAATACCTGGAAGTGATCATATGTTCAATTATGAAACATTACAAGACAAAAAAAACAATGAACTATTAAACTATAATTTTATTGAAAAACCGATGCACTTTAAAATTCTAGAAGTTTTTACAACAATTTATTTGCTTGACACACTGACAACATTAAGTAAAATTGCATCATTCCATGTATTTACATTTGGTAATTCTCAAGCAAATTTAATGTTTTGGAAATATATCCCTCAACAGTTGTTGACTCACAGTTTATTATCAAAAAGAACTCCAGTTAATTTCGTATATAATGTTATTGATATATTGATCAATTCTATATACGATGATGATAGATTTGCGTTTGCAAATATACGGGTAAATTCAATCACAAAGCCAAAAATGGCGAATGAAGTAACAATCAAAGTTTTAGAACAAACTATGCAAGTTTTAACAAATCTAAACGTAAAACAAATTCAATTCAATATATTTGGCTTGAACAATTGTGTTGGTAGCAATAATCATCTAGAATTACTTGAAATGATTTCGATATCATCAGCAGAATTAAGATCATATCCGAACACCAATTCCTTTGATAGTTATTCAAACGTCTTAGAAGATAAATCAAGAGATTATCAAAAACAAGAAGATTTCATATTGCAAACAAAACTACACATCTTGAACTTATTCGAATTATTTTATTCCTCCTTGCTCATGATTTCATTACCATTAAACACGCATTTGAAGTTAGTGAAAATTTCGTGTCAACTAATTGGCGAACAACAAGAGGGTTTAGCCAGATCACCAAGAAGCTCCAATAATGGATTGAAAATTGAAATTATATCAAAGTGTGTCAAAATACTTCATTATTTAATTGCACAAGAAGGTTTGGTTAAAATAAATCAGATATCAAGTTTAACATTACGTGAACTAATAATTGTGCTATTAAGAATTTCAAGTATAAATATGAAGAATCATTCAATTAAATTTATCACTGATTTAAGGAAAAATCAAAAGTATAGTGATTTCATATTTAGTAACCCTCAAGAAATGACTGAATTAGATAAATTTGGATTGTGGAATTCAATCTTATCAATCGACAAATTAGATGAAACTGAAAGAGAAAAATTAATTACAAATAGAATTCAGATCGAAGTTGATTTGTATAATGGAATTGAGTTTAATTATTCTGATGAAACAATTGATATTGCAAGAGATATTGTAAGTTTGTCTGTTACCGGCGATGAAGCTGATAGATTACACGATAGTATTAATTATAATAATGGTTTGCAATTAAATGAAGATGAAGATGAAGATGAAGATGAAGATTTTGATTATGAAATGCATGATCTTTTATAGGCGTATTCTGCAATGTCACAAGCATAGATTTTATAATAGTAATCAGTTTATTACCACAAAAAGCAAAGCTTTGACTTTAAATTATTTAGCAATACTATAAGAAGATTTTACTTAAATTGGATTATATTATATCAAATTAAATTTATAAAATTTGGAATATAAAATTCTTTAATTTTCAGATTGGAAACCGTTCTTGAATTTTCTAGAAACGTATTTTAAGTAAGTCATTCTACCGGTACCAGTAGTTCTTCTTCTCTTTGCCTTAGCAGCCCAGTTGTATTTTCTCATCTTTGCTGCTGGGTAACCACATGAAGCACAAGTCTTCTTTTGGTTGTGGAATGATCTTTGACCACATCTTTTACATAAAGTGTGGGATTTGACGTGTTTCTTACCTAAAGATGGAGTACCCTCTGTGATAATAAAAATGATAAAATAGTAATTAGTTATGTTAGTATTTGTGCAAAAACAAGGAAAACTGATTAAGACATTATGATTTATCTATTCAATTGTTTGGCAGTTTGGACATGATGAGTGAAGAATTGGTGATTTGCTTTGTGATTGATCTTTAGTGGGTTTATAATTTTAATATTTCTCAATTATTCATAAACAAATGCTCCAACAATGTTTTTCGTATGCAAACAAATCTAACCATTTATGATGTATCCTGAATATTCAAATATTTCATCTGTATATTATTTAAAAATGTCTTCATTAAATTTTTTTCAGTGCATGTTTAGAAAATTTTTCAATTATTACATCATAAATCATAATAATCATAATCATCAATATATGTGCTTGTATAACAAGTAGTATTTTGTTTGTAGAAATCTGTACTTACTACCCATGTTGTTTGTATATAGTTACTTATTATGTAAAAATTCTTAATAGAATATTTAGGTGCTCAATTTGTTGAACAGAAATGTGTATTGAATACACTGAGAGTTGCAAGGACTGCTCGCCTCGCTCTCAGAGAGGTTTGAAGTTCTGTGTGGTGCGAGGGTGCATACCTTTTACTGAGAAAAAAAAGACAGTCGCACTTTTAGAAAAAAAAAAGTGACTGCGTTTCCAATCTCAACATATCAGCGCCCCAACAATCCACACGTGATACAATTTTGTGTAAACCCCTTCTCTGGAAAACACGTAAAAATTATTCTGAATTATTCTTTTATTTCGTTCTAGTTTCAATTTCTATTGTACGACGCGTCTAATAGTTTGGCGTTTGTTTATCTTTCAACTTAAGGTGTCTTGTGTGAGTGGTAGCAAAAAGATGTTGTGATAATTTTCTTTAGAGTTATAAGATTTATATAAGTTGCTACTCTTTACTTAAGTCTTTCAATTTTTTAATAAACAATTCAACACAGAGAAGATGAATATCAACCATCAGTTTCCACCGTCTTCCCCTTTGCTTAATAGTGAATTAGATGTCGAAGACAATGTTATTCAATGTAAAGAAAACGCCTTTGAAAATAAACGTGTTGCACAAAATTTCAATTCAAAAGAACATATTCCACAAAAGCAAAATGCTTATGTCACTCCAGATCCATCTTCTTCGTTAGGTGATACAACTATTGTTAGTGAAGCTAATAATGATAGTGATGTTTTAATTGTTAATTCCCCAACTGAATCAGTTAAGACCCCCGAACATGAATCAAATGAAGCTTCTGCTTTTAAAAAGTTAAAATCAAGTCCAACAGTAATACCACTTTCTAAAAATGCTGATATTTTGAATAAATCAAAATTTAGAAATGTGATTAATGTTCCATTAAGTGGTGATAAATTTAAAATTGGCAGATCTGGTGCATCATGTAGTTTCAAATTAAACTCTTCAAATAAATTGATTTCTAGAATCCACGCAGAAATTAAATATGAACCATTAACAAATGTGGTTTTACTGAAATGTACCGGTTATAATGGTCTAAACATTACAATTCCACATCCAATTACTGTTGAACATATTAAAGATAAGGATTACAAAATTTTACTTCAAGAATCCAATAATGAATATCATGACAGTGAATTAAATGAAACTGATGACGAGTTGCATCCAATTACTTCAAGAATTTTGAAAAAGAATCCAACATTTACTAATTTTTATATGTTACAAGGTGAATCAATTAAAATGCCAATGCTCGAAGGTACTGTTCTAGATTTCAGAGGTGATTTAGCACTTTTAGCTTATAATTACACTACAATTAAGTTTAATTCACCAAATCCAGAAAGTACAATTCCAAAAAGAAAATTATCAATAAGTGAATTAACTAAAATTGTAGAACAAAAGAGATTAAAATTCTCAACACACCCAACATTACAAGAAATTCAAGATAGAAAGAAAGACTTACTATCATTATCAACTGCAAGACCAATTGAAAAGACATTATCATCAAATACAATTATTTACAAGTGTTCAACTCCAACTCCAAACCCAGTTTTTACCTCAACACTAACACCTACTTCAAGCTCAACCAACCTCGCAACTACATTGAACATTAGTACCATTGATGACAACAAAGAAAACAAAAATACCTTTCAAGCAGAAAAAGACAAGGAAAGCTCAATTATTAGAAAACCGTTAGCTGATATAACTAACGAACATAGCAATTTCTTGAAATCAGTTAGTGTTAAAACTGAAAACTCAGAAAAGAAGTTCAATAAACCAATTGATGTTAATGAAGCCAAAATAACTGTGAAACCAGTTGCAGAAGTTGAGAAAAACATTAATGTAATAAATTTAAATGGTGAAAAAAATGAACTTAAATCTAAATCCATAAGTAATGGTATTGACTCAACAGTGAAATTACAAGAAACGGTTAATGCAACAAGATCACAAAGTTTAGAAGCTACATCAGGGCCTGCAGTTAAATTACAAAATTTAGAACTTAAGCACCTGAGTGACACTGAGGATAATAAGAAAAGAGGCAGACCAAAGAAGGCAAAACAGACTGAAGAAGAGATTCTTAGAAATATGCCACTAGAACAAATTACTTCAATTCTTTCAACTGTTCCAGAACTTGATGATATTTGTAACCTGGTAACAAATCATATTGCATACTCAAGAGTTTTACAAACACCATTTAGTTCAATAAGAGAACTAAATTCAATTAAAAAACATCATTTAAGTAAAAGCCAGTTAAGATGTGTTTTAATTCATAATATTGATTGTATTGGTGTTATTTTTAGACAAGGTAAAGATGCAGCAGGCAAAGCGTTAGACGAAGAATACTATTATATCCCAGAAAAAGATACAGTTACTCAAAGAGTTCAATTAGTTCAAGAATTGAAGGGTTCATCTTCACATTTGAGAAGTTGTAGAAAGACACATAAACAATATTTCTGGAAAAAACCAAAGATTTAATTATATTGCCGTTTTATATTCCGTCTCTTCTTTTGTATTTTGTATTTCCAGTTTAAGAATAAAGTAATGCTATTAAACGGGGGCCCGTTCTGTGGTTCCTTCGACTGATCGATTGATCAAAAAACATGAAGTCACGTGTGGACGCGCAAAAATGTGTTGACTTCTGCAACAAAATAAGTAATAGAATTCGTATTTATTATTATTATTTTACTTCGCCTAATTAATTCTCATAAGTATGCTAGCAATGGATTTAATGTCTGATAATAGGTAATCAAGATTAATGAGATTTAAGTAATTATATTCCTTACAAATGGAGTATGTTTCACATCGTACTTGGATACAGTTTTGCACATGCTCAATTTGGAATGCTTCAAATTGGGGAATTCAGAATGTGAAAGTTGCGAAACGATTCAACCGTTACCAGTTTTTACTATTTGTAATGTTGTACTGAATAGAGTTCATGTATTTGTCAAAAGAATATTACTATTCGTTTAATTGATGGCATGCAAACATTTCAGTTGTGGTTGTATTGGTCAGAATCAAGTGAGTTCAGCATCTATCCAGTTATATAGTTCATTAAATTGGTTAATCCGTAATGGATACGAGCGCAACGAGCATGTGCATTTCACATTTCATAACGATGCATATTTTTGAGAATGTGAAAGTGAAGTTTTTTTTATAAGAGATGCGTGGAAATTAGTTATAAAGTACAGGTTTTCTCCTTTTTTTTACATCATTTCTCTTTTCTTCTCTCCTTTTTGGATTCTTTCCTTTTGGTGTACTTGTCCAAGTTACTTATATCCCTCTTAAACAATGTCCACTGAAAACTTCTTTTTTACGTATGTATAAAGAATAACATTAAGTTTCAATTTGATAAAAAATTTTTTTTTTCATTTTGTTTTGCATTTTTTTTTACTTGAGTAGAGTACTAACATTTACAATTTTTTCACCATTTTGTTTTATGATAGTTCCGAATCCGTTGGTGAAGGTCACCCAGATAAGATTTGTGATCAAGTCTCTGATGCAATTTTAGATGCTTGTTTAGCTGTTGATCCATTATCCAAGGTTGCTTGTGAAACCGCCTCCAAGACTGGTATGATTATGGTTTTTGGTGAAATTACCACTAAGGCAAACATTGACTTCCAAAAGGTTGTTAGAGATACAATTAAGCACATCGGTTATGATTCCTCCGACAAAGGTTTTGATTACAAGACCTGTAATGTTTTAGTTGCAATCGAACAACAATCTTCAGATATTGCACAAGGTTTACATTATGAAAAAGCTTTAGAAGATTTAGGTGCAGGTGATCAAGGTATTATGTTTGGTTACGCAACTGATGAAACTGATGAAAAACTTCCATTAACTATCTTATTAGCACACAAATTAAATGCTGCTATGGCAGATGCAAGAAGAAGTGGTGCATTAGCTTGGTTAAGACCAGATACTAAGACTCAAGTTACCATTGAATATAAGAAAGATAATGGTGCAGTTATTCCTTTAAGAGTTGATACTGTTGTTATTTCTGCTCAACACGCTGATGAAATCTCAACTGAAGACTTAAGATCTGAAATTAAGGAACACATCATCAAGAAGGTTATCCCATCTCACTTATTAGATGACAAGACTATTTACCACATTCAACCATCTGGTAGATTCGTTATTGGTGGTCCACAAGGTGATGCTGGTTTAACTGGTAGAAAGATTATTGTTGATACCTATGGTGGTTGGGGTGCTCATGGTGGTGGTGCTTTTTCTGGTAAGGATTTCTCCAAGGTCGATAGATCTGCTGCTTATGCTGCAAGATGGGTTGCAAAATCTTTAGTCAATGCAGGTTTATGTAAGAGATGCTTAGTTCAATTTTCTTACGCAATTGGTGTTGCTGAACCACTATCCATTTACATCGATTCTTACGGTACTTCTGAAAAATCATCTGCTGAATTAGTTGCTATCGTTAGAAAGAACTTCGACTTAAGACCAGGTTGTTTAGTTAAGGAATTAGACTTAGCAAGACCAATCTATTTAAAGACTGCATCTTACGGTCATTTCACCAACCAAGAAAATCCTTGGGAACAACCAAAAAAATTAGCTTTATAAGTTAATTGACGAAAATGAATTCTTTTCTAAAGAAATGAACCATCCATATAAACCAACAACTTTTAACGATATTCAACGCTCAACTCGTTGGATTGAAATAATAATATTATTAAATGATTCTAATGTATTATCTCTTCATCAAAATACATATCACGCTTTTTTTTCCTCAATTTCTTCCTCCTTTTTTTACACTATTTTTCCATCATCATATTTGTATAACACACTTATTTATATATTTTGAGATTCAATGATGGATTGAGTCATCAACTGGCATCTTTCTGTTAATATAGATTTATTAATTAAACTAAAACAAAACCAATCGTAGTATTAATCATTCAATGATAACTTATTGCATTAGTCGACGGATACATTTTATGTGTAACGCGTTCGTTGATTAAATGAAAAATATTTAACACATCATGTATGAAATATTATTCTTTGTCAACGGTAAATGTCAACCAAGAAATGCAGTTATCGGTGTACAATATAGATGACGAGTATCATTGTGGTTATATCCAAACAGTTGATCAATTACCAAAGCCACCAAACTACACTAATACCATTGGATTACTACTAGGAATTTCACGGAGAAATATAAATCACAAAGAGAGTCAACCATATTATTTGCATATGACTGATTTTACGACAGCTAATTTCAACCAACTTGGATTTTTCAATGATAGAAAATTTCCACATAAAAAATTAAAGGATAAAACATATGATGTGGTTATGTATCCGGATTCTTTTAAGCGTTTATGCGAAAAAGTGAAACACATCGTTGATTTAAATGAACATGTTAGAAAATATGATAGTCAAGGCTCACGTATTTTTTATTTGGATGTATATTCAGATAATTTTAACTCACATTGGTATCTAGATACTTTTAACATCTGGATTTTATCTAAAGTTAAGATAAAGAAATATTGTCAAATAGTTCAGCTATCATGCGTGAGTTCATTTTCAGTCATACCCCACGATCACATCAAAAGAAAGTTGGAAGAATACCACAGAACAGATATCTGGAATGAATATCTCAATGTTTATGGTTTTACAAGTACATGTCGGTCCTCTACTCCTGAATCAGAATTTGATTCAGATTATCTTGATAAAACGCCAAGAGGCATGGAAGCGCATCTTGACAATGTCCAGAATAATTTATACGGTCAAATACCTAAAAAGAGAAGGAAAACTAGCAATGACGGTGATAATGCCAAACGATTAAATAAGAAATCAATATCAGAAATTATAACAGTCGATAAATATACTAATCCTGAGGAAACACCAGATATAAATACTGCAATATCTCAACCAGACTATGTTCAATCAACTCAAGAAAAAGTTGAATATCAAAAAAAGTTTGATTTCAATTATAGTTTAGTTAAAGAATTGAAGTACGTGAGAGAATACAAACCACAATATATTTTGGTGAAAAACTTTGATTTAGTGCATGAATACGAGAATTATATTTATAGTCCAGGTGCCAATGGACTGGGCATCAAAACAGTGAAATTGAAAGTGTTTGATGAAAAGGGAGATAGTATTATAGTTTACGTAAGAAATCTTAAATTATTAGATTTTTTAAGGATTGAAGTATCAAGATGCAATTTTTTTGGTGAATTGAATAAAGAAATCAAGACTAAATTCCGTGAGATGTCTTTTAATTTAAAGAACAACAATGAATTTGTTGGTATGATTGTCGTCGGATATGAAATAAGTCCGGGTATTTACAAATGGACATATGACTATTCAGCAAGATCTATGATATCTTTGTAGAATAAGCGAGTCTTATTTAAACAAAAAAACTACATTGTAGAGACGCTCTTATATCCGAAAAAACCAGAACGGTTATTTTTCAATACTTCATGTAGAGAAGTTGACCTGTAACAACACCATCATCAATTAAATGCTCAAGATTACTTTCATAGCTTGTCAATTCTATAGTTTAATATCATCAAACACCTGTATTATTGCTGGCAGAGTACTAGAAAACCAGGGTCCATCTCCACGCCGACCGACGCGAAAAAGCCAAATTTCTTGAGTTTTCCCTTTCCCATTTCTCTTTGTTCTTTGTTTTGTTCCATCCCCAGCGAAACGTGAACTTTGAAATTTGCCACCGAAATGAGAAATCACTTCTATCGAGGGCATTTTAATGTTCAGCTCTTTGTTTTGTCTATAGTATGTTATTGGAGTCAGCATTTGTTTTCTTCTCTGTTGTATTTCCTTTTTGTTTTATTTTTCATTACCCGACAGTTCCCATTTATCATTGTGACATAGCAAGCAACCCGTCTGTTGCAATAGTTGTCAAGCCCATTCAACAATATCCACAAAAAAATCAATCTCCGCAATAAAGTAATTATTGGTTATCGCCACGTTTTTCAATTATACCTTTTACTCTAGATATTTATCTCTAAGCAACTCTTAACTTAGTTTAACGTCATAAATATCCTTTGCTATACAATTATTCACATTATAGAAATCCGCAAAACGATCATTCACATTATAGAAATCCGCAAAACGATTAATTCGATTTTTGCCACTCAAACAAGTTCCTCAAATTATCATATAAATTTAAAAAGCTTTTACAAAACAATTAATAGATCTTTAGAAAAAAATAAATAAATACACAAGTAACACTTTGATTAATACTTTATACAATAAAATACAATAAATTTTCGATTACGGTACCATATACAATCTAATAAGCTAAAAATAAATTTGAAAATAAAAATAGAATATAATGACTTTTAATCAGGGTAATTTCAATCATATAAATGGCGTTTCATCTGATTTTGCGTTTGATACTGCAACTTCAATACTGAACAACCATTGTGAATCTTTATCATCAACTAATTTTTCAAGTCAGGGTCAAAATCAACAACAACAACAACAACAACAACAACAACAACAACAACAACAACAACAACAACAACAACAGCAGCAACAGCAGCAACAGCAGCAATACTTTTTACAATATCAACTTCAACAACAGCAACAACAGGCTCATCAGGATTCTCAACAAAGAAGAGCCTTTTCACTTGCTTATCCACAGTATCAACAACCTCAACAAAACGATTTATTACTAAGTAATACTTTTAATAAAACTACTACAAATTATACTAGTAATAATAAAAATGCCTTAGATAATGATATATTCTTGAATCCCCAATTATCATTACCATCATCAAATGATGAATATGTTATATCTCCACATTCTTCTATTAGTTCTGCTGGTAAGGACCATTCTTTGAATAATTTACAACCAAGCATTTTGGTTTCATCATCCAATCCCAACTCAAACGGTAATTCTCAAACCCATTCTCATTCTGGCTCTAATCCAAATTCACATTCCAATTCAATTTCCGGCCCCAATTCAACTTTAAATTTGAACAATTTTAACGCCTTTAACAATTTCAATTTGAACTCAAACCAAAGTTCTAATATTGCTAGCTCGAACTTTACTCTACCAATTGAACTTCAAGGTGGTGTTAATAATATTTTTAATAGACGTCCAAGTTATGCAAGTGATGTTCACAGCAAACAAATGAACTTTGATAAAGGTTTTTCTTTACAATTTAATAATTTGAATAATAACATCAGAAATACCATTTATGAAAATCCTTCAACCATTAATGGCAATAGAAACAATAGTATTGACTACTCCTCGTTGCCTGCAATAAATCCATTATTAAAATCTGCTAATAACAGACACAATTCGGATTTTGATTCACTTTATATTCCCTTAGATGATGGTTTACTATTAAATAAAGCTACAAATACAATTATTACCTCTCCTGATTTAAAGAGAAAGTTTAGTCATTGTTCACAATATTTTGGAGATTTTGATGCTGCAATGCAAGTTGTTAATCAACTTAATAACTTATTGGGATTACCTTCAAACCAGCCACCTGAATTATCAAATCTTCAGTTATCTATAATTCAAACTAGGATTGACAAATTACTAGAATTCTTATTGAAGCAAAATGAAGATTTAAGATCTTCTAATCATATGGGCAATAAGAATTATTCATTAATTTTGAACAAAAATGGTAGATTAGACATCATTTCTTTTCCAAAAAATTCAAACTTACAATTAATGCCGAAAGATTTAATTATTATTGAAGGTGATCGAGGAAAGGATTTAGTTATGGTTTTGAAACCAGTCATTGAATTTAAGTTTGCTTTATTTTTCAACTATTTAAAAAAAAAATTACATCTTAAAAGTTTGGAATTTGGTAATAGTTCATCAGATTCAAATTCAAAACCATCGTCTTCATCATCCAGAAATTTTAGTAATTCTAATACTAACAATCATCAAAAATCAATTATTAATGAGGATGAAAATTTTATCACATTACCAAATAAACAAATTTTAAGGTTTGCTAAACCACATGAATTAAATCAATTAATTTTGAAATATAATGATGAAATTATGGCATATAGAATCTGCTTGAACTATTCAGCATCATTAAACTTGAACTTAATTATTAAGAATGTTGAGTTTCAATTCGATAAGAAGAAATTGATCATTTACTACTATTGTTTACAACGTTTAGATTTCAGGGGTTTGATCAAGGAATTATTTAAGATTTATAAAACAAGAATATGGTTGTGTGCAATTTTACCACTGGAAAAAAATTTCAAACCGTTATTAGATTATGAATTAGAAAAGAGAAATGTTAAAAAGGATGCATCATTAGCTAATTTAGTGACCCCCAGGGATAATTCTAATGATTCTGTTCCGTCCTATAGATCTAATTCATATGTTGTTCAAGATAAATTTCCACAGTCTGATCAAATTTATCAGTTTAATGAAATCAATGAGCCAATTCATTTTCATACTGATATTTTTTCGAATCTCATCAACATGTTCCAATTTGAAATATCTAATTACGAATTATTTCAAGATAAATATTGGTTCATGAAAGAACCATGAATCCGAATAACACATAAAGTTAACACCACTTACTTTTTAAAATTTTTAATGAATAATCAAGAAATAAAAACCAATTGAAAACAATACCTTTTATATAACGACTTTACTATCATTCCCAAATACTGTTCTTTTTTTTTTCATTATATTAGTTTTCTTTTGTTTATATATTTATGATTTTTAATGTTGATATCTTACTACCTTTTACAACTTAAAAGAGTTATGCTAAATACGCATTAATTTTATGTTTATGATTACCTCACTTGCACTATCTTTATAACCCACTTAGTTTTCTTTTTCTTCTTTTTTAAACAATTCCATATGACTTATGGAAAATAATTATATAACGCGTAGAACTCTACTAAAAATAAGCTTTAATATACAGTACTGTTAGCTTTTAACAATTATAACAAAAATGGTTTTTCTTTTTTTTTTTCACTAACTGCATTTTGTTTTTGTATGCGGCTCTTCTTTGCAATGCTTATTAAAGTTTTGGTTTAGTTAGTTTATTATGTTTTTTATGCATTACACATTTTTTTTTTCTACGAGTTGTTTTGAATTATATATGGTTTACACCAAGGATGATTTTTGATATCATCCATTGTCGCTCTTTTGTTTCTCTTTGTTAACAACATCTTAACAATTTCTTTACCTTGTTTGAACTTTGCATTTTCTTCCTCATCCTTCATCAAATACCATGACCATAATAGCATCGCAATTCTGTGTGCTGGTTTAGATTGTCTTCTTGAAGGCTTACCCTTCTCTGTTGGTAATGGATCAAATGGTAATCTACTTTCTAGAATCGTATATAGGACAACACCCGTTGACCAGCAATCATTTTGTTTACCATCATATGGTACTCCTAATAACAATTCTGGTGAAACATAATCTTCAGATCCACATCTTGTAGATAACAATGGATTTTTAGGATCAATATTCTTACTTAGCCCAAAATCAGACAAGACTAAAATTGGTAGTTGGTGTTTTGATAAATCCACACCTTGTGAAAGTAGTTCTATTTGTGAATATTTGAGTAATATATTCTCCAATTTGATGTCACGATGACAAATATCCTTATCATGCATAAATGAAATTGCAGAAACAATATTTGAAAATATACATCTTATTAATTCAGGCTGCATCTCACGTCTACGTTCTAAAACAAATGAATATAAATCCCCACCTTTACAGTATTCAATTGCAAGGGTAACTCTATTGCATGGTTTGGCATCCTCTATGTAGTCAGTACCAAATAAACTGATTATGTTTGGATGTTGTAAAGTTTTCAAAATTTTTAGTTCTCTTGTAAGTGAATTTTGAATTCTTAAACGCAGTTCTTCAGACCGATTACTATCTTTGTTAAATAGGACATCTATAACTTTCAATGCAGTTTTACAATCATTTGCAAGATATACTTTACTAAATGATCCAGATCCGATTTCATATGAAACATTCCATCTTTGAGGTCGATGAGTACCATCAGTTGAATATGTTATTAAGTGTAATGGATGAATTGATTCATCATTGTTTTCTGATGCCTCCGGAATCGTTTGAGGTTGTCGTGATGCGACATTGTGATTACTGGTGTTATTATCACTAAAAGAGTTTTGATAAACTGGTAAAGAAGCAACACGATCAACAGGATGAATATTTCTCAAAATTATAGAATTTGTATTATTGGAATTGGTTCTAGGTACAGAAAAGTTTGGCTGTGAATTTAATGTTCTATAATCAATGCGTGAGTAATCAGAAACATCTCCATCCTTAAATTTATAATCTGAAATAAATCTTTTAGGTGAATTTTTATCATCAACAGGTACAGTATTCACTTCAGTTAAAACTGAAGTTTTTCTAACATTCTTGTGCCGTGTTTTAGGTATTCTCAAAGCCGGTGATAAGGAGTTTTCAATATTTGTGATATTTGTTGGCAGTATAACTTCGGAAGGATTTGAGAATACGTGATCTTCACTAATAGGCGCATTTGGAACTGAAAATACATGTTTATTGGATGGTCTATTTGGTGCAAGTGGTGTTGGTAAATTGTGAATTTTATCAAAATTATTATTATTATTTGTAATGCTGTTATTATTGCTGAGGTCGTTGCTAGTGCTAACCCCGATGAAAGCAGTTCCTGTTTGTAGGGGCGGTGTTTTCATATTATTTAACCCTGGGCTTTTTAATGCCGGTGTATCTCCATATTCAACGCCGGCTTCTTGTTTCAATAAGTTTTTGTTAGATATTTGGTTAGTCATAATCAATAAGGTTCCTTATTAACTAAAAAAACGTTAAACAATAATGATATTTGTTGTTGTGTATTTAGCAGTTGAAAGGAAAAAAAAATTAAGTAGCCCAATCGATAAATGCTTGTTTTCTAGAAGAAACAGCTTCTGCAAGGCTAAAATTCTTTCTCAAATGTTTCATAATCTATCTAACCTTCCCAATGATAGCACAAAGTAGCACGGGTCAAAGTGAACTAAACAGTTTCCTTATTCGGGAACCAGCGACTCCAACATGAATTTCCAGTTTTAAATGACAATTGATTTTAGCCAGCGATGTGAAAAGTGGTAAGCTTGACTGAAAGGGAAGCGTACTGGAGTATCTCTTTGACCAGTCACATTATGACATCGGTGCAACAGACGACCAACCAAGTTAATACTCATATAGACACTCAGAATATACATTTGGGGCAGAAAAACCCGGATATACCGATGGCAAACGACACACAAATAACAGCTGAAGTTTCAGCATACAAAGACAATGATGTGAAACTTCCAACGATACCGCACATTACAACAAATATGATACCATTAGATGTGATAGTTAATAGAGTTGCGTTGGATACATATGCAAAGTTTAAAGAGTTTTTTAAATACATGGAAGCTTCAACTCAACCTGATGTTGAAAGAAAAAAACAGTTTTTAGATATGCTTGTTTCAGCTAGAGAAAACTTTGTAAGACTATATGTTCTTTGTAAATGGGCTAGAAATTATAAAGAGATCAGTAAATTGATTGATTTGTTTGTTTGGCTACGTGAACAAACTGAGAAAATTACCAACAATATCATGTCATTTGGGTCACTTAAATCATCATTAATTAGTGCCAAGATGCCAGAACCCGACTTGTTAACATCTTTGGAAGTTTTGATTCAAGGTAGACCTAACTTACCAACCTATAATTTTATAAGAAAAGAAAAATTATCACCTGAATTTGTTTTGAAAGTTTTGAAAAATTTAAATGTTGAACTTTCAATTAAAATGTCCTTACTTGAAAAGATTCCAAAGCCTTTTCAAAAGTTTGAAATTAAAAATGGATGTATACATTTTTATGTTGCTAATTATTTTTCATGTTCACTATCAATGTTAAGTGATTCAAAATTTCACTTAATTGATGTAAACTTGGGTTTTGAACTTGATTCAAAAATAATCAAGAAAGCAACAGTTAAATCTGATCCTCATACCCTTCAAAATATTCAACAACATTCAAACAAAATTTTAGAAACTAAAGGTTTAACAGGTTTATATGATTTATTATATACTTATGCACTTTCATCTAAAATTAATTTAATTCATAAACAGTTAGTTGATTTGAGAATGGGTTTATGGAGAGGTAATCTTGTTCATACTTATAATTCAGAAAAGTCTACTATTAAAATAACTTACTGGGTTCAAAGAAAATATGCAAAAGCTTCAATAATTCAAATTGGTAAATTCAATAATAACAGTGATATACCAGAATTATCATTTAAATGGTTTAAAGATGGTGTTTTGGATGAATCTCACGGGCTCAAGTTAGTAGATGAAGTTGATGGTCGTATAAATATATTAAACCTGATTAATAGTATTATCAAGAAGCATATTCAGTCGATTATTCTTCAATTGAAACAAGCAATCATTGACTCGGTTGAAGATGTTGAAAACTTTATAATTTTGTCAAACAATTCTGAAAAGTTAACTTTCAAGATATCTCAATTTAAATTTATCACTTATAGTATAGATGCATTAAGTGGTTCTTGTTATTTTGAAAACCCTTCAAACACAATGAATAGATCAGCTTTCAAAATAAATAAAGGTAATAGTCTGAATTTCGTTGAAATTTTAAAATTAAAAATGTTAATTAATGAATCAGAATTTTCTTCAATGATGAGTGCTTCAGGATGGGTTGATTTGAAATCGGTGAGACTATCAGATGAAGAGAAATTAAAGTTGAAAATAAATTACTCAAATTTGAAGAATAAAAAGTTACACTCAGTTTTAACATCAATTAGTATCTACAGAAGACAAGACTGGCCAGTTGGCTGGGCAGTATTTGTAGGTACTTTTGGATTTCAGTCATCTGTTCAATTATGGTGCTGTAAGATTCAATCTGTTGAGGGTCAATGGTGCATCAACTGGTGTAGTGAAATTGACGTAAGCGAATTGAACGAAGATGCACCAGGTTTCAATTCGACTTTCAATCTTGATGTTGAAACAAAAAAAACACAAGAACAAATAAAAACCGAAACAGAACAACAGTATGATAATAAACAGCAAACACCTGAACAGGTAGAAAAATATCAAATACAATACTCTAGAACTTTATCTTACAATGATTTAATAAATTTAGTTAAAGTTTCAAGCTCAAAATTAATATCTAATTTGATTGTTAAAGAGTTAAAGGGCGAAGGTTGTGAATTGAAGATATTAAATTCTAGTGATAAATTGGTTAAAGAATTTTTATTGACCAATTTCAATATTGATAACTTCAACCTTACTTCGGATAATGCTATTCTTGTTATCAAGAATAAATCATTATTTCATATTCAGTCATCAAGAGATTCTCTGGTTTTGTTTATTTCAATTAAAAATAGTGATCTTAATGCAAAAATATATGGTCAATTAAATGTTGAAAAATGCTTATGGAATTTGCCAGATATCAGTTATAACGATGAGAATTCGACTACTATTGACTATAATTCAGAAACACACATTTTCAAGATTGAATCGGATGTTGATCTTTCACGTCAAATTGGGTTTGCTAAAAATGATAATCTGATGGACAAAGATAATCTGATCTTATCAGATATTCTTTTATTCTTAAAGAAATTTGCAAAAACTTTAAATTTATTGAGAATGATTAGTAGCAATCCAGGTCTACAAATCATAGAAGTATTATCAAATGGCGTTACTTTTAAATATGGCGAATACGAAAATGCAATAATAACTTTGAAAATGTCATCTTTAAACTCGGATAGTACAGTCATTGAATTTCCAAAGGAAAACCCTCACTCAAAATATGCTGATTATTTGAATGAAATAATATCCAACGGTCCAGTAACAAACAAATCAATTAAAGAACTTGTTTTATTCTTGACACTCACCCTCAACTACTGTCGTAAAGTTGATGAACTACTACTCAAAAAGGATGAAGAATGGAATGCGTTTAACATGAAGAATGAAGAAGTTGATATAGAGAAAAATTCAGCAGGTGTACAAATGATGCCAAACCATGGGTTTTTACCAACTGTATTGAATATTGAAAGTTTGAAACTCTTATATTTTAAATCAGTCAAACTAGATGTTGTTCAAACTATAGGTAAAAAGAAATCTACAAAATCAGTAAATGATTTTTTTCAATTTGAAATTATTGTTGAACTCAGACATAGAATTAATGTTGTTTCAAAGAAACATTCCAAATTCAACATTTCATTGGGCGATATGAAAACGAATACTACCGGAACTATTGAAAATATATCATCAATAAGTGATATCGGTGTTTCAGGGGATGAGTTGCCTAAATTAGCCAGAAAAGTCAATACATTTCTTTTAAAGTATTTCAAAGGTGAAGACTTTCCCCCTAAACTTAATCCTAGTGGCATTGTTTTTTTACACGATTCAATATGCTGTGATTTTGATAGTATTGATCAAATCTTAGATGATCTACACAACAGCCTATATGAAATCATCAACGTGGAATAATTTACATAGTCAGTATATTGTAACTCACATGTATAACAGTTCTATCTTATTTAAAAAAGTATGTAATATTAGTTTAACACTTTAAGAAACTAACAGCGCTATGTAATTTTAAGATTTCTAAAGTTTGTTGATCTTTTTTACATGAAATCTTCGTATAAATCAACAAACAAATATGCCAAGCGTGGAAGAAATACCCAAGGGAAGAGATTCACATACGTACTTTTCATCATTATATCATGCAAATCCATATGGAGGAGCAGGAAGAAGTAATGCAACACAAAATCAGCAGGCTAGATTAACCACACCAAATGATAATTTAATAATGGATGTATCAGATATAAATGAAAACGGAGATAGATCACAACAATCTAAACGTAAACGTGTCAACTATAATGTTCAACAAATCCAAGCTGAACAATTTTTAACTGCACGTCCAAAATCAAAATCCTTAACACAAGAATTAGAAAGTGAGTTTATGGATCTTACTGATGGAAGTGGACCCAGGGAAAGTAATATTTCTATTGCTGAATTACGACGTGCAAACAGAAGATTTGATGAGTTGAACAAAGAAAATTATAATGAAAACATAAAGTTTGAAATACCAAAGAATATAACGGGATTGATTGTTAAACGTGATAACAATGCGAGTGCAGTAGTTAAACGTTTGATGATATCCAAAAAGACATGGTCAAATTTTAATGATGAATTGAACAAAAGTGAACTCAGGTTAATAACTAACGGTATAAGTCCATTAGAACTGAAACCAAACACCCTACAGCTCGAGAAATTATGTTCGATTTGTGGTGGTGTTAGTTATAGTTCATGTATCAAGTGCACAGCTCGTGTTTGTAGTATCAAATGTCAAAATATTCACAATGAAACCAGATGTACGCAGTTTTAAGGAAAATTATTAATTGTTAAAATCTTTATAAGCTATGTAAAATATTATTGCTATTAGATGTAAAGTATACATGAATATGTAGATATATGAATATTATGCAGAGATTATTTAAACGGTAGTAAATAAAGTCCAAACACCTTTTAAATAACCAACAATTTCATCTCCACCTAACTTAGAATCACCATAAATTCTATCAACAAAAGAGATTGGAACTTCTGCAATGGTAAAGTTCATTGCCCTTGCTCTGACCATCATTTCCATTTGGAAAACATAACCTTTAGATTTAGTTGCTGCAATAATACTAGCTAAGACATCCTTCTTATATAACCTGAAAGAACCAGTAAGATCTGAAACATTAGGTCTTAATACGACAGTTGCAAGGAAGTTAGCACCTCTCGAAATAAGTTTTCTCTTCAAATCCCAGCCATAAACACCACCATTTCCTGCATATCTAGTACCAGTAACAATGTCATAATTTCCAGATTTTTGCTTCTTGATGAATTCAGGTATAGATTCTGGATGATGGGAAAAATCTGCATCCATAATGATAACAAAATCACCAGTAACATATTGTAAACCGTGCATGTATGCAGTACCGAGTCCCAACTTACCAGCACGAGGTCTTAATTGGATATGATCTTCTCCATAAATATCGATAAGTTTCTTTGCAACTTCTTGTGTTCCATCTGGAGATGCATCATCAACAATAACAACTTCCCAATCTAGTTTGTTTTCAGTGAAAGTCTTTGCAATGAGGTATGTGATAATAGGAAGATTTTCCCTTTCGTTGTAAGTAGGAAGAATGACAGAATATTTGTCTCCAGCCATGGTTGTTGTCTGTTAATGCTGTAAGAAAAATTGAACAAAGAAAGAACACGTACAATAAAATCAAATTACCAAATTGAAAATTCATGTTGAAGAAACACGCGAGATTTGTGCATATACATTTTCAGTTGATGTATGCCTTTGAACAATCTCCAAAGTGTTTTATTTTGTTTTAAAGTCAGAAAAGCTCATAACTTTATTGTATCAGAGAAACATACAAGTATGGTAGTTGATGGTTACATAAAACGAATGTTTGGAGAAGATTCTGCAACATTTGCAAAGTCCAAAGTTTTACTAGTTGGTGCTGGTGGTATTGGTTGTGAATTATTGAAAGATTTAATTATGATGAACATTGGTGAAATTCACGTTCTTGACTTGGATACAATTGATTTGTCAAATTTAAATAGGCAGTTTTTGTTTCGTCATAAAGATATCAAACAATCAAAATCAAAAACTGCAATCAGAGCCGTTGATTTTTTTACTTACAAATCAAAACTTTACTCATATCATGGAAGTATCATGGATAAAAAAATGTTTCCATTATCATTTTTTAAAAAATTCAACGTTATCTATAATGCATTAGATAATTTAGAAGCTAGATTTTACGTTAATAGAATTTCACTTTATTTGAATATTCCATTGTATGAAAGCGGTACAACAGGTTTGAAAGGTCAAACCCAGCCTATTTATCCATATAAGACCGAATGTTTTCATTGTATTCCAAAAGAAACCCCAAAAACCTTTCCAGTCTGTACAATCAGATCAACACCCTCAAAACCTGTTCATTGTATTACTTGGGCAAAAGATTTTTTGTTCTCACAATTATTTGCAGATGAAGAAAATGTGCAAAAAAAAGTTGATCAATCTGAATTCACCAATGAAGAAGAAGCCGAAGCTTCTACCAAAGAAGTTAACGAATTGGCAGCTTTAAGAACCTTGGTTATAAACTCCAAATCTGAAGATTTTGATTATGTTGTCAAAATTTTTGAACAAGTTTTCATTGCTGATATTGAACGCCTTTTAAAAATTTCTGAACTTTGGAAATCAAGAGAAAAACCATCTCTAGAAACAATTAAAAATTATAACTCCATAATTGATTCGATTTCCAGCTCCCCAGAAAATAGAAAATATTGTAAAAGTGCACCATCACAAGAAACAATTGATGATATTATTAAAACCTTTGTTACTTCCTTGCTACTTCTATCGGATCGTTTGCGAAACGGTGAAAAAATTGAATTTGACAAAGATGATAATGATACATTAAAATTCGTTATGGCAACTGCAAATTTAAGATCAATTATATTTAATATTCCGACAAAATCAGAATTTGATACAAAGCAAATTGCAGGTAATATAATCCCAGCAGTTGCAACCATGAATGCAATTATAGCTGGTTTTTCTGCTTTATCGAGTGTTAACTACTATATCCATAAAAATGATAGCGATAGAATTTTGCACTCTAAAATGGTGTTTGATTCATCTTCAACTGATAAAGTCGTTAATTCATCAAAATTAATCAAAGCAAATCCAAATTGTCAAGCATGTTCTATTGTTAAAGGTATCGTTGAAATTGATCTGAAAAAGATGAAATTAGCTGATTTGCGCAGTAAATTAATTGAAAAATATGGATATGAAAATGATGTAGAGATAATGACATTGGATTCAAAATTATTATATGATTATGATCTGGAAGACAATTTAGAAAAGTCATTAAGTACATTCATCGAAAATGAATCAATATTATTGATCAATGATTCTGATGAAAAATTAGATATTATTGAACTTTATGTGATTGATGCACTGTATTCTGATATTAAGCTTCCTGACCTAGACATCCCATTAAATAAATCAAAACAAATATATGACGAGAGTGAAGAGGATGATCTTATTATAGAAGGTGCAGATATTGAAACAAAGGGTACAAATAGTGATATTTCAACAGGTAATACAATTATTTTAGATGATGGAGATGATCTTATAATTGAAGAGCCAGCTTCAAAGAAAAGAAAATTAAACTGATTTCTAAAGAGAGCTGTAAATAAACGACTGTATAATATTTTAAAATGGTAGAGTGCAATATATCTTGAAACAAACGTGATATTCCTATAAAACAATAAACATATTTTCAGGATAGGTATTTAACGAATGTAAAACACTAAAAAATAAAAAAAAAGAAAACGGGTAAGAAATGAAAAGGCAAAAAGGTTATAACGAAAGGGTCTCGTAAACATAGGTATAAATTTCTTCAACGTTTTGAAGTTGAGCGTGGTTTTAGCTTGTCAAACCAATTACGTTTTTCTTTAAATTTATCAAAAGAATCAGTAGGTGATTTTTCAGATGATTCAGGTGAGCTAGGTTCATTTCTATTAAGATTTATACTCATCCTGTGCGATGACGAAAAATTGAATAAACTTGAAGATCTATTTTCATTCTTTGAATTTGTGTTCTTATTTGACCTCTTCACCACATGAATTTGATCAGCTTCATCTTTTGCATCACTTGCATTGAAACTTTCTAACGTTGGAGTTATTGCAGTTGCTGGATGAAGGAGTTGATCTTTATAATTATGAGCATTTGAAAAATCGCCTGGATCTGACTCTAAGATATTTTTTTTGGAAACTTCTGTTTTATTTGAGAATTGATCACTAAATGCTTTATCATCAACTTCAAAAGTTTCATCATTAAAAATTGAGCATTGTGAGTTTCCACTGCTTATATGACCTTGTAATAATGAAGGTTGGAAAGAGAATGCCAGTGAAGCCGAAGATTGTCTCATGTGACTATTTGTAATACTGTTTGTTGTAGTTGTAGCTGCAGTTGTTGTTGTACTAGCTGTGCTTTGTTTATCAGGAATCGAGCAGTCCTCACAAGTATCATTATTTTTCTCAGCATTCTGATTTTCTTTGACATTGGTCAATTCGAAGTCATCCTTATGACTATCTTGAGCTCCGGTGGTACTGCTCTCAATTATTTCCACTTCTGGTGTGATTTCCCTTAGCGCCATCGATTCAGCAGTTGGAGTTATAGGAGGAAACTCGTAATATTTATCTACGTTTGAATTGTCAATAATAATATGTTGTACAACTATATTCCCTTTTGGTTTATTTGGAGAAGGGTGCTGTGAATTTAAAGAGAAATCAGAACTTACATTTTCCATTGAAATGTTACTGATATTAGGATTTGGTGATGATAATCCCAATTCTTTTGCAAGATTTGATTCGCTTGTGAGTATATTATCAGCACTACCTTTATTGTCATGTTTTAATTTGAAAGACAGCAAAGATGACACTGCGCTTTGATTTGAAATAACTCGACTTAGATTATCATCACTAGTTGGTGAGTCATTTTTGTTGACAAATAATTTAACTGGAGCAGCCACCCTGACAATCTCTGTATGTGGTACCTGAGAGACTGATTTACTGTATGGCCTTGAACGAATAGCCTTTGGACTACAAAATAATGTTTTGGAGGCATCATTGTCAGGTACTATTACGATTGGAGTCGGTGTGATCACATTTTTCAATGGTGATCCTCTTAATGGAGAAGAACTTTGATTTTTAGAAAACTTCGAACTTGAATCATCTGAGTGATGAATTATTAGAGTTGGTTTCGATAAAATTTTTGAATCAGCAGAATTATCGAATTCACCATCCTCTTCTATAATTTGGTTAATTTCTGTCGACAGGACGGTGTTTGTAGATGGTAGTTGATCCATGGTTTTACTCATGACCTCATTCTGTTGTTCAAGTGAATTCTTGGGTGGAACTTCAAGTTTTTGCATTTCAGAATTGTTATTATGAAATTGAGCTAGAATTTTGTGGGAATAAGTAATCATTGATTCAATCACTAAACTATTAATTGCATACTCATCGGGGTTCATATCATGAGTTGGATGAAATAGAATGGAAGGTTGGAAAATTGCAGCTAAGTTCTTTGCAGGCATTCTGTTTTTATCTGAATGAAGATTGAATTGTGCTAAAAGATCCAACAAATAAAATAAAACTCTTTTTTGAACTGGGGGTAATTGTTGAATCAAAATCGCATATTCTTTCAATAACTTTCGACGTTGACGTATACACTTTGTATATTTTTCTTTATCACTTTTAAATAATTTCATTGCTTCCCTGTTATCCATAATCTTAAGATATTGAATACATTCAGGTTTTTCAATCAATATATTCCTAAAAAAATCATAAAATTTAAGCGGAATTAAAGGTTCAGATAATGAACTTAAATATCTTCGTAATAATGAAGCAGCATCATGAACTGTGTATCCATCCCAATTTATTTTGGAACCATAAGTTGGAGGATTGGAAAATATCATTTGTAATTCTTTTATTCTTTTGTTTGAGCCTGCTAATCTAAAAATTCCTTCAACATTTAAACCATTTTGCTTAAGATATGAACCACATTGGATAATAACTAAAGGTGCCTTTCCATATTCAACTGACAGATCATCTGAATCATTTTGGTTATTTATACTATTTGTAGAGACACTAGATATATAAATCTTTCCAGATGCATTTTTCGTTGAAGTTTCAATGTCACAACCAAAAATTGATGAATCCCCAATCATATCCAACTGCCTTTGTTGCAGAAATGAATCACGATGACTCCTCAACTTTTCATTTGTATCCATCAGAGACGAAGAAGAATCGTTAGAATTATGACTTTGCTGGTTTGAATTGAAAGGTGATGTAGAGTCCAAGAATTGCGACAATGGACGGAACGAATGGGAAGATTTGGATTTGAAACCTAGAAAAGGCCGAGACGGAGTTGGGGTTGGAGATGACGATAGCTGTTGATTTTGAGAGTGTTGTGGGGTAGAAGATTTTTGAGGACTTAACATATTGATAGATAATGTGGTACTATTTTTACGTGGTTGAGTTTTTATTGGAATTGGAGCATGCAAAATGGAAGTCAAATGTGAATTATGGGAAGTGTCACCACTTTGAGTATGAGAACTGTTTGTAGCTTCTTTGAATGTATCATCGTGTACAAAAAGTGTGTCTTGATTTTGATGTAATATATTAGATAAAGTACTGTTTGTATTCCCATCTGTGCTAGTATTGGTACTACCATTTGTAACAACATTGCCATTTGAATTGTGTGCTGAGCCAGTGCTAGTATCTGAGTTATTGGTTTCGCTCATAGAATCTGACTTCTTACGCAACCTGAGCCATGATGAAAAAGAGCTTTTGGAGGGTGACATCGGGTGTGACGATGTCATAGTTGGTAATGTTTATAATGATGATGTCGAAGAAAATCAGGTAGAAAGAACCAAAGGAACATAAAACGTGAAACATAAAACGGCAAAACAAAAGAAATGAAACGGAGACGAGAAAAGTGCCTATGGAGAAAACGGGGTAGTACTGGGAACAGAAAAACACCCGTACCCCGTGAAGCGTGGGAAAACTTTGCCACCAAACAGAACAAAACTGCGGAAGTGGATTTTGGCTCTGTCTATATCACATAAGCCCTTATTGCCAATATATTGCAAATAGGGGACTTCAAGAAGCGATTGTCAGAAATCAACACAAATGAGTTTCAAAGGGTTTCAAAAGGCCATTGTCAGGGCACCGCAAAACTTTCGTCAGAAGCTGAATATGGGCACTGTCACGGAAGACGCAGTGTACACCGATGCTGAACGTCGTTTTAAAGAGTTGGAAACAGAAACTAAGAGGTTGGCCGAAGAGTCAAAACGATACCATAAATCAGTTAATGAAATGCTAGACCATCAATTGGGATTTTCAAAGGCAATTGAAGAAATTTTTAAGCCAATATCTGGTAGAATGTCTGATCCAAATTCGGCTATACCTGAAGGTAATCCAGAAGGTATCGAAGCATGTGAGCAATATCGTGATGTTGTTAATGAATTAAAGGAAACATTGAAGCCAGATTTAGAATTAATTGAAACTAGAATTGTCGAACCAGCAAATGAGTTACTAAAGATTATTCAAGCCATTCGTAAAATGGCGCAAAAAAGAGCTCATAAACAGTTAGATCTAGATAGACATCAAAACTCTTTAGCTAAATATCAAAATAAGAAAGAAAGAAGTACTAAAGATGAAGAAAGGATGTATAAATACGAAAATGAAGTTGCAATTGCTCAACAAGAATTTGATTATTACAACGAAATGATGAAAACAGAGTTACCCATTTTATTCCAATTAGAAGCTGAAATGGTTAAACCATTATTTATTTCACTATATTACATGCAATTAAATGTTTTTTACACGTTGTCTTCAAGAATGGAGGAAATGAAAATACCCTACTTTGATTTATCGCAGGATATTGTTGAAGCTTACCAAATAAAGCGTGGTGATATTGAAGAAAGAGCTGATGCAATTGGAATCACCAATTTCAAATTAGGCCATGCGAAGGCTAAGCTGGATATGACAAGAAGGAGATTTGAATTACAAAATGAACAAAGTCCATCTTATACACCACCTTCATACGGTGGTCCACCAACGGGTTATAGTGCAGCAGCATCACCTACCAGTCCATCGACCGCTTCAACTTATAACTCTTTTGGTTCTGGTTCCGGATATGTGACACCACCAACAACTGCAACAACAACAGGTTATGGTGTTACTGGCGCCGCTGCAACTACTGCGGCTGCTGGTTATGGTGCAGCACAAATACCTGCTTATGGTGGTTATGGTGGTTATAGTGAAAAGAAGGATACAGCAGCTCCCCCATCTTATAGTACTCCGTTAGCTTCTGTAACGCCAACCCCAGTAGCTGCTCCACAGGGATATGGAGCATCACCAGCTGCTGCCCCAGCTGCTGAAACATGTACAGCACTATACGATTATGCAGCACAAGCAGCAGGTGATTTGACATTCCGTGCTGGCGACGTGATTACAATTGTCCAACGTACAGCTGACCAAAATGGTTGGTGGACTGGGGATTTAAATGGAATTCAAGGTGTTTTCCCAGGCAATTATGTCCAATTAAATTAACCCTTCCAATTTCAAATGATTTTGATTCTATACAATCATTCTAGTATTATTAATTTTTATATTTGTATTTATGTAACTACAACTTTTAGCGTTATATTTTCTTAACTCCATCTAGTTCAGCTAATTAATAGCACGCCGCTTAATGTTACATGTTCATTGCGAAAAATAACCATCTTCCGCAATTTTTGCACAGATTTATATAAAGCATTTATAGATCTTACTCAAGACACCCCCACAATGCCTAGATATTTTGCAGAATTTGTCAATCCAGAGACCAACGACTCAATAGTAGTTACATTTAAGCTTTTCTCAAATAGTTTACCAAAAACAACAGCAAATGTTGCAGATCATTTTTTTCCTGAAACAACAAATAATTCATTAACTTATAAAAAATCAAAAGTTACAAGAATAATTGCACCTGAATATCTCATTCAGTTTGGATGTCCTGAACGTCGATCTCAGGAAACCACAAAGAATATTCAATCATTAATAGACATCACAGAAATTTCTAATGTTGATGAAAAATATAATGAAAAATTGAAAGATAGATTAGGTTTACTCTGTATTGCTGAAAAGCCAAATGATTTTGAATATAACAAAGGGCATTCAATCGAATTATGTATTTTATTTGTTCCATGGGCCAAATATCAAGAATTGGACGGTTATGTTGTTGTTGGCGAATGTAAAGAATGGAATATCTTAAAAAATTGGATGAGTACTGTAAATGTCAAACAAGACAAACTTGGATCATGGGAGATACCTACTGGTGCTGGTATTTGGATTAATACGTGTGGTAAATTACAAGAGAATCAAAGTACAAGTGAATCAAAGACAAATAAACAGCACACAGCTAAACGTAAATCAGGTAAAACTAAAGCAATGGATTTACTTTTTAAACGCAAGAAACCACAGAAAAAATAATCAATATAATAGAAAGATACTAGATGTTTAAGTGAACATGACCGAAAGAATCAGGGTTTAATTCATCAACCGGAGATACACACTCAAGGGAGAAACTTAATCTAACATCAACACCGCTAAAGGCGGGTCCCGTTGGAAAACAGGAATCCCTACGCCCAGGCTTTCGAATCACACTATAGGGATGGAGTGCAATGACGCCCAGAGGAAGATGTTTGATTTAAAAAGAAAATAAAAATAAGTGAAGACAATTACGAAAGATCTAATATGTAGCTGATGAGGATGTGTTGAGAATCAGAGATGTGTGCTGGTCGCTCTGCCAAAGATTTCCCATGAAAAAAGCGAGTCTCTCTATGGGTCCCTTTGTTTAGCACTCGAGGGTTTCTTAACCAGTAAAAACAAAAAATAAAGCCAACCTAAATTTTTTTTGGTTGTTTATGTATCATATGCAATGTTGTCTTAATCTTCTTTGTGTTTCAGTAATCTGGAAGGCATTTCTTTATAAAGTCACTGACTTTGCAGCTTACTCTTAGTAAGCAATTCAGATTAACTTTGTATTTCTCACTTACTTACTTTTTAATATGATAATATAATAAGTTTTTCTTTTAAAAGAATCTGTATATGTACATCTAAAACGTGTTAAGCGTTCTTTAGCGGGGATATATTCTGCATTGTGATCTATTACAAATTTAAAAACTGTAACAGGTGAGATATTCGATCCTAATTCATTTCTGAATAACCAATTAACTTATGAATAGATCAGTGGATCTGACAATTTAAACAAGGAAATATTTAAAACATATGAATCAATCACTTTTAGTGAAATTATAATTACCAATGGTAGTATGAGTGCATATTTATTATCCGTTTACTCAAATTTTGAACAAAATTATCATACTATTGTCATGGATTCAATTTTCCAACAATTAAATTCAGGTGTTCACTTTTTTGGTGCAACAATTGATAAGTGGACCCTAAAAAAAAAGAGAAAAAGAGAACATTGGCAACCTAGCGTAAAGGAACTTGAATAATCAATCCAAACGCTAAAATAATTGTTTTAAACACCTCAAATAATCCAACTGGTGCATTTATTTCAATTGAAAATCTTGATAGAACTATTAGAATAGCAAGAAAGAATGGAATTTATATCTTATTGGATAAAGTTTACACTTCGTTATATTGTTCAGTCACAAAAGGTAAATTACGAAAACCAATTACTGAATTGTACGAAAAGGGTATTTTAACGGGTTCAGTGTCTAAACCATTGAGTCTCATTAGTTTATGATTAAGTTGGATTGTTTCAAAAGATAAAAGTTTATTAACGATGTATAACAAATAGGCAAGACAATAAAAGCTCTATTCCATAATGTACTAATATTTTAGCGGCATACGAATTAAAGAATAAGAATAAACTTAATGTCCAAAATTCTAGACTTAATATTGAAAATTTACGAAGTATGAATCTCGTTTGAATCTAATAAGAGACGAAAATGTTGGATATGTTACTGGCAAAATTTTTAAATACACGGGTTGCTTAGAGGTTGGTTTTGGTGGTCCAGCAGACTACGCGGTTAGTTGTATGAAAACATTATTGGTGCTCAAATAATCATTAATCTATAAACATTTTCCTGTCCATTTATAAACAACGCCAACTGGTGAGTCAAACGTTTCTAAAATTCCTACTCCGATCATTAAGGAGATAACCCAATCAATTCCTATACCTCTAAATTTGACAATATTAATACCAGGTCCCGTAACTACTGGTCTTTCATTTACACTTCCAACTCTATCGGTTGTATAATACTCTCTTTCAAAAACTTCATGCTTTTTACTTAATCTATCCTTTGTTGAATCATGTTTATGTGATCCGAACCATTTTTCACGTAAGGCTGAATCTAAAATCATTCGTTCTCTTGTCTTTGACGTTGTTTCAGTTATCCATTTCACTGAATTTTTGATAACTCTCAATAATCCACCTAAATGTGGTAATGTAATGTTATAAATTCCTGGAGTTGAATCAGAAGATGATATACATATCAACCCAATATTGATTAGTTTTGAAATGTTCAAATCTGCATTGAGTAACATTGTATTTGTTAATTGTGTCGCTTGATTATCTGAATATATCAAATCTTTATAGCTTTGTAACATTGAATAGCTATGTTCTTTGAAAATTTTGTCTAGTATTCGATTAAATTCAACATCTAATACCAATACTGTAAACCCAAAATTCTCAAAATTCATATCTAGTACATGTAGTTTTCCGAGCGATACCAATTCATTAACGCATATATCCACATGTGTTTCTTGTCCTGGGTACAATGCATACAATTGATTCTGTATGAAAACTTTAGGATACTGTCTTGATATACGTGAGGTTTTAGAATTTTGTGATAGTAACCCAGAAACACCAACACCAACACTTATTTGTGGAAATAAGTATGCATTTGATAGTCGCTCACCTATCACCAGTATTGCATCTTTATTCACTTTTTTGGTGACATCAACATTTGGAAAATGTAAATGCGGTAAAACTAGATTTGTCATTTGTTCAAGAACATTTTCAGATTCAATTACACTATCTGCTTGGAAAAACGATTTCTTTTCTCTTCTTTTATTTGGTTCTACTTTAGAAACATTTCTATTTTTTGTTTTAGATTGTAATTTTGCAAGTCGGTTCCGAAGTGAACATGTACCCATAGTAAAATAATCTATATTTGTAATCAACGGCACAATAAACGAAACATTAGTAATTGATGATTGATAAATGATAATCTCCGTTAACTCTCGATGCCACGAATTTCACTTTTCCAGGTTTCTATTTCCACAAATTTAGAGTTAAAAAAAGTTTCTTACTCTTAAAAGTAACAATCAATTACTTCTTGATAAGCCTCACAAACCAAGATGCATTATCAATTTGATGTCAAAATGACATGTTCAGGCTGTTCCGGTGCAGTTACAAGAGCGTTAAATAAACTTGAAGGGGTTGAAAAAGTTGATGCAAATCTTAAAACCCAAACTGTTGATGTTTACACCCCTTCTGTTGATTATGAAACTGTTTTAGCTAAAATTCAAAAAACTGGTAAGGAAGTTTCTGGTGGAAAAGTTGTTGCATAATACTTGAGATAATTTCATTAGTATTTTAAAAGTAGGAAGTTTCGGTAATTTCTTGCTCGTCGTTCATTTATATAATTAGTCTGTTATTTTTATTCACTAACCTTTTCACACACACATTTACCTCATATTATCAACGTTTATTTTATGATAATGTATAATACGCATCAGTCTATATAAAATAAACAAGTTATTCTGTAACACTTTGTAGTGAAGACAAAAGTACGTCTTTTTTTTGAGTCACGTGAGCATTTGGAAAATTTATATATATGGTGGAAAACAAAGATACCTGAAGAAAAATGATTATCAACGAAGATTTCAACATTTTCAACCATAATGTGGAGTATTTTGATATTGAAATACCGATCACCATTTTTCAATGAAGATGGGCTCAACAGATGTCAATGTCAGTACAGAGAATATGGGGGTACTATCTATTTTTAGAGTTTTACAAACAGATCCCTATTTATCCCTTATTTGTGGTGGAACTGCTGGTGCATTATCAAGAACTGCAGTTTCACCGATGGAGAGAGTTAAAGTTATTTTTCAAGTTCAAGGTACTGGAACTGGAAAATCTTACAGAAAAGGTACACTGTCTACTATCGCACAAATTTATAAAGAAGAAGGTTATAAAGGATTATTTAGAGGTAATGGAATAAATTGTATTAGAATTGTTCCCTATACTGCAATTCAATATGCAGTTTTTGAAAATTTAAAAAATTATGTTACTAATGGTGAAAGGAATTTAACAACTGCCGAAAAACTAACATGCGGTATGATTGGTGGATTGGCCAGTGTTGGGGGTACATATCCAATGGACTTGGTTAAAACAAGGTTAAGTGTTTTAACTGCAAGAAGTTTGAAAGGGTTGAATACTAGTAATGGTGTTGTTAAACCAAAACTTGATTTATCAATGTGGGGTAATCTCAAAACAATTTACTTGAAAGAAGGTGGGCTGAGGGGTCTTTACCGAGGTTTTATACCGACAAGTTTAGGAGTTGCACCCTATGTTTCACTAAATTTTTCAATTTTTGAGAAAATGAAGGAGAATTTCAAGTATGTTTATCCGAATTGGAATAAAGGATCCAAAGCCATTGAAACTTCAGTTATTTTATTGATTGGTGCATTAAGTGGTGGTATTGCCCAAACTATGGTTTATCCATTTGATATTTTACGTAGAAGATTTCAAGTTGCAACAATGAATGATGGTTCATTTGGATTCAAATATAAAAATACCTGGGATGCACTGAAAATTATTGTCAAGCAGGAAGGTATTAAAGGATTGTATAAAGGTTGGACTGCTAACATGTGGAAGATTATGCCAAGTATGGCTGTTCAATGGGCAAGTTATGATTTTATACGACACATCATTAGTGATTTATAAGATCATTTTGGAAAATACGACAAAGATTACTCCCTTTTTTCTGTATATATATTTTAAAAATTTTAGATTAAACTAGTTTAATAAATGCTGTATATTTATAATAAAATATCATGACCTTAATTTAATGTAAATTAAAAAACACCCTATATTATTAACTTTTATTCCAGCGGAACCAATGCCAAAACTTACATTATCTTCAGATGATCATCTCAATCACAAAATCTATTGTCTATGCATTTTTGTATATTCATTCTCTTTAAAGTTATAACGGTATTACTATATAAACTGTAATACTATGGATACACCTACCATATTGTCTAATCAAACATGTATAATGTATGATTAAATATATATATATATATGGATTGCTGTGAAATAGCGTCACATAAGACCGTTCATTCAAAAATGATGAAAAAACTTGCAATATTACATAATCATAAAGTATTTTTACATTTTCCCTATCCTTTCCAATTTCAACTACCAAAACCTACAGCCCCTTCTCATAACTAATGCCACCTCGTCTGCCAAAAAGACCTAACCTGATGTCTTCATCACAACCACAACCACCACTCACGTTAACATTACCGGAAATCAAATCCATAAACAGGAATCATCCGAATAACGAAAACAACAATCTGGGATTATATATGTTTGGAACGCCGCCACCACCACCACAACAACAACAACAACAACAACAGCACCAGCAGCACCAGCAGCACCATCACCATCATCAGACGATAACGGCGACAGTAAACGGCAACATGGTTAATCATGGAGAACAACACTATAATAAATTTTATATTCAATTATTAGAGAATATCAACCTCGATGATGAAACTGTGATTCATGAATTAATTGAAAAGTTACTAGAGTTACGTATAGAAAATACTAAATTGATTAGTCAATTATGGGAAAGGATTGAAAACATTAGTGATTTAAAGGGTGGTAATTTGGAAATAAATAGACCTAATAGTTTATTATATGATACGAAATTGACAAATTTGGAATTATTTAAGAATTTAAAGGAGCAACGAATATATAATTCTGAACTTTCTAACACTATAAAACATTATGAGGACTCAATTGATCTCATAATAAAAGAATTGGTTAAATCAAATATTCAGTTATCACAGGATTTAATGAACAAGTTCAAGGATGAATTTAAAAAAGTTGATACCAATAATGAACATATGTGGAAAGAATGGTTTAAGTTTAATAGTCTGATTGATAATATTTCTGAATTTGATAATAGAATTATAGCTACTTTGAATGGATTGTAGAGATAACGAAAGAGGGGGATATTTGGGGTTTTTAAGATCGTATGATAAGGTGAACTATGAAAAACAAATTATATATAGTCAAGGCTGTATATTAGAATATCAATAGCTAGTGAAACTTTTTATGTTGGTTATTACTGTAATAATTTTTAAAAGGCTCAGATTTTGGCTTCTTGAACTAGATCATTCTGATTTACATAAAAAGCACTGCTCTCGCATATTCAAAGACGGTTACATTAGCAGCCTGTGCCAACAATTTTATTTCAACGTAATGTCTATTGTCATCATATTTCAAAAAAAAAAAATTTTTTTTATCGAATACGTAAAGCATGAACTATAAACCATCGATCAATGCATCATCACTGATACTGAACATATATATATTATAATCAAAGATTTTGAGCCATAATAAATAATACCCGTGCCCATTCCTCACACGAAAAAGAAAAAATATCAACAAAAAAAATAAACGTGTCTCTCTCTGTCAATGATATTATCTTTTATTTGACAAGAATGACAACAGCTTTTGAACCACCTACAGTGCCCAGTCCATTACCATTACATACATACACAAACTATTCTAGCATTCCTAAATCAATTCAAGAATCAACTAAACCAGTTCATATAGTTATAGGTATTGATGAAGCAGGTAGAGGACCGATTATTGGACCAATGGTATATTCATTAGGATATTGTACCACGTCATACAGTAAGGAAAGATTGCCTAAATTAGAATTTGCAGACTCCAAGAAGTTGACGGATGTCAAAAGATGGCAATTAATGGAATTAATTTGTACAGATGAGACATACAGGGATGAGATTGGATATGTTATTACCTCATTAACTGCGTTAGATATCAGTAGAGATATGTTGAGACCTAATAATGAAGTTATTAATTTGAATGAACAAGCACATCAGACGACAATTGCCTTAATTCGTGGATTAATTAATAAATTGCGGGAAGAAGTCGAAAAAAATGTTATAATTGATGGTATTTTTATAGATACCGTTGGACCACCAGTTAGTTATAAGAATAAATTGAGACAATATTTCACGCCAGAGGAAGTTTTAGATATTAAAGTTGAGAAAAAGGCAGATGATACGTATCCGATTGTATCAGCAGCTAGTATTGTTGCTAAAGTTACTAGAGATTATTTTGTTAAAAAAGCGTCAAATGGTTTAGATTGGGGGTCGGGATATCCATCAGATCCAAAGACTATAAAATATATTAACAATAATATCAATCCATGGTATGGGTGGGATCATAATATTAGATACTCATGGGGTACAGCTAGAACGGCATTGGAGAAATCCAAGGCGATTGAAATGAGATGGGAGCATGAATTAGTTAAAAAGCATGGATTTGATGACGTTATCGGGATGTTTGGTAGTGGTAAAACGAATGAGAGTAGATTTGAAGTAAGTAAAGATTGGTTTATATAAGCGTATGAGGGTAGTTTTTATAAATTTTATACAGAGTCTAAAAAGTTATTTCATTTGAATAAAGTAAGACAGTTAGTCGGTTTTATTAGTTTGTTGCGATATTAGTAATTGGCTCATCTTCATATTCAACTTCGATTCTTGCTCTCTTTGTCTTTATCTTCTTTCTCTTTGGTTGTTGAGGTTCTTCATCTTCATCATCGGAGTCATTCTCTGAATTATCATCATCACTATCATCACTATCATTACCTAACCATTTTTCTAAATCTTCCATATCGACCATTTCATCTTCTTCATCCTCATCTTGATCTTCAACATATTCGATTTCACCACCTTCGTCATCTTCGTCATCTGAATCTAACATGATATCCTCATCGGATTCCAATTCTTGCTCATCTTCTACATTTTGTTTGTTTTCTTGATTAACTTCGATTTTACCTAAAACCTTCTTCCAGATTTTACTATCAACATTAAGAGGAGTATCACCATAAGCACCGGATTTTAATCTTTCTAATAGTTCCTTTTCAATTGCCTTCTCAATTCTAGCAGAAGCTAAAGCTTTACGCTCTCTTTTTTCTTCTCTCTTTTTAACTTTATGTTTGACACCAACATAATTTCTCTCACTTATATCGCCTCTTTCTTCACGTAAAGCCATCCTACGCTCATTTATAGTAATTTGTTTTAATCTTGTAAATCTTTGCTTACATTTATTGATATTAAATTCTGACCAATATAATAAATTATCGTTAATTTGCTTTAAAGCAGTTTGATAATTCTTAGATAGCCTTATACGTTGCCATAAATTTTTTGGAGTATGAGAACGTTCAACAGTTTTCATATAAAGGTATATCTTACCATCAACTTGTTTAATTGTCGCATATTGAGAATTTGCCAATGGGCATGATCTACGATCGCAGATACCTGTAACATTGTATTCATTACGACAAAAATATTGGTTATTTTGGGATTGATGAGGACGGATTTGAAATGAACAGAATTGTTTATTAATCACTTGCCAAACTAAATCATCAGACATATTGAAAGTGTGATATTGTGGGTATATGAAAGGGAGAAAGATTAAGTTATGTAAGTCAAAAAAGGGTAGAGCATGATTATAATGTAGGGGTATAGAGAAAAAAAAAAAAAAATTTTTCAAGTGAAAAATGGAAAATGGAAAATGGAAAATGGAAAAACCTAAAAAAAGAGAAAAAACAAAAAACCATGAGAACTAATAAACCCAATGAGAGGAAAGAAAATGGAAATCAAAGAACGCGAGCTCTTAGATGTCGTCGATCGACGCCGAGTCGATTACGCCCTGGTATCTTTCAACTTTCACGGGAACAACGCTATCACTACCAAAGTGGGTTCTCACGCCGGCTTTCCGGACTAGCTGATTCATGGTTTCCGATTGATCCCAGCCCTGTTCCTTGGCCACTTCGGGTAAGAATGTAGAAGAGTAAGAATTACCTCTGTAGGTGAACACCAGGTGGATTCCGTGGGTGCCGACAACCCAGTCCAGGGGTGAAAGCGTTATATCTTCGAATCTGTCCAAGAGCGTGACAGTGCATTGCAAGGTAGGCAGTTCGGTTTTTGAGATGGGCTTGAACCTCGAGTCCTGCAGGGCTGCGACAAGTGCGTAGTGGGCGATGCCTTGGGGTAGCGGTTGTGGTTGGAACGTGCCTATGCAGCCTCTTAGGGAGCCACGGGAGTGGAAGGTAACAAAGAGAGGGGCGGAGTTGCCCGCTAAAGCCTGCGGAGGGTGTGGAGAGGCGTATTTGGCTGGGTTGAGGGTGTGGGCGAGAGTGGCCAGGGCGTAAGCTGACGAGGAAGCCATGGAGTCTTCTTTCTGGAGGGGGGACGGGGTGGTGTTTTTGGTGCGTTGAAGCGTACAGTTCTGTGCAGTTCTGAACAATTAGCTATAGAAAAGACCAATGGTGAAGATCGTGAGCCATATCAAGCAGAGCAAGAGCAGTGAGTTGTGTGTTGTTGCCGGGGGCTGTTTCTGGGGGGTGGAGCAACTCTTCCGGCAACAGTTCCCGCAGCTCGTGGACGTGGTGGTGGGCTACGCGTGCGGAGCGGACACGGGCGGCGACGGTGCCGCCGACGCGTCTGCGCCTGGCCTTGCGCCGACTTACGCAGAGGTGTGCACGGGCGAGACGCCGTTTGCCGAGAGCGTGGCGCTCAGCTTCGAGCCGGCGGTGTACAGCTACGAGACGCTCGTGGGCTTTTTCTTCCGGATGCACGACCCGACGACGGTGGACGCGCAGGGGGCAGACCGCGGGAAACAGTATCGCAGCGCTGTGTTCACCATGGGAGCGGCGCAGCAGGCGACGGCGCAGGCGGTGCGGGAGCGGTTCCAGCGCGAGTGGTATGCTGGGCGGCGGGTGGCGACGCGGGTGGAGCAGCTGGGCGCGTTCTACGAGGGCGAGCGGCACCACCAGCAGTACCTGGCCAAGCACCCGGACGGGTACCATTGCGCAGCGCACTACATCAGAGAGAAGCCAGAATGATGCGGTAGGGGAAGCCAGCCAGCCAGCCAGCCAGCCAGCCAGCCAGACAGCCAGACAGCCAGACAGCCAGACAGCCAGACAGCCAGACAGCCAGACAGCCAGATGTACTCAGACGAATACTCAGACGCCTACACCGACGACGACGACGCGTTCAATGAAGACGAACTCGACGACGACGACTACAACCGCCTCTGCGACACGTTGCCCGCGTTGAAACAGCAGGCGGCCGCCCACCGCTACGCCGTTGGCGACCTGCTCCTCAAAGAGTATCTCTGGAATGCCGGATTTGACGTCGACACTGCCATGCAACTGGTGAGAGACAACCACAAACGTATGTATAGCACCTTTATCCTACCTACTATTTATTACTCATGACTAGTTCTTTTTTTCATTTTCTCATGCTCGTTTTCTCATGTTCATTTTCATGTTATTTTCATGTTTTTTAGTTATCTTCATTTCAACGCGCAATGTATCCAATCCAGTCTCTTCACTCAAAGGCACTTCGTTCTTTAATCATCAATGAAATGTCGAAACTACAACTGCTAGCCCAAAAAAGGAAGCTCCAATGCTCTCATAACAACGACAATACTTCCACCGGGTTGGATCACCTACTTCAAAGGAAAAAATTACTTGCAAATTCAGGTGGCCTAAATACCCTGCTCGTAAAGAAGAAGAATCAGAGACAGCTTGGGTCAGAGAAAGAACAACCACAGGCTGACGATGCATCTCCAAAACCACCACAACCATCAGCACAATCGTTAACACAGCCACCTCCCGTTTTACGTGTTAAGACCACTAAGCAGCAAACCTCGACACCGCCCACTCATGTAGATATCCCCACCTTCTTTCCAACGCCCTCCACCTCATCTTCAAATTATCAATACATTCAACCATACCCAACTCACATTCTCCCGTCAATTATATTCTCAGGTCATAATGATGAACTTGCAACTAAAAGAAGAAAACTAAACCCTTTGCTAAATACTAACATACCTTCTAATCTAGCTGAAAAAATCACCAACAATTTCAAAAACGTAAAATCTTCTTCGACCCCATCACCTTCCCCTTCAACTAGCAAACTAGACTCACTCACTCAAGATATTTCAAATGTACAAATCAAAGACAAAACCAAATCACCCAACCCTACAAAGCCTAAAACCAAAATTAACTTACAGTCAGAACTATCAAATAAATTGGCGAAACCATTACTATCTTCCATTGTAATTGGACATGTCGATAGTGGTAAATCAACTACCATTGGTAGATTACTCTACGACTTAAATATTGTCGATTCAAGAACATTACATAAACTATCCAAAGATGCTGAATCAATCGGTAAAGGCTCTTTCTCACTAGCTTGGATCATGGATCAAACTGCTGAAGAAAGAAATAGAGGTATTACAATTGATATAATACAATCACAATTCGAATATGAGAATTTGAAATTCTCAATCATTGATTCTCCAGGTCATAAGGATTATTTACCTCAAATGATTAATGGATTAAAGCAAGCGGATATTTCAATTGTCATAATTGATTCAACTTCGAACTTAATTGATGACTTTAAAGGTCAAACTTTCGAACAATTGAAAATTGCATCTAATTTAGGTATAAAAAACTTATTAATATTAATTAACAAAATGGATCTTATTGAATGGTCTGCTGATAAATTTAACAGTTTGAAAGACTCTTTAACTACTTATCTGACTGAAGAATTAAAATTATCAAAATCAAACCTTTCATTTATTCCAATATCAGGATTCAATGGTGATAATATTGTTAAAAAGTCTTCTTCTCCTTTGTCAAATTGGTATACTGGTCCAACGTTAATTGAAAAACTTATCACCCTTAATAATCAATTCAACAAAAAATCAGTTGCTGAACTATCTAAAATTTCAATTGATAAATTCATCTTAACAATCAATGATATTTCTTATAATTCAATTGCTACTGGATCATTATCTAAAAAATCAGATCAATTGATAATTCATGGTCGTGTACAATCGGGTATGGTTCAACCTGGTGAATCAATTAAAATTTATCCATCTGAAGAAATAGCAATTGTAGATTCAATCACTTCAACTATTGGTAATGTTGGTAAATCAAAAGATGATAAAATTGTTGAAAAAATAGGTATCGTTGGTGATTTCGTTGACCTGAAATTAACCAAATTGAAAAATTCGGACTTTATTAAAATAGGCGATTTAATTACTAAAGTTGAATCAAAGAATGATAAATCTTCTTTTATTGTTTCAACAAATTTAATTGATTGTGAATTAAATACTTTCAGTTTATCGAGACCTTTATTAGTTGGCACTTCATTAATATTATTTTTGAATAATATTTCATATTCGGCAAAATTATACTCAATTAAATGGATTGAGTTAAAATTAGAAAATGATGATGGTTCCTTTACACTCAAGAAGAAAAAGAGGAAACATTTAAGCTCAAATTTAAGATGTAATATCATTATTGCAACAGATGATTTAATTCCGATAGTTACATCCAAGGACACAGTTAATGGTGATGAAAAATTAGATAGAATCGTTATTAGAAAAGAAGGTGAAATTGTAGCCGCAGGTTTTATAAAAGGTGATGCAACTGCAAAGGATGGTATATAAATAAACCTTTCTAAAGTATATAATCAACTATTAAAAGTATCAATCCAGCAATTATAATAAACCATGCAAATGATTTATTAAATGTACTGCTTCTATTAGTTGCATTGGTTAAGACTGTATTACCACTTTTAACATTACTCGTAATATCATCTTTAAATTCATCCAATATTGAAATATTCTCATTTTGAATTGATAATTGAATCCCAATCTCATTAATCATACTTGAAATGTCAATCATTTTCGATTCAATTTGATTAACCGTCTCCAATGTACCCTTTTTCAACTCAATCAACAAATTATCTTGTTCACTTTGTAACTGCAGTAATTCTTGTTGTGGTAATTCAAACTGAAGTTTTTTGTAATCATCTGAAATGACCTTTTCATTAACAATATCAGCTTCACCAACATGATAATCATTACCATAGTTATTATTTATATTAGCATTTGTTGTACTCAATGTTGATCGTTTCAATTGATCTAACTGCTCCATTCGTTTATCATTTATTTCATTCCATTTAATTATTGTTTTATTTAACAGTATAGAAATTGATTTAATGATATTTTGGAAAACTGTTAGTAATGTTTCATTACGTATCGTTAAATAATCTGAATAATCACCCATAGATATTAAATTTCTTGAAATAAATTGGAGATTAGAATTTTTGCGTATATCTAACTTAAAACCAATTTTTTGTAAATTTGTCGATAATTCAACTGAACTTAATTCGATATCGGAAATCTTCGTCTCTATTTGTTGTAAATTTTTAACCTCTTTAGAAATCTTTTGAATTTTCATCTTTATTTCAGAATCTATAATCAGCTTTTCATCTTCAGAAAACTCCTTGGAATTGAGAATCAAATATTGAGGTCGAATTAAATCAATCAGTGTATTCATTGATATCAACGTATTATAAATCAATGTCGATTTATACAAAAAACTATCACTATCAATAACGTTTTCTTCCTTCACATGCTTTGCTTCTTTCTTCTCCTCAATTGGAATGGACTCTTCATATATATCTACACATTGTTTAAAAAATAAAGTCTGATCAATACCCATGATGTAAACTACCTCTTGAAGAATAAAAGGAAAAAAAAAAGACACTAGCAATACATGTTTCATCCATTAGTGTTTTTCTTATTTTCGTCTCTCCCTCTCTCTCTCTCTCCCTCTCTCTCTCTCTCTCTCTCCATGCTCGCAGTAACTTTTCTTAATAAATGCTCAATGCTGCTCAACAGCTAACCATATCATACATCTCCATCATCCATATCTTATTTTTTTGAGGTGTACCAACTTATCTACTGGCAATGGATTCGAATATGGCTGACAGTAATATATGGGATGATGCTCCCATTTCCAACAATGAAAGAACATATTCGATTGATTCATTTGAGAACAATCCATATGCAAGCCCCAATTCAAGTGCAAATAATCCAAGTCAATCACTATGGAGTGGTTCCATTGATTCAACTAACCCACATGGTCATGAGCGTGATGACAATGATAATATTGATGAGTTTAAAATCCAAAATGAACTTGCCCATACTATGAAATCTATATTACTGAATGATAGTCACAATGATAAAATTAATGATGATGATGATGATAATGATGATGATGATGATGATGATGATGGTACTAATAGAGATCATGTCCATTATGTTGATTCGAATTCACATAGGAAATCAGATGTAGGAAATCCATTTTTAGCATCTTCTTTTCCAAATGAAGAAAATGATCGTAGTATGAAGAATATGGACATTAATTTACTTAAGGAAAAGAAAAACCAGTTACTGAATTCACTTACTAAAGAATCAACTTCACATCCATTCTTAAAGGATACTCAGGATGAAATTGTCCATGATATTGATAATGATACTAAAAATGATGATGAATTATTCACATCTCCAACGAAATCTTTAAACAATGCTGCAGAGAATAATACTAATGACGATTCAATTTTAGAAAATTTACTTACTTTAACTGGGCCTGAAATGAAAAATGGCAATGATGACAATAGTAACAATGATTCTGGTAAAACATCATTATCCACATCATCTAAATATAAGGGGATTGTATCACCAAATAGAAAAATTAAAATTTTAAGACCAAGAAGAGTAACTAAAAATACATTATTAAATAATAACTCAGATTCATTGAATAATAAAGAAAAAGTAGAAAACCCATTATCTTCCACATCAGCGACAATCGATCCATTATCAGCACTATTACCTAATAATAATAGTGATGAAAATGATAATTTGAAAGCATTATCATCATCAAGTAGTAGAAAACAAAAATTCATTAATGAATCAGAATCATTACTTTTCAACATCAACAAAGATCAAATCTGTGATAATAAAAGTAACCAATCAAATTCCTTAAAGTCATCGTCAAACTCTTTAAATTTTGATAACAATTTTATTGATGAAGATGCAGAAAAATTTGATATAACTGTTGGAGATCCAATAAAGGTTCGTGAGTTAACAAATGCGCATGTTGTTTATACAATCAATACAAAATCCAAATGCAATTTATTAAACTTACAAGATACTGTCATTACAAGAAGATACAACGATTTCCTTTGGTTATATCATCAATTACTAAATAATCACCCTGGTTATATTATACCTCCTCCACCTGAAAAGCAGGCATATGGTAGATTTGATAATAAATTTATTGAAAATAGAAGATTAGCATTAGAAAACATGTTGAATAAAATCTCAAAACGTAAAATATTACAAAGAGATCCAGACTTTATAATTTTCTTACAATCTGAAAATTTCAATGAAGATTCTAAAAGCAGTGAAATTATTATTGATTATAATGGTGATGTCATTGATACGAATAATGACAATGATGCGGGTGCTATTAGTAATGATAACGAAGATGATGATAATAGTAATGATAATACTAAAGAAATAAAAATGAATACAATGAAACAACTTTTGAATTCTGCTGTAAGTCTAGGATTAAATGAATCATCTTCAAGTAGTGGATTTTTCAGTTCATTGATTGGATTGAATACCCCCAAATATGTTGAAGAAGACCCATATATTATAGAGAGACAAGTGTATGTTGATAATCTTGATCAACAATTACGCCAATTAAGTCAAAGTTTAGATATGATTCTGGAAAAACGTGAAGAATTAACACATTCATTGAATGATGTATCTACAGTTTTATTACAAATTTGTGATTTGGAAGTCAATTCTGAAATAACTGGAATCTTGAGTAATTTTGAAGAATTACAGACTAAAATTAAAGAATTACTTGATAATGCTAATATTTCACAAGTTTTAACATTTGGTTCAACTGTTGATGAATATATTAGACTGATTGGGTCTGTTAGAAACTGTTTTGAGAATAGGTTGAAGGTATGTAATAGTGTTTCAAGTTTAAAACAACATGAAGAAAAGAAAGAACATAATTTAATTAAATTCAAATCCAAGAATCCATCACAAGTTGAAAAAATTAAAAGATTGGAAATTGAATTATCTAGTATCAACTCAGTATTGAACAAACAACTTAAATTTAAGGAGAATTATGATAGAATTTTCAAGAATGAATTATCTAAATTCGAATTTGATAAAGTCAAAGATTTTAAGAATATGGTTGAAATTTATTGGGAAAGTTTAATTGAAAATCAAAAAGTTTTGATTGAATTATGGGAATCGTTTTATGATAAATGTAAATTTGATGCATAAATCAAATATTATATACATTCTATTTATATATTTATACTTACGAAAGCAAAAATACTTAGGTATGTTTTTTTTTTTCTAAAAAAATGATAATCATTCAATATCAAGTCTATGCAAGTAAAACCTCCCAACCCCATTCCTTCATAATTGTAGTCCAATGGGTCCAATTACCAACATTGTTGTCTTCATCATCAACTAAATCCTCATCGTTTCCATGAATAACCATACTTATTCTTCTTTTGATTTTATTATACTCGAGTTCGGAATTATTATTATTTGATAAATTGTTGGCGTTTCCATCATCATTCACCTCTTCATTCATACTTCCAGTACTACTGAAATTTTTAGTATTTTTCCTACCAGATAAGGCATCTTTTCTAGCCCATACCTCTTTAACAACTTCCCATGCCCTTTCAATAGTACCAATCCACATTTTATCAACTAATTCAACCCATCTTTCCTTTGCCCATGCTCTTTCCTCTCCTGGTCTTGCTTCACAAGATGCAACAAATAAAGGAAAAATATGAATGGTTAAAGTACTTGAGCTACCTGGAACACTTGCTAATAACATCATTACATTTTCAGCTAAACTATGAGATGTAGGACTTGGAACTTCAGGAACTGCTTGATGTAAATACAATAATGCAGAATATCTATATGCTTCAGCGGTTGCGACTGCTGCATTTAAATCAAACGTTGGATCTTCTGTTTGTTTATTAATATGTTGTGCATTTTGTAAAAATTCAGGATTCCAATGTTCAATTGCAGATTTTAATTCAACTGTACGTGATATTAATCTTAGCGGGGTTTTAACCTTTGTTGAGTCAAGTCCAGAAATGTTATTGATACTATTAGTACTATTGACGCTCATATTCTTATCGGATATGGATAGCATTTTGGATTTAAATCCTCTAACTTGACTAATTAATGTAGCTACTTCCCCCAGTAATGGAAATAATGTTTGCGCAACACCTAATAAGGGATCAATTGTATCGCCATCATTCAAATTAAAGCTTCTAAATTTCTTAATGACATCTGCACTATCAATTTCTTTCTTTTTCTTCTTTTTTGAACTGACTTTTAATCTTTTTAATATTGTCGATGTAGAAGCTGATTTTCTTTTCAATGGGATGGATTTAATTTTATTATTAATTCCCACATTTTCAGTGTCTAAGGTAGCAATTGAATTTTCTTTTGTGTTAAGTTCAATTTGTTCATTTTCCTCTCCTTCTTCTTCCTCTTCTTCCTCTTCTTCTTCTTCTTCTTCTTCTTCTTCTTCTGCATCTTCTTCTTCTTCATTGACATTAATGTTTTCATGATCTTCATACTCTTCATTAGTATTTGTCATTCTTGCTAAAACATCAAAATAAATCCATGCATTAACTAAAAATTGTAGTTCTTTAGGTAATTTTTTATCACTATTTGAACAAATTGTATCGGGTGAATTTACTTTCAATTGTAACTCTTCACTGACATATTCATCATTTGATAGATTAGATGTACCTAGACTTTGAGATTTTGTCATACTATAACTTCTTTTCTTTTTCTTATTTTTCTTTTTACCTTCTAATTTATTCAACACCTTAATAATCATTGTCTTTGCCCCTTTCAAATGTGCAATACCTGTACTGATGTGTCTATCCCATGCTTCACCCATGGCTAATGCAATACATGTAGCCAAGGCAACATCTGGTGGTGTTTTCTTAAAAATTTCTTTAGATGTTAATTGGCTATTTGAATTATTTTCATATTCGGTAATTGCATGGTTATTATCACTTAGACTATGTACTAAAGATACAATCGTATCCTTCATATATTTAACACCTCTTGCCCTTAAAACTGGATCACCTCTTGCAACATGAAAACAAGTCATTGCTAATAAGGCACTTCTAACAACGGGATGATCAACAGACATTGGTAATAAGAAGGTTCTCCATGGATTTTCAGTTGGTCCGTTTTTAATTGACATGATACCACATGTATGTTGATCGAATGCAATCAATGTTGTTAAATGTTCATCGGGTAAATGAAGTGCATACAAATTAACAGGATTTTGGTTTACTCCTAAACTAGGTCTATCTGAATGTCCAATTATGTCCATTGTTGAAGTACCAACTGATTTTGGAGAATTTAATGCTTCAGACTCAATGGTATTACTTGTATCATCATCATTGGAAGTAATTGAAGAAAATGAAACTCGGTGATTTAAACTGGAACTTTTATAATTCTTATAATCATTATCCTTATTTGTTTTTATTTCTTCTATTCTTCCACTTTCATTATTAGTATTTCCGTTTAAATATTCAAACCTTTTAATTCTTTCATCAATTACATGATTATGCATAGCATTTATATCATAATTGATCATGGTTGAGTAGGGAGATGCCGGGTTTGATTGAAGAAGCCTTGGAGTTTCGATTTCAAATATTGGAGATACACCAATTGAATGATAATTCATATTTGAATTCAGCTCATTACTATTTGAATTTGAAGTTATTGAGGAAAATTGAGATGCTGTTGTAGTTCCTGAATCACTATTTAACACAGTTCCCAAATTATCAAAAGATGAATGTTGGTGGTTTTGAAGTGAAGGATTTACATGAAGCTTCGGTGAATTTGATAAATTATTTGAATTTCTACTTTCTAATGAATCAGGATTTAGTGGAGAAAACTTAGTATATTGATGAAAACTTGGGTCTAATTCTTCAATAAATTTTGGAGTATATTGAATCAATGTGCTTTGGTTTTGTTCATTATTATTGTTATTGGTTAATGAAAGTGAAGTAAGATTCGGAGAATTAGGAAACACTGGAGATAATAGGTTAATGGGGTGAGGTAATTCTTTCTTAATACCTTGAGATCTTGTGGATGATGGTTGTAGCATTAAATTTGGACTTGTAGCCTTCTTACTGTTTGAATTTCCATTTATAAAATGATCATATGGGAAAGATGGTTCATTAAAGGGAGATAATGGCATTACAGGACTTGTAGGTATTTTAGCAGCAATATCAGCCAGTGAGCGTAATGTGAATGATTGATTTGAACTATCAAACGTTTCCTTTTTTAAAGGTTGTACTTTGTGCTTTGTATTTTCAGATTTCACATCAACCGTAAGTTTCTCAGGTTGAATACCGGCTAATGATTTATCTTGTTTATCAAACGAAGCTGCATTATTATTATTTAATTTTTTTTTTTCTAGTTTTGTTTGTTTTGATGATAGTAATTGTTCAATATTTTCACTATCTGCTAAATCAACTAATGTGGAAGCAATGGCGGCAGCTAATTCGGGGTTTTTACCATTTGCTATTAATATATTAGCAATAGCAATTTCTTGAGTTGATTTACCTGTAACAGATAAAGTTGCATCTTCTAAAGCTTTCTTGAGACTATCTGCCTTTTCTTGGATTGTTGGAGGCTGTTGGGGCTGATGTACCTGTACTTGTGATATTTGAGGCCGTGTTTGAGTTTGATGAACAGTATCATGTTTAACACTTTGAAGATTCGGTCTAGCCGGCTGGCTGAATGGTTTCGATTGAGTTGGTTGTGGTGGGGTATTCACTTTTGGGGGTAATGAAGATTCTGAAAAATCTCTCCATTTAAAGTTTATAGCATAACCTCCGCAAACTATACCTCTTTTAACACAATTCTGACAAAATGGTTTGGATTCATCACACTTTAATCTTCTTTTTTTGCATGTAACACAACCGTTTCTTGATTTGGTCTTTTTGGGTTTGGGAACTGATGGATTGGCAGGCTTTTTCAAAACTTTTGATTCGTGCAAAGACATCTTAATATGTAAGGCCTGATTGTTGAGACTATTCAGACCAATGAAATAAACAATGATGAAGACAACGTTAACGAAATAATAAACATTAAAAATACATTCCTAGAATGGTTCCGGATTTTGGAGATATTGTTGATTTTTCATGGCTGATAAAAATAAAAAATGGAGACAATAGATATTGAAATAGATACTGAGTCTGAGACAGATACAGATAAAGATAGTTGAGCTCGGGATTCAGTTACCCAAACGAGTAGTTAGTTGCGCTAGTGTTTTTGTTCCATTTTCGTCCCGCTAATCACAACATATTATCTTGTCATGTTGCGACAATAAGTTACTGCTGTAGAGAAAAGAGAAAAAAACTAGGAAAAACGTCGTTTGCAGTGGACTGTATGATAAACCGTTGGCTGGATGTAGGTTGTATCTTTAATACACATACGGGACGGTTTTGTCAAAGGACATGTGAGCTTAATATTTTTGTTAGTACTTCTGTAAAAAGAGTTGGTTATTAATTAATGTGTACAAAATAATAGCCTAATTATGCGCTGTACTCTTATTGTGATGATATATCATGGTGTTTTGGTAGAAATTTATCTCAGAGTTTATTATTTCGTGTTATACGGTACAATTTGACATTCAAAATCACTGTTTTTGAACGTTTCTTTTTATGCTCAATACTTAGTTGTTCTGGCTTCGGTATATTTCAATTGGACAATAAAACATGTCCAACAATATTAGTCAATCTACGAGATACTCGCAGAGGGTTGCTTCAAACACAAGTTTTCGTTCTTTGGAGGGAAGCCCTGCTGCTAATCTGAGATACGCTAGTACCAATAATGACACAAATTCACCAGCATATGGATTCTCTTATTTGAAAATCGTCTTTGTTATTGCGTTATTCATCTTATCACTAATCACATTTGTGACGCAAACTGAACTGACCAGTCTTTTATATACAAATTATGGATTTAATGAGCCAATTTTGTTACTATACTTAACTCATGGTTCATGGTGGGCTTTATGGCCACTTCAATTTACTACAATTGCAGCAGTTAAGACTTTCAAACGTTATCGTTTACATAAGTCTGGTTATGATCAAGTGAATGGTAAACATTGGAAAGGTTTCAGAAAATCATTTACAAATTCAATCAAAGCTCAACATCAAAACATTTTCCATACAATTGAATTAACAGCCAAAGAGAATATTCCAAATTATGAGATTTTATACAAAGATTCAAAGAAGAGTTTCAAATATTATTCACAATTCTTTAAAAGTGATGCATTCAAATATATTTTTAAAATGACTTGCTTGTTATGTACTATTTTAAATACTGCAGGCTTAACTTGGTACGTTGCGATGGCATTTTCAACTGGTAGTGATGTTACTGCAATTTACAACTGTAGCGCATTTACAACTTATATCTTTGCAATACCTATTTTACATGAAACTTTCTCTTGGATTAAGGCAAATTCAGTCATAACTGCAATTGTTGGTGTCTTTATTGTTGCTTATATGGGTAACAACGCAACTTCTGATGCTAACGATTATCCAAATAGGTTATTAGGCAACCTAATCATCTTGTTTGGCGCAATATTGTACGGTTTGTATGAAGTCTTTTATAAAAAATGGTGCTGTCCACCAAGTGAACTTGTAAGTGCAAGAAGACAAGCAAGTTTTTCTAACTTTGTGATGTGTTTGATAGGTATAAATACGTTTTTTCTTGTTGGTATCAGTTTACAAATTGTCCAGTTATCAGGTTTACATCATTTCAAATTTCCAACTGAATCTAACGCTGTCATCATTATGATTACAAGTATAATCTCAAATGTTATATTTAGCGTTTCATTCCTTGGTTTGATGTCACTAACATCACCTGTTTTATCATCCGTTTCTTCTTTGATTACAATCTTAATTGTTGGTTTATTTGAATGGAAATATAGAAACATTGTTATCACTTTTGAACAAGTAATTGGTTATCTTTTGATTGTTTTTGGTTTTGCTATACTAACTTATGCATATTGGAATGAAATTTCTAAAGAAGATATAGAAGACGATGATTACATTACAGATGCTGAATCTTTGAATAGTGGTGTTAGTGTATGATTATCGTGTTTACTTTTTTATTACTAATTTCTATCTACATAATATATACCCTATCTATCACTACTCTTATAAAAGTCATTAAATAAATTCTAAAATATAAAATAAGATCGACGATGTCCCGTTGAGATGATTATTATTTTTGATTTTAAAAATCAATTTTTTTTAAAGAATTTCACTTTTTCAAAATTTGGATTCCAATTTTTATTTCACACATGATGAATCATCGGTGAGTTTCTTTTCAATAAAGCTTTCCTAATACATACACAATATGACTGAAGAAATCACCAAACAAACAGCAGATTTAGCAGTTTCTGCTGAAGCTGAACAAAAAATTACACCTTGGGAGGTTGAAGGTGCGGTCGTTGATGGTAAGGCTCAAGGTATCGATTATGATAAACTTATTACTCAATTTGGTACAAAGAGAATCAGTGAAGAAACCTTAAATAGATTTCGTGAAGTTACAGGTCAAGAACCACATCATTTTTTAAGAAAGGGGTTATTCTTCTCTGAAAGAGATTTCAGTAAAATCCTTGATATGTACGAACATGGCGAACCATTCTTTTTATATACTGGACGTGGTCCATCTTCAGATTCAATGCATTTAGGCCATATGATTCCATTTCTTTTCACTAAATGGTTGCAAGAAGTTTTTGACGTTCCTTTAATCATTGAATTAACAGATGATGAAAAATTCTTATTCAAACCAAAGCTTACAATTGAAGATGTTAAAAAATTTGCAATTGATAATGCAAAGGATATCATTGCCGTTGGTTTCAAACCAGAAAACACATTCATTTTTTCTGATTTACAATATATGAACCCAGCATTTTATGAAACTGTTGTTCGTGTTTCAAGACAAATTACTACTTCAACTGCACGTGCTGTTTTCGGATTTCAAGATTCAGATTGTATTGGTAAATTACATTTTGCTTCAATTCAAATTGCAACTGCTTTCCCATCCTCATTTCCAGATGTCTTAGGTTTACCACCAAAGACACCGTGTCTTATTCCATGTGCAATCGATCAAGATCCTTACTTTCGTGTTTGTCGTGATGTTGCAGATAAATTAAAGTTTAGTAAACCATCACTTTTACATTCAAGATTTTTCCCAGCTTTACAAGGCTCAACAACTAAAATGTCCGCATCTGATGAAAATACTGCAATTTTCATGACTGATACACCAAAGCAAATTCAAAAGAAGATTAACAAGTATGCTTTCTCAGGTGGTCAAGTTACTGCTGAAGATCATCGTAGATTGGGTGGTAATCCAGATATTGATGTTGCATTTCAATATCTGTCATTCTTCAAAGATGATGACAAATTCTTACAAGAAACTTATGATTCTTACAAAAAGGGTGATTTACTAAGTGGTGAATTAAAAAAATTATGTATTGAATCTTTACAAGAATTTGTTAAGAGCTTTCAAGAAAATCATGCTAAAATTGATCAAGCGACTATCGATAGCTTTATGAAAACTCACAAATTAGTTTGGGGCCAAAGGGAAAGACTTGTTCCTATTAAACCAAGAGAAAAGAAGGAAAAGGTAAAGAAATAGATGTTTTTAACAGCTACATTCGAATTAAACATTTTTTATAGATTTTAGATCCTTTTAGTTTTTTAATACATTGATTTACAAACACCACCTCTATTAAATCTCACGAACTGATTTTAGTGTATCTTGTTCAAAAAATTTATAGTATTTATTAATAATATCAACAGGAACATTAAATTGTTTGCCAAACTCATTATTAATGAACCAGTCTTGCGATTCTTTTTTACTAATCTTCAAGCTTTCTTTGGTCATGGTAATTAATTCATCTCTTGGGATTTCACGACATAACTTTTTAAATGTTTTGAGAACATCATTTACTTTTGAACGAGTTTTCTTTTGGCCAAAATATGATGATTGACTACTTTGTTTAATAATTGTTGTCAATATACGCTCAAAATCTTGAATTGAAAGATAGTAATTGTTGAAACTCGGTGATAAGGGATCAGTTGATGCATCAACAAGTGTAGGGGGTCTGTTCTCTTCTGTTAACAAATAAGAAAGAATACGCAGTAGGGAAACTTCAATATCGGAAAATGACGTTAAGTTGTCTCTGTTTGAAACTAATTGTTGAAATCTATTTTTATAGTCATTCCATACTCTACTATGTTGATCATAAATAATTAATTCACGTAATGTTAAAACTTCCACATATTTAGAGTCATAAACTTTACTAAATTCAGTACTTACGATTTGCTCAACCTCTTCATTGAAAGAATGGTTTGCACATGCCCACATAATTTTCTGATCTATATTATCATGTAATTTAGTATCAATATCATTACCATTCAAAATGATTTTATTATACGCATTTTTCAAAAATGCTAAATAATCTGCAGAAATTATATCAATAGAATTTTCCTTATTTAATCTGCAGTGTTGAATAGCTTCAATGATAAGTTCATAATGAGAAATAGAATTTTCAACTCGTAATTTAAATTCAATAAAGCCTTTCAATTTACTGAATGTACAATTTTCAAAACATGCCATAACCATAGGTGGTAATTCAGCCGCAACATTCTGGGAGTAGAACTTAACACCAGTTGAAATTAAATCATCATTACGTGTTCTTGATGATAAATGATTTATGAAATAAGCACCTAGTGTATCAATCTGAACGTTTTTAATTTTCAAATTGTTAAAAATTCTCTTCAATGGCACTGTCATGTTCGTGTTTAAATAACAATGAGCTAGCCATAATTGGACATGAAATTCGTATTTATTCTTAATCAATGAGTTTTCAAGTAAAATAGCTAAATTCATGAAAGTTTGTGTGTTTATGGATTTTTTATTGATTAAAAGGTATGATTGAACAGCAACTAGTATAAATTCAAATCCAGCAAAATAATCAAAATCTGGTAACTTATTCTGAAGATGTTTTGTAACTTCATGGTACTTACAACAATCGTTAAAAAATTGAGAATCTTTCAAAAGTTCAGGTGCAATACATAACTTGAATTTGATATAATTGACTAAAACATTCAAATCATTTTCTGTTGCCTTGCGATCAGAGTTTAAAATTGATTTTATGTCTCTTTTAAGTAATTGGTCTTCCAATAATCTTAAAATAATTTCATTCGGTAAAAACGTATCATGTTTTAGAAATTGAATGATCTTACCATTTTTATTTGATTCATCTACCAAAAATGATTTCAAATCTAAATAACAACATAATTTATGCATATATAATGTAAGATAATTCTCAAATGCTTCCTTTTTACGTTGTAAATCAAACGATGGTACAATTTGAATCTTTGCTAATTGGCTATTTCTACCAACTTTGTAATTATTGATAATTTCTTCAACCGCATTTTCCTTACCAAGTTTTTCAGATGCCAAAATTAAAAGTTTCCAAGTATCCCAATCATCAACTTCAATATTGACCAAATAGTTGACACATGTATTGTATAGTCTTCTCCACTCATTGTTAGATTTTAAAATTTCAAAGTAAGTCAACAATAATTCCAAATCACTTTCTTTATTAAGAAATGTTTCCAGTTCATCCATACAAGCTTTATATTCACCCTTTTTCAATAGTAATTGAACTTTAATGAAAAGTTCTTGCGCATTTAATCCACTTGGACTGGAATCTTCAACAGTTTCCATAATTCTCAAACCCAACATTGTTATTAATGAATCTTTACCATTTGCTAATCTATTATCGGCATTGCAACATTCAACAACTAAATACATTGTTGCAGCTGCCCAAAGTTTAATCATTCTACCATTTTCGGTATCAATTTTAAAACCCTTTGAAAGTGACATAGCAGCCTTTTGCATTCCAATAATATCATTCTTATCAACAGTCTTTTTAAACCATTCATATGCTAATGCAGTTGTTTGATACTTCCTAATTGCTAACTCATATAAATCATCCTTTGGTTTATAATCAAGTAATTCTAATGTTTTATTTAATAAATCAATGGTTGTAGGATCCGATGGTGTTTTTTCAATCAACTCAATACTGGAGTTCAATGCTTCATCCGTTGTTCCCTTCGAATCACCATTTAATGCAAAATTAGCAAGTATGTAACATTTGCAAGCCAAATTAAATGATGAAGATGGTTGTTGTTGTATTTTTTTCTCAATCAATCTCAAAGCAAGATTATAATTGTTGGCTTCTAAAGCTGAATCGATCAGTTTATTTCCTGTAAACATTGGTAAATTGTTGCATCCAACAGAAAGAACATCTTTATGTATGTAGTCAAGTGTCAAAAGAATTCAATTTTTCAGTCACACTTCGCTCAAGCTATTAAAAAATCACCATAGCCAATACAGCATGTTAATCTTATTACAATATTTAATATTTATCTAAATACCTCTATATGATCATTATAAAATTATATTTAGATACAAAATTTACATTCTTTTTTTCTTTTCTTTTTTTAATAACTAGGCTCTACTTACTTAGCAAAATAGTAATCACCTTTTGTCCATCTATTAACCATATCTAAACTATTTGATGGTTGGTCAAACGGAACCATATGACCTGCGTCAAATACTCTTAAAAATGTCAATAATCCATTTGATTGAACAGTACCGGCATATTCACCATCAATTTTAGAATACCAATCAGTAATTTTAGCATTTGTAAATGTATCTTTGCCGGACCATAATAATTCATTTGACCAAGCTTTGTTTCCTAACCAGTTACAGATGTAATCCTTATCACCTGCATAAAGCAAAACAGGGATACCAAGCTCTAAAATTTCAGCAACAAATTGCTGGAAAGGTTTTGGTTCATCGCCCGAAAATATAAACTTTCTAAAAACCTTATTGTCACAACTGACATATTTTTCAACCTCTGAGCCTAAAGCTTGCATGACTTCTGGCAAATTTAAATATTCATCGATTCCACTCATCTCTGGATAACAACCATCTCCAATACATGGTTTTCTGATATCATAATAATTCAAACCAGTTTTTTCAAATGGCCCCATCATTCTTTCACAATATAAATATGCAGGAAGACAAGTTAGGGTATTCTGTGAATTGTAACAGTTTTTAATTAATGATGCACAATTTGTGTACATATCTTCCATCTTTTCACAGTCTTCATCAGCAATTATTTGTTTGTAACCAGATTCTGTGGCATTACAAGCCATTGAAATATAATAATAATATTGAATTAATGAATCGGTAATACCATTACCAATCATAACAGATTTCAAATCAAAAAATTTATCTTTTCTATTTGCAATAACACTTGCGATATTTGGAATATAATGGCCTGCATAAGATTCACCTGCAATATGGAAATCGTTTTTGGAAAATGTAGAAAACTTAGTAAAGAACAATTGTAAAAATGCATAAACATCCTCAGCTGCCTGTTGAGTTGATGACACACTGCTCTTTTCAGCATAAGAATAACCAACACCAACAGGTTGTTCAAGGAAAATAATGGAAGCATTAGAATTCCATGAATAAGGATTATGAATTGGTTTTAAAATTGTACTATTTATTGAGGATGGGCCTAACTCAAAAAATAGCCCAGTCATTGATGAACAACCTGGACCACCATTTAACCATAAAATAACAGGGTCATTTACGTGGTCATTTCTACTTTCGAAAAACCAAAAGAACATATGCTTGTCATCTTCGTTGATATCAAAATAACCAGTCCATTGTTTAACTGTATCAATACCTAAAATTGAGGGGTTAAAATCAACATTCTTTTTTACTCTTAGACCATATGATCCAATTTTATCTGATTCAATATACTCATAGTTTAAAACGTCTGGTAAATTTGGTATTCTCAAAGCACTCTTTGGAGCCTTATAGCCTTTTGAATCGGAATTTAATTCATTGAAAGCAAGTTCTATTTCCGGTGAAGAAACTGTATCTTCTAAAAGTTCCCAAGCTTCAGAAATTTCATCATCAACATCGTTTTTATCCACTAAACCATTACTAATGTACTTATCTAAAACGGGATGATAATATTTATCAAATTTATTTGAAAGAACATTTTGAAACTTTTCTCTATTATAGAAATCTCCAAAGATTGGATTCCCAGTGGCAATTAACGCTGAAGATAAAAGAAGAATTATATACGTTTTCATATTTGTGATTATGGTGTTACCTTAACATCAAGATAAAAGAGACCAGTATTCAAGAACACTGCAAAGATTTGCCTCTGATAACGAACGGCCAGCGCGGTGTTTGAAGTCGTGGATCTCACAATTAATATGACATAGAAAATAGTTTTTCCTTTAGTTTCATCAAAATTTAGTTTTTTATTATATAATTTAAGTTTATCTATTAAATATATCTACCAGCGATCTATGCATCAAGAGAACCTCTGTAAAGGTGATATGCGGAAGCTTGATTAGAGGCAAAAACTAAAGTTTCAGCGATGACAGTGTTTTCTGGTCTTGAAACTGCAAATAAGATCAATTCTGCGATATCAGTACCATATAATGGAACAGTACCTTCGTAAACTTTATCAGCTTTAGATTGATCACCCTTGAATCTAGTTAGAGAGAATTCTTCAGTTGCAACATTACCTGGTTGAACTTCGATAACTCTGATCTTGGTATTGACCAATTCTTCCCTTAAAACATGAGTGAATGATCTTAACGCAGCCTTGGTTGCACAATAGATACCACCACCAGGGTATGGGTTTCTACCAGCAACTGAACCTAATTGAACAATATCACCAACATTTCTCTCTTTCATTTGCTTAACAATCAATTGTGTTAATTGAATCATACCTAAAACATTGGTTGCAAACATTTCTTCAACATCCTTAGTTTCAACTGAACCAATAGGGTCTAGACCTAAAGCTTTACCAGCATTATTAATTAAAACATCAATAGTTCTGAATTCTTCTGGTAAGCCTTCTAAAAATGGAGCAATAGTTTCAATTTTAGAAACATCTAAAGACTCAATGTGAACCTTGATGGATGGATACTCTTTGAATAAATCTGACTTTAAAGCTTCAAGCTTTTCTTTTCTTCTTGCGGCTAAAACAAGAGATAAGTTGCCTTTAGCAGCTTCTGCAAAATATTTTGCAGTATGGTAACCAATACCAGTGGAAGCACCAGTGATGAGAATGTTTTTTCCTGCAAGTCTTTGAGCGATGTTACCAAACATAGTGTGTATAGCCAGTTGAGTGATATCAAAAAGAGGATCTTTGAAAGATGTTTTGGTGGCTAGTGTTGGCTTTAAATAAAGCAGGAATCTTTTTCAAATGACGGGTTCCCAAGCCCGCGGCATCAACCGAGTTAGGAAGGTGCGGTTACTTATCAAAACTGCCAATTATCCGGCGCTTTTTAGGGTTTGATTGAATGTTTCAGATTCACAATAACCGTTACACTATGATCCTGAACGAAGTCATGTAATGGCTCTTTATCTTATATTATCACCAAAGTCATCTTGATTGCCGACTTTTAACACCAGCTATCAATACGCTAAGTTTTGAGAGTTTTGATTCTAAATCAAATTGCAAAATTAGTTATGTTTAAATATTTCATTCAGGAGTTTACATACATTGTATGAATTTAATAAAAGTACAAAAATTTTCAGCTTACCTGAGATCATTACGTTAATATAAAATAGTATATTCTAACAACGTAACATGTACAAATGAATAAGTATATAAAGTAAATAAGTTTTATGGAAAAAAAAGGTAAGTAAATGTTAGCAAGCTTAAAGTACCTTGCCAACAACAGCACCAGACGAAATATGCTTTTCACTATCATCAACTTTTTTAAGTCTAGCACCAGAGTTGATTTCACCAAGTAACGCATTTATATCAGGTGGACCACCGGTCTTCGAAGCAACCAATGGAGTTGCTGCTGCTACTGCTGGTGGTGGTGGCGGTGGTGGTGGTGGAAGAGAAGATAAGCCTCCTGTAGAAACAGGTGGAATTCCTGTTATTGGAAGTGGCGGTGGAATTGATAATGGAATTGTAGGTGCAACTACGTCAGGGATTGGTGGTGCAACTACTTCAGGAAGTGGCGGTGCAATGACTTCAGGGATTGGTGGTGCAATGACTTCAGGGATTGGTGGTGCAACTACTTCAGGAAGTGGTGGTGCAACGACTTCAGGAATTGGTGGTGCAACGACTTCAGGAATTGGTGGAACTCCACTTGTAGGAATTGGCGAAGCTTCAACTGCCTTGGTTTCTGGTGATGATGGTGGTGTTGGATCAATAAATGATGATTCTTCGGATTTTGCATCATAAAATTCAGATTCATTATTTTTTATTGGGGCATCATCCACAGCAGAAGGTAATGTTGAGGAAATAGTAGTTGGGAGTTGTGGTGGCATAATTGTTTCAGAAACTGGTGGGGGGAAAATAGAAGAAGTGGCAGGAGGAAATGACGGAACAGCTGGAATTTCAGGAATTATAGAAGCTTCTGGTTCTTGAAGGACATCTTTTTCTTCAACGTTTGCAGTTTTAGTTTCATTGGTAGTTGTAGTCATAGTATTAGCCGGAGGGATGTAACTGCTAGATCGTGTTGGTTGAGAACTACCGCCAAATAACATTGATGCAAGTTCTGCTTGTTTTGTAGATGTGGGCATTTCATCATCACTAACCTCATTTTCAGAATCTGACCAACCATCATCATTATTTTTACCCATTTGTGCAGCTCTTTGAGCCTTTAGCTTCTTTTCATCAATAATATTAGAATCACTTGAATTATTTGATATTTTCTGTAGCTTAGAAAATGGATTGTAACTTGGAGCTTTAACTTCTTCAGCTGGTGCTGGCTTTGGTGGTATTTCTGTTGGCCTGTTAAATGAATCAGTTGGTGCAAATGGATTATTACTATGAGCACCAGAGGGCAAACCACTCTTGTTTATTGATGGAACACTAGCAGGTGATGGAACTGGTTCTTCTGTATTTTTAGCTTCTTCTTTTGCCTCTTCGACATTGTCATCACTCCAGTCATCCTCATCTTCTTCGGCTCTTAATCTTGCCATTTCAGCTTTCAGTTTTGCAAGTTTTTCCGCCTTTCCACGTTGTCTACGAGCTTTCCTTTCCTTTTCATGTTCCTCCATTATCTTTTTTTGGGCTAATAAGGCTTTGTATTCTTCATCATCTTCACTTTCACTTTCACTTTCTTGAAAGTTTGATGGTTTATTAGATGTTGGCACAGGTGGTGGAACTGAATGCGTAGAATTTTGAGATGGTGGGGTTTGCTTAACGAATTTTGGTGTGAGTGAACTTTCTGGCTTTGTTGGCTCTTCAACAATTAAATCCACATCATTCTTAGGCTTTTCGACTTCTGGAATTGATGCTGAACTACCTGATGGCTTTCTATTAATACCCAATTTAGCTAATCTTTCAATCATTCTTTGTTCTGCTTTTTGTTTAATTCTCTTAGCTCTATCGTCTGTTGAAACATTTGGAGGTGGTTTGGTAACTTCGGGTGCTGAAACATCCGTATTTTTAGGAGTTGGTGCAGTTTCACTACCTAGTAATGCCGTTGTTTTCTTTGCACCCTTGACTGGTGTTGATAAATATGGATTTGTTAACGAATTTGGAACTGAAATTGTGGTTTGATGTGCAGGTTTAGTAGAATTCAAATAATCAATAAAATCAACAACCTCCTTATTTTGAACACCTTCTTTCTTTTCCCATTTAGAATGACCGACAGACATTGAGTTTGTCAAGTTTAATGAGTCTGAAACTTCAGTGATTAATGCCTTAATAGAGTCTGAAATATCTTCAATCATACTCTTTTGATTATTATATTCACTAGTAACTTTCAAAACTTCTTGATTTAGCTTAGCCTCGTTATCTTCAAATGCATCAAAATTTGGTGCTGGTTTACCAGTAAGTTTTGCCATCTTTGCTTGTAATAATGCCTTTTGTTTGGCAATTCTTCTGTCAGTTTCAGTGACTTCTCCATTTGGACCAGTACCCTTAAAATCAATTCCCGATGGATTCTCCTTTTGTAATTTCAATCTAAAAACTTCAATCTTGGCGGATTTAAGTTTGTCGTCTAATTGATAAATTGCATCCATTAATTGAGGGACTTTATCAGAAAAGTAGTTTAATTTACTACTAAGTTCTTCTTTTTGTTCAATCGAATCAAAATTGCCATTATTTGACGAATTTAATTCAGATTGAAGACTCTTAATCTTGGTTTTTAACATCTCAATTTCATTTGATGATTTTTGTTGTGCTATACTAACAGATGAATCAGCATCTTCAGCATCAACTGCAGCAAGTAAAATCTTCTTTTCGTGAATTTGTTGCTTCAAGTCATCAACGGTTAATTTAGTTGAAAATGCACTGGATTCTTCAGACTTAGTACTCTTATTTCTATGTCTTGAATTAGAGACATAATTGATTGAATCATCATCATTTTTGTAAGTTGTTCCCGATCTACTAACACCTGGTTTAACATTTGATAAACTACCAACACCACCGTTTGTTGCTTGTTTTCTCAATTCGTTTTTCATAGTGTCAACGGTATTTTCCAAAACCTTTGAAGATGGTGGAACTAATTCAGCTGGTAAAACAATTGGAATATCAAAACCATTTAATCTTCTATAAATCAAATGCATTGCAACTGCAAATTCATCTCTATTCAATTTACCTTTATTACCTTGATCACACAAAGTCCAGATTTTTTCCAAATCTCCAAAACTTAACCCTGACTTAGTAAAAACACCAATTGCAACATCGCCTGACACAAAACCTTTTCTTTCTTTATCCCATTGTTTGAAAATGTTGTCATAAATCATTTTTTCTTGTTTGGTAATTGCCCATGTAACATTTGAAGCATTAACACCACCCATTTGATTTTGTAAATTGATTGATTGAGTTTGAGAATTTGGCATGAAGTGTGATTGCATCATATCTAAACCTGGTAAGCCCCCAGTTGGTGTTGAAACAAACCCCCATTGACCTGGTCTACCAGTTGGCATTGGTTGTAAACCTGTTGGTTGTGGTTGGAATCCTGTTGGCATCGGTTGTAAACCAGTTGGCATTGGTTGTAAACCAGTTGGTTGTGGTTGGAATCCTGTTGGTTGTGGTTGGAATCCTGTTGGTTGTGGTTGGAATCCTGTTGCTTGAGGAATTAAACCACCAGTTGGTTGTGCCGTAAAACTTGTCATTGGTGGTGCAGTACCAGTTGACTGTGGCATTAAACCACCAGTTTTTTGTGAAAAAAATCCAGTAGGTTGTGGCATCAATCCATTATTTTGAACAGGAACAAAAGAAGAAGTTTGTTGAGCAGTAAGAGGAACTAAACCTGGAGTATTTGAATAACCGGTAGCTTGTGGAACCATGGGATTAGTTTTAGAGGTTTCAGCTTTGGTACCAATATTGAAATTGATTGCATCGACAAAACCGGTAACTTCATTCTTAATTTTTGTTGGTAGTTCAAATGGAACTGATTGACCTCTTTTTGCCATATTAGCTAAATGCAAGGCAACACAAAATTCAGGGAACATTAAAGAACCTGATTTATTTGTATCTGCTAACTCCCAAATATTTGACAATTCAACAGCAGATAAACTAGATTTCATCAAAATTGATCTTGCTGTATTGCCATCCATCGCATTTTCACCCTTTGGAACATTATTCCTGAAAATGATCTCAAATCTTTCTTGATCTCTTGCACTAATAAATGATAATCTAATATTTGGAATTTCTATATCATTCTTTTGAGTTCCAACATCGGCTAAAGTTGAAATAAAACCAGTCGGCTGAACAGTCAATGGTTGAGCACCAGTTGGCTGTTGTTGAAAAATAGAATTGTAACCAGTAGTTTGTGATTGTAAAGGCATTGAACCAAATGTAGTTGGTGGTTGGTTCCAACCGGTTGATTGATTCATCAGTGGCTGCTGTTGTTGATTCCAACCTGTGGTTTGTGCAGTAAGACCACCAGTTGGTTGGGCAGCAAAACTTGTCATCGGTGGTTGTTGTTGATTCCAGCCTGTACTTTGATTATTCAAAGGCTGCTGTTGTTGTTGAAAAGCTGGTGTTTGGTAGCCAGTTGCCTGATTTTGAAAACTTGTCATTTGAGGACCTGGTTGATTCCAACCTGTAGATTGATTCATCAATGGTAGTTGATTTTGATAACCAGTTCTTTGCGAAACCAGACCACCTGTTCTTTGAGCCTGAAAACTTGTCATTGGAGGACCTTGTTGATTCCAACCTGTTTCTTGAGTTGTTAATGTTTGTTGATGATTTTGGTAGCCAGTTTTTTGACTCATTAAATTCTGAACACCAGTGGCTTGTGCGTTAACATGTGAACCAAATCCATAACCAGTTGGTTGAGTTTGTAAACCATATTGTTGCTGTGGTGGTTGCTGTGATGGTTGCTGTTGTTGTTGGGTTGACCAATTGTTATAAGCAGGTTGTTGTTGAAGTTGCGGTTGAGGTTGCTGTGGGTAGGACTGACTAGCATAACCGTATTGTGGTTGTTGTTGCTGCTGTTGTTGGTTGTAATTATACATTACGTTAAATTTCAAAGTGAATTTATTCTTGTAGCTTTTTTTGTACTTGAAATAACTCTTTTGTAAATTATCTATACTCTAAAGTAACTATATCCTTTAACAATCTATAATATGGAACAACTGTTGACAAGCGCTTTTATTCGAAGAGTACATGCGGACAACCAATGATCGATCCAGAAGTTTAACTTAAGTGGCGCAAAATGGACAACCAGCTCGCGGAAATTCCAAAGTTTTAGGTTTCCTTCCGCTCACTTTAGAACTAATAAGGTAACGAAGTTTTGTATTAATACGATTAATATGAAGCTAATAAAAATAAAGAAAAACTAGTTATAAATATCTGGTAAAAACAATAAAAAGGAATAAGCAGGAAATACAAAGAAAGAAAAAAAAAATTAAATAATTAGCTTAGTGTCTATAGTAAAGTCAAATTCCATTATCTTTTAAATGTCTAGTTAATCCATCGCCTAAAAGTTTTTCAATAAAGAAGATGGTTCTGTGTATTAATCAAATAACAACCATTTAAAATAGAAAAAATGTTGAGAATACTCAATTTTAGCTGTTACAACAATTAAAATGGATATATTATCATTAATAAGACTATATTTCAATTCTTAGCTCAGTAAAACTGGTCGGTGAGTAAATATTTCAAAGATTTAAATGAATAACATATTTTACGCACAATAGAGATTTGATGAATAAATATAGTTTTAATTTTTCTTTAATTTTGAAATGTTAAGAAAATAAAAATTTTATAAAACTAAAACAAAATAGTTTGGAGTGTGTTATTTGATAAGTTACTTGACGGATTCAATTGATAATATAGGATTATTAACGTGGACTTTCTTCAACTTGAAATCAATTAATAAGAGAAGGAAAAACAGAAATATTTAAAAGATGACAATATTATTATAAACCTCTTTGGTTAATTGCAGAACCTGTTGTAAAATCATCTAAACCAGTTGCGCCTAACATTGAGCCTATACTTCCTAATAATATCTTGTTAGTAAGCGATTGATGATCAGGCAATTGTTGGTTTTGATAGTTTGGATCTGATGGTGACACAAAATTACTTCCATTGCTTGTACTATTACTATTATTACTTCTGTTAAATGGAGAAGAACGTAAACTTGTTGATTGGGGAACAGGTGGATAAAACTGATTTTGTTGCTGTTGTTGTTGTTGTTGTTGTTGTTGTTGTTGCTGAAACTGTTGTCGTTGTTGATTGCTGAAAGCCTGTTGATCTAGGTTAACAGTTATCCCACTTGATTCTAATATCTTTCTTAATTGAATATTTTGGTGGTAAAACAATTCATTCTTCTTTTCTAAATGTCTGATGTATTCAGAAGCCTTTGATAGAATCGATGCTTTATTAAGCTTTTTGGCTGGTTTCAATCCATCTAGCTTTTCTTCGTCATCAGAATAACCATCACCTTCATAATAATCATCAGTTTCTTCAGCTTCATTATTATTAGTATTCCTGGTTCTGTGGTTTCCATTTTTAGCAACTAAGATACGCAAAGATGGCACACAATTTCTTAATTCAATAATTTTCGAGTTGATATTAGTTCTATACTTTTTTTCAATCAAATTATGAGAAGATTTGACTTTCCTTCCAGGTTTCAAAGGCTGAGTTGGTTCTTCAGTTTTTAAAGGAGCTGATTGATTTTCTGCTTTATCAGAATCTGGAGAAGTTTCTTTTTTGACTGGGTCTTCATCAACTTCATCAACAGTATTCAATGTTTGTAAATGAGGTTGTTGGTGATAATCATTAGTATTGAATGTAACCGTACTATTTGAAGCGGATTCAGCCATTGGAACAGGTACAAACTGTTGTGGATATAAAACATCATTATTTGTGTTCGTATTTAAATCAACATTGAATGCGTTTTCATCTTGAGAATATTGAGAATCAGCGTTTGAACTTGTTGCACTTAGAAAAAAGTCATCTGGTGATGAACCAGTTGAATATGGTGATAAAATACCTGAATTAATAGAGCTAACTGCATCGTTTATATCATTAAAATTAACTTCTGAATCAAAATGTGATGAATTACTAACAAAACTTCCAAATCTAGAGCCATTTTCATTATTTTGTTGTTGGCTATGACTTGGAGGGAATACTGATTCATCAAAATTATTACTATTATTGATACTAATGTTTATTGGTAAAGGATTTTGAAGTTGTGAAGTTTGAGAGGGAGTTTGGTTATACATCTGCTGTTGTTGTAAAAATAGTTGAGTACGATCTCTTTGTTGTTGTTGCTGTTGCTGTAGCTGCTGTTGTAGCTGCTGTTGTTGCTGTTGTTGTGATAGTGGTTGTGATTGTGATTGTTGTTGTGATGATGGTTGTTGATCGTTGGAAACATTGTTAAATAATGATTCATAATCTTCAAAATTTGCATTAGACATCTTAAATATGCTTTTATGTTTTATAAGTTTGCTTAAAATAGTATAACTAAATTGTGGCAAACTGTGAGTAGCCACGGAATATGAATATTTAATTTGAAGTACCACTTATTGGCAAAGTATACCTTTCTTTTGCTAACTTTTAAGTCTGAAGTAATGTAGTAGTAGGCTGTAATTCCTGTATAAAGAATGCCTATACAATATGAGTGGGGTTGATGAAAAGAAACTAAACCAAAGCAATTTACCGACAACGACAACAGTGCATTGACGACACTCAGTACTTTGCCAGTAAAATAAATTAAAAATTATTCTCGTCGCTCAAAATTGCCGTTTGGACTCGCATTAATTTGTTATGTCTAGTTTTCGAAGTCAGTTGAAAACTTTATTTGATAATTTTTTAAATTGATGATTTCTTGAATAGATGCACTGTCTAACAATAATGTACTTTAGCCACATATATCCTCTTATGAACTGGTAAAACTAAATTTGGCATAATGGCGTGTGGTATTTGGCAACAGCGTATGCGTACAAGAATCGTTGTAAGTATCAAACTTCAAGAAACCAGTCAATCACACTCCTGGCTTTATAAAATATGCTTTGTAGTTTTCATTCCAAACGTTATTGCTAAATGATGCAGTTGCGATCATTTTTAACAAACCTTAGGTAAATATTAGAGTAAAATTTAGTGAACTTTAGTAAATTATTTTTATTGTGCGTAACCTAGAAATCCATATGATGGAACAGTGTGTGTTGAATGATATGTGGTACTTGCACTAGATATATATATACGTAACTATATATAAGGCTACATTGTTGCGTGTTCTGATAATAACCACAATCATATCATTTAAGATTCAGGATCTTAGCTGATATAAAATATTAAGTGATTAAATTATCGAACGACAAAGCTAAACTACGAAGACTGATGAAAGTATAAATTGCTAATCATCTTATTTAAAAAAGAAAAAATCAAATGATCTTGGGCAAAAATTGAAAACAGAAAAGTAAAAAAATAAATTGCGGTTTATGTGGATCGAACACATGGCCTCCAGATCTTCAGTCTGGCGCTCTCCCACTGAGCTAAAACCGCTTTTGTTGATTTTCAAAGAGTTAGTTTAAGCTTATTTATAATAAATTCTATAAATTTATGTAAGAATAGTTTCAACTATATTTGAGTTTTATAATCAATGGCATGTTTAATATAAGTTTAAGCAAAAATAAAAGTTACTTGAAGGGTTGTAATTATTTAACAGATATTATTAAAGCATAATTTCAAGCACAGGTATGACAAAGTCTATTGAGAATAAAATGACGAAATCAAGATTTGTTTTAACAATTTAATCTCGTATTTTATAAGCAATGAAAGTCTGATTGCAGAAAGTGCTGCTTTTATTTGAGGCTGTTGAAACAATATCATTACGTAGAAATGTGATCTATTTATGTTCTTATAACAATCATTAATTTGTTTATTTAAGAAGGTATTTCCTACTTATTATTGTCTTTAGTATTTATATGCTTACTTATATTTTCCTTTTAAACAATCACTTATAATATAATCATGGATCCTATTATCAGAGTTAATACGTTACAACAGAGACTAACTCAAACAAAGTCAGTAAGAGTGGTTAAATCCACTTTACGTAAAATGTACAAGGGCTTCGAAATATTGAAATAATATCAGTTTAGTCAATTAAAATGCTGTTCCAGGTGTGATGACTCACTAATATTCTTATGGCCTTTGTTATTTTATATATGTAGTGAGATATTTTTATTTTTTTTTTACTTTTTTGAATATTTACATGTTTACTTATAGTTTTTCTCTTTGCCTAATTATGATATAATCATGGATCTTGTTATCAAAATTAATACATCACAAAGATTCACCTACGAGCTTTATTATTACAACAGTTATAAACCAATTTAAATAATCTATAAATAAGTTTTTGATTAATGACTGAAGATGTTGTAGTGTGTTAACTCTGATTATAGTATCCATGATTATCTTATTAGTTGATTATTTAAGAGGAAAATATAAATAAGCATATAAATACTAAAGACAATAATAAGTAGGAAATACCTTCTTAAATAAACATATTAATGATTGTTATAAGAACATAAATAGATCACATTTCTACGTAATGATATTGTTTCAACACTTGAAATAACCACAAACTTTTAAAGTATCTGTAACATTATGACTCTGGTTAAATAATATATATAGTAACCTCAATATACATCAACTGAAACTTATAAATTTAATATTTCATATGTTATCTGAAAGGAAAAATAATTTAGTAATACATTTTCTCACTTAAACTCAGATTTGGACCCTAAAGACCAGTAATTGGAGGGATGGCCGAGTGGTCTAAGGCGGCAGACTTAAGATCTGTTGGGCGTATGTCCGCGCGAGTTCGAACCTCGCTTCCTTCAATATTTTTTATTAATTGTGCTATGATTTTTTCATTATTAATTCATGAAGGTTTTTAGGGCCATCTATGGAATAGAAGCTATTTCATGGTACAACTATTCTCACTATCCAAATTAATTTTGTGCTTATAGTGAAATAACGTATAATATTTGGATTAGATATTCCTCCTTACATCACAACAAAAAGATCGTTTTCAGAACAGCTTTTAGTCAGCGTTACATATCATTTGAATACGTGCTCTTAGATATTTTTAATCGCAAACTTGAATGCATAAAATTTCTACTGACAGATTGCTACAAAAATAAGACTAAAGTAAAATTTTCTACAAGCTCCTCTTGACTTTTAATCATACTGCGCAAAATTGTGTTCATAGCTACCTTTGTTAAAAGAAAAAAGCAATTTCAATAAATCTCTGCATTTATTGTAAACTTATTTATATTTTCTATATACAATTATAAAGTTCAAGTTTTTATATTCTATTTTAAAAGATACCAAATCTACGACTTATATTTTCACCATCATTATCGACATTGGAATTTGTTGAAGTATTGTCATTCAAAGATGAAGAACTTAGACCATTGAGTTTGATATCTATTTGTTTATGAATTTCGTGTAAAAACTCAGGATATGTCCATACCAAGTCATCTGATTTTTCTTCAACGAACATTGATTGAAATTCTCTTTCATTTGAATCCATTCCAAATCTACAGATTTCAACACTTTGATTTTCTAATCCATTATAATGTTGTGCTAAATACTGACACATATTACGAACTTGTTCAGAAATGTGAGTACTAATTCTTGGTAAACTTGAAATGAATGTTGTTACTTTTCCAATTGAGTCAACTTCAGGTCCAAATAAATCTTGTAATAATAATGGATTGACTTCATTATGTAACCAAATTATAATCCTTTTACCGTTACATACCAAATATGCACCACCATATGATAAATTTTTGAGACTCATTGAAAGTGAATTTGGAATATTATACAATCCAGTTTCTTCATTGATCATGAAATCACCTTCTTCAAGTGTATGAATACAATATAATGTTGGATATAAGTAAATGGATAATTTACTCAAACTGTACTCCGATAGGTTAAACAACGAATCGACACGTGAATCAGGATTATTAAGTTTTATTTTGAATGCTTGAGTTTTGAATAAAGATAATAATATCATTGGTAGAGTTTTCAAACTATATGGTAAAATTAATTGTGTAGGCAAAGTATTGTATCTTGCAACAAAGTGTTTATATGATGCCATTATCGATGAACAATGCATAATTAGTGCATTTTTTATAACCAAAAGACTTGTAGTTTTGAAATTCTCAACATTTCTCTTTATTAACAATTTAGTAATTGAATCTTGATCTGCAAAATCAAAAACATCTGTTATTCTTTGTGTCACTGATAAAATACTATTAATAACTCTAACTTTTCTAACACCATCCTTTGATGTATATAATAAAGCGGCTTGGAAATGTGCGTCTTTTTTTGTATCTAATTTAGCATTATAAATAAAATCAGCAACAATCGATGTATCGCTGGAAATTATTGGAATATTTGGTGCATCTTGACCAGAAGCGGTTGCAAATGGTCCATAATATTTATTTACTTGTAAGCCATGTGAACATCTTAGTTTTAATTGACCTTGATAACCAGCAATATTTTCAATTGCTTTTTTAATTTCAAAAGTTAATGTTATATCGTCTCTTTCAAAATTGAATGGCAACCATTCATTAACTGTACCACCAGTTTTCGTTGCAAACATACCTAAGTTAATTAAATCAACATTTGAGGAAGTAGCAACAAATAAATTAATACCAATATTATTTTTAACAAAATTAGTTCTCAATTCTTGATAAAACTTATTATCCGGATTTAAAGTTTCTTTAATGAAATCTATATTATTCGGATTACGGGATGTTTTAGCAATTAGTGGTCCAGGTCCAAGTGATGGAACTGTTGATAAAACACAAATGATTTGACCACCTCCAACTTCCTGTAATAAAATACTTGCAGTTTTCAATGCAGAACTTAATGCTGGTTCAGGTGAAAATTGTCTACTATCTTGCTCAATTGTGGTCAAAGTTGATTCTATAATATTGTACGATTCAATTGGATCAGCAAAAATGCCGTTCGCAAATGGAATAAATGGATCATTCAAATCAGTAACTAATGAAACTGTTGTTTGTTCTACATCAGGTGACAAATTGTAAAAGTGTATACAGTTATCATAGCCAATAATTGAAATTTTTGTTCCTTCTGGCAAATTGGATGTGCCATCTTCTCTATAAATTGATGATTTGATTGCTGAACACATAGTTTCAACTAATTTGGATTGATAAGATGAATGTGTTAAGTCAATTAAAAATACTCTATGTAAAGGTTTCAAGCTATCTTCATCATCGGGATTTAAATTATATTCTTTTGGAACAATAAAGTCAACAACCCCAGTGTGTAATTCAGGACGGAGATGATAATCATCTCTTGTACCTTGATAATTAATCGTTGATGCATATTCAGTAGGAACAGATGATACAAAACCACATATATTACATTTCATTGTATTGATATCATGTTGCATTGCAGGATTTGAATAAGCACGACATCTTTTACACCTTGGAACTGTTTGTCCCTCAGGAATTTTAACTTGAGGGATTTCTATTAAATCTTTGTTTTCTAAAGATAATTCGGCAAATGGTCTTAATACCAAACCTAAAGGAATCTTAGACTGTTCTCTTAATTCTTCAGAGAACGGAATAGAATACATTGTCGTTCTTGCAAACTGCGGAGTTGCATTACCTTGGTCTATTGCTTTGTATTGAGTCCCTGCTAGTGGTGGAGAAACATGTTCAAAACTTAAAAATGTTCTATTTTGATAAACTTCATTCATTTGATTTCTCATAGTTGAAACTAGTAAAGCTTCTGGGGTATTTATTCCATTAATATTATAAATATCAGAATGTTGATTATTATTACTAGTATTGACGTTATGATACTGTTGTTGATTTATTGCCATATTGGCTCTATTGTTCACATGTTGTTCATTGGAATCGGATGATTGATTATTTTGAAACAATTTTTGTTGCGGAAAAGCTGAAACAGGATTTCCATTAAACGGTGACTGTACCGTATTTGGGGTAGTTGGTAGTTGCAGTCCAACAGTAGAAGCAGCAGCATTTGGATCAATATTTGGGTGTTCTACAAACCCAAAATTAGATGGATTAGGAGATGAAAGATCGTGGAATGCATGGTTAATTCTCTTTTTTGATGATCTTGCTAGTTTGTTTGTGTTTTGTTGCGTTGGGGTATTTTCATCGAGGGCTAAGTTGTTCATCCCCTGAGCCAATAATTCGTGTTGTGATTTTATAAAGTCATCAATTGGAGCCATTATTAATGTAAAATGATTCGTTCAAGTGAGCTTGGCTCAAAAGGAACGTGATAGTATTGAGTTTGTAGGACGGCAATTGCAACTGAAATTGAAATCTTGAAATTCATGTTGACAAAACTACGCCAAACTGAAAATCCGAAAATAGTCTAGATGAAAAAAATCACAAAATGCGAAAATGAAAAAAACGCGCCTTATTGTATTTACAGGAGAAAGAAAGTCTCTTTGTTTTTACCACTTCGTTTATTGGGCTAACTGGAGTTAAAGGTTTACATTCAAGCCTACTATCTACTTTACTCTTAATTTATTTTTTCTAACTCATTAAATAGCAAAGGGTCAAAATGGGCGTGTCAGGACTTTTACCAGTGCTTAAACCTATCCAAGACTCCACAACCCTAGAAAGATATAGAGGAAAAACATTAGCAATTGATACATATGCTTGGCTACACAAAGCATCATTTTGTTGTGCTGAAGATTTGGTCTTACAAAGACCAACTAAAGCATATATTAACTATTTCATGAAAAGAATCAAAATGTTACAATATTTTAACATTACTCCATATTTTGTTTTCGATGGAGACTATCTACCAAGTAAAGGAAATACAGAAAAAGAGAGAGAATCACGTCGTAATGAGTACAAACAACTTGCATTTGAAGCCAAACAACACGGGAATTCTAAACTTGCATTTAATTATTATCAAAAAGCATGTGATATATCACCAGAAATGGCAAAATCTTTAATTAATCAATTGAAAGTTAAATTTATTAAATATATTGTGGCACCATATGAAGCAGATTCTCAAATGGTGATGTTAGAAAAGCTAGGATTAGTTGATGGTATTATTAGTGAAGATTCGGATTTATTAATTTTTGGATGTAAAACATTGATTACAAAATTGAATGATAAAGGTCAATGTATTGAAATTAAGAGAGATAATTTTAATAAATGTAAAGGCTCATATATCAATAACTTTACTGATGATCAATTACTGTTGATGGCAACAATTAGTGGATGTGATTATACCAAGGGTATTCCCGGTATTGGAATACAAAAAGCAATACAATTAGTGCAGAATTACAAAAATTTTGAACGAGTTCTAATGAGCATAAAAGTTGAAGGTAAAAATACAATTCCTAAGGATTTTGGGGAAGAATATAAAAGAGCAAAAATTGCATTTAGACATCAAATTGTTTTCAATCCAATTGATAATAGTGCACAACATTTAGCTCCATTACCCGATGAGATAATTAATGACTACACAAAGGAATATATTCATTCATGTACAGGGTTCTTATTAGATCAAGCAATTCATAAGAAAATATCAATAGGTGATTTAGATCCATTTAGTAAAAAAGTATTAATATCCTGGGAATGTAAAGTGAACCCGAGTTTTACTAGATCTTTAACATTACCAAATGAGAGCACTCATTCTAATGATAAAATGTTTATTAGATCTAAAACATTGGATGTTATTCAGCCAAGAGGTATAGAAACTGAACCAATGTCTAGAAAAAGGAAATCAACCATTAATATTGATCAATTTTCTAAATTTATTTCAAACAAAAAAGAGAATAAAAAGAATTCTTCTTTTAGCTCTGATACTAGCTCTAATTGTAATGTCAAATTGTCACCAGTTTCTAAAAGACAGAAGATTTTGAACAGCAATCAAATTGGGCAACCAACAATTAGTAAATTCTTTAATAATAAAAAGAACAACGATCTGAACAACAACATTAACAAACAGAATAGAAGTATTACTGAAAGCCAGTTGAACATTAGAAAAGAAGATTTCACAGCATCATCATCAGATGTTGAAGATATTACTGAAGAGGAAATTAATGTATTGAATATGAAATTAAGTGAAAATATTAGTGGTCCCAAAGGCATGAATATGAACCAATCTTCATTACAAGACGACGAATACGACGAGGAAGTTGGAAATGTTGATAATGATTTTTTACCCAACGTGACAGAGACCGAAGATGTTGATTTGATTAATAGTTCGGATATTTCAGAAAGTACAATAACTATAGATAAAGCAATTGATAGACACACGCCTATATCTCTGTCACTAAGGGCAAGTAACAGCTCATTGTCATTGAGTACAGATCCCGGAGATGTAAATACTGAGTGCTATCTTGATAATTCAGAATTTGGCAAAGAAGAAGAAGAAGAAGAAGGAGGAGATGATACCGCCGATATTAGTGAAGATAATATAGTTGATAAATCAAATTTACTTGCAGAAATTTATTCATTTAAAAAAATAAACAAGAAGTCACTTGTACCGTTAGTACAACAAGATGAAAACCGCAGTGGAGGATTTGCAGCGGACAAGTGGATAGAGCGTATCAGTAATACTGCTAACAAAGCAATTAAAACACACCGCCCATCACCACTCAGTAATCGTGTACCTTTACAAGATGTGACTAACAGTAACAAACATAAAGAGAACTGTGGCAGTGGTCTAAGAAACCTTTCAGCGTTCCGTTACACGGGGAAATAGTACAGAATTGTTATTTACTTATTTATTTTATTGCTTTGTAGCATAAATATAAACATAAACACAAGCATAAACACAAACAAAGGCATATACTTGAACATACGCTTATATAAACAACCGCATATTATGTACACACTCGGCCGCATTTCCCCAAAGGGGAACTTCCCGATCGGGCCATCAGTCTGGCCAGATTAGGCAGGTGGTATTTCCTGATTCGGTATAAATCAGGAAAGTGGGATCGATGAATTAAGGAATTGGTGACTGTAAATTCTCAATACAAGTCATTAGATAATGTTTTATACTGAATTGTAGTACACCTCCTTTGTTGAATATGCACATTCTCTCAACAAAAAAGGCACATCTGTTTTTCTTTTATTCAAACTAGCAGACATGAAAAGCAAGCCCCCCAGCAGAAAGAACACAACAAACAAACAAACACCAAAACAGGACAATAAAAAGCAAATCACTGTTTCGCGGCCAACCCTGGATTTTCATTTTATGTTATAAAGAGCAGGCACTGCCCTCCCCCAGTGGCGACTTGGTTCCTTCTTTCTTCCAATTGTTGCCTTCTGCTTCTATCTATTCACATTTCTGTTAACTCACCTTCAACACAATGCACAGAACATACTCATTAAGAACCGCTAGAGCACCAACTGCTTCCGACTTACAAAACCCAATTGCCGTCCCAGTCTCTTCCACCAAATCTCCAAGATTCTTTGGACCAGGTGGTATCGCAAACTCATTTAGAAGAACCACTGCCGGTTCCTTTGGCCCTGAACTATCTAGAAAATTAGCTCAATTAGTTAAAATGGAAAAAAACGTCATGAGAGCAATTGAAGTTTGTTCCAGGGAAAGAAGAGATGCTGCCAGACAATTATCTCTTTGGGGTGCTGATAATGAAGATGACGTCTCTGATATTACCGATAAATTAGGTGTTTTAATTTACGAAATCGGTGAGTTAGAAGATCAATTTATTGACAGATACGACCAATACAGAATTACTATCAAGTCTATCAGGGATATCGAAGGTTCTGTTCAACCATCAAGAGACAGAAAACTCAAGATTACCGATCAAATTGCTTACCTCAAATACAAGGATCCTCAATCTCCTAAAATCTCCATTTTAGAACAAGAATTAGTTAGAGCAGAAGCTGAATCTTTAGTTGCAGAAGCTCAACTATCTAACATTACTAGGGAAAAATTAAAGGCTTCATTTTCTTACCAATTTGATTCCATCAGAGAATATGCTGAAAAGGTTGCTCTTATTGCTGGTTACGGTAAGGCTTTATTAGAATTATTAGATGATTCTCCTGTCACACCAGGTGAAACCAGACCTTCTTACGATGGTTATGAAGCTTCTAAGCAAATCATTATCGACTGTGAAAACGCTTTAGCAACTTGGACTTTTGACACTGCTGCTGTTAAGCCAACTCTTTCATTTAAGGTTACAGATTATGAAGATGATTTAGCTGAAGATGTTCAAGATTTGAATGTAGGAGAAGAAGAATGGACTGAACACGAACAAGAACACGAACAAGAACACGAACAACAACCTGTTGCTGCTTAATTAGGTTTACTATACAAAAATTTAACATTACATTAAATCAAAACACAATCAACTTTCAAAATTAAGTTTTTTATTTCTGTATTCTATGTACTTATTAGTTAGTCATTTATGTTTTTTTTTTCATCTATATATATTCCTTTGAATATTTATTTGGTTTGATTTTACCAAAATACTATTCATTCACTTTTTCTATTATCTATCTGGCTTTTATCTTAGTTTTTACTTTTGTATTAAGAATGTACTTTTATTTTAACAAAATCATTATCCATGAAGTATCAATCAAATCATTTATCTTACAATTTAGAATAAACATGAATATTTAGTACAATAGGCGATATGTGAGTTTTCTGATATCTTACATTGATATTTTTAACATCTTCTTCCTTCTCATCCTTTTCAATAATTGTTTGAGTGAATTCAAGCTTTCTTAACATCATCAATTCACATCTTTTCCACCCAGTCCCTTTACTTAAATGAACTTCATAATTACAAATCCAATTTCTAATAATTTCGATTTCTTGCCAACTAATATAAATTTTACATTTCCAATTATCGTTATTGAATGGTATATATAGTTTCTCATTATCTTTTATATTCTTATTAGATTTTTCACAAATGGATATTATTTCATCCCTTGAAAACTCAAACAGTATTGACTTGATTTGTTTTTTTATATTCAAATCATTATATAAATCACGTAGATGTCTGTTTGACAGTATAATTTTCTTACATTTGGATAACTTAACTTGATTTCTATCTGCATTATTTTTCATTTTTGGTCCCATTAGTAAAGGGTGTTTAACACGATTCTTAGAAATCTGTGATCTATTTATGAAAGTGCGTACAGAAATAGCATGATCAGGTGTAATTTGTAAATGTGTTCGTCTATATTTTGTTAGTATTCATGCTATTAATCATGGAAATTATCATGGTTGATACATACATCGGTGCCATTGCTGTTCAATTATCTTTTAATAAGAAATATTGTTAGGTTAAAATAGAACATTTTTCGATTATCAAAATTTTAATTGCTTTTCTTATTTATTCCGAGGGTTTTATATGTATGTAGATATAGCCTTACATCTTAAATCAACGATAAAATGAAAAATGATGATCCATTTACTATCTTTTTTCTCTTAAACTTTTTTCTTTTTTTGAATTACATCTATACACTACAATGCCTCCATTAATTCATGAAGATGGTAATCAGTTAGCACTTAAATATGCCCAAAAAGCTCAAAATTCAGGATTAACCTCAATGTTTAATGAAGATGCACAAAAATCAGTTGATACGTTTAAATTCTATGAAAAATATACCTTTTTTCATCCTGATTCACTTGAAAATGATAAGTTAGTGTTTGCTACATTGGTTAGAGAATGTGTTCATTTTGAAATTGAAACTATTGCAAGTATGCTAACGTTTGGTCTAGATCTTAATTTAGTGTATCCTAAAATTACTCTCTCTTATATGAATAAAAGCTGCAAGGCAATATTGAAGGATAAATACCCAAGTAAGGGTGTAGATGATGCACTTATTGAAAGGTTTGCAAGGGAATTGGTCCAAGAAGTTTATACTTTTATCCGGGAAAAACTTGATTTACCAACCATGTCATGGAATGGTGTTACCGTTTCAGACTTTTGATTCACCAAAATCGAATAATAATGTTAATTGAAAATATTGTATAAATATTTATAAGCAGATTACAAATCCATTTGATTATACAATCAGCTAGTGCGTTTATAAACCGTTTTACATTGATACTTACTCGTGGCCGTAAGAATATGCGGTCCAGTTTTTTAATCACAGCTCGAGTTTTTTTAAAATTATGTAGTGTACGTAATTTAGCTTGTTTTGAAGGAATGAATCAACTATTTTATTTCACAAATCAAAGGCTTAATAAATAAATAATGGATACTGAAGATGGATTTGTTCCAATAACGGCTATGTTTTATTCTGTTTTTCATCCAACAGAAGGTACAAAAGTTATACATCAAGTGCCAAGTGGAGTAATTGTACCACCATCGAATGATGATAATAGAATTAACAACAATTTACCAGATTCCTCAGCATTTGATCAACCCTTATTTGATTTTGACATAGTTAAAAACTATGTTATCCCCAAACCAAGTTTATGTAATAAACTAATTACTTTGAAAATTGATAAGTATAGGATTGTTGGATTTCCAGTTAACATTTATGCACCACATTATGCTAGAAATTCGTTTGGATTTAATTTTTGTTTTGTTTTCAATTACGAAAGCAATACAACTCCTTATGAAGGTAGTGTGAAAAGAATTGGCAAAATGTTTAGAGCATTAGAAGAACAAAGTCAATTGTTATCAAAATCTTTAAAAGATTCACATATTTATTATCAACAATTATCACAATCACAAATTCAGCCGAATCAACAACAGCAAAAAACAAAAGCAACTCCATATGCAAACCAAATGAATAACAAATATCTTAAAATAGTTGAAGATTGGGATGATTCAAGCGAACAACTTGTTTTACAAAAGCAAACACCAGGATTAGTATCTTCATCTACTCAAAAGATTAAAACGTCATCAATCGAATCATTAATTCAACAGATTTTCCAAGATTTGAACAATTATTCAGAATGTCTAATTCCAATTGATGCATCAAATTCGGTTGATTTGAAACTATTTCCCATTTCCCCACCACCTCCTCAAGTACATACATATGACGTTCCAATTGCGTTAGTTAAACTTGATTCAATGTTTGATTCATCATGGGATCCAACAATGTTAAAAATTGTACCGTTTATTAATGGTATAAACTCAATATCTCATATAAGTATTCTAGCAAATGCAAGTTTAGATCTAACAAAGGAATGTATCAGACATTTATTACATTATAAATCAATTTCAATACTTGATATTTTCCAGTTCTCCAACCATTATACTGTAACATCATCAATTGGTGATTTTTTAAGAGATTCAGAAATGTCCAAAAAATGTCAGGATTATGTTCTAAGTATCAAAGGGGTTTTTAATGGATTACCATTGGAGCCTATTAACCATAGAAATTCAACTTCAAATAGTGTGAGCTCAAAATTGGATACTCTGAGCACAATACCCTCTGGCTCTGTGAATTTAAGTAACAACATGAACGGCATTAACACCAACAATTTAACAAATAATCAATTGTCATCTTCATTTTCTTCTGTGAGAACACTAAAAAAACCACCGCTTCTAAAGATGGAATCAATTTCAAGTACTTATAAATATAATGAGCCTAAAAACCAGCAAATCAACACAATAACTTTACCTTCAAAATCAATATTATTTCAATTGTACAATTTGTTAAATTCAAATATGTCAGTTGCACAATGGTATTCGGAAAATGAAAAACTACTTCAAAACATAGATATTAGGAAGTTCATAACTTTTGGCATAAGAAATGGTATAATTACACGAGTACATAAGTTTCCCGTTTGCGGTAAGCTCGCCAGTAATACAAGTGATCCATTAAAATCTGGATTTATAGATAATGAAGATTTGGATTTTAGTCCTAAAGTTTCTACAAGTTTTAATCTCTCAGCATTCCCTATTTTACCAACAGCTCAAGGTAATACCAAATCTAATCATCAAAGAATAAAAGAAATTGCCAGACAAAATTCTCTGATGGATGCCGATGAAAGTAGCAGTAGTGATAGTACCGATAGTAGTGAAGATGAAGAAGATGAGAAAGATAAAGGGAAGTCTGATTCTACTAGACGTGAAGAAGAAGATCAGTTTGAAGATGCTAATCTTCAGAAAAAGAAAAAAAAGGAAAAGGAACAAAATCAAAAGCTTTTGCGTTTAATGAAACATGTTCAGCATATGGACTCCATTTGTACAAGTATGCATTTGAGTAATAAAGAGGTCTATTCCATTTTAGAAAGAATTGGAGACATAGAGATGATAGAAAGATAAGCAATAACTGCAGACAGTTCGCGATGTTGAAGTTTCATGTTTACATTTTTCAAACTTATTTTGGTTTTGTTTACACTTCATGGAGCATGTGTATTTTTTTTCTTTTTATTTTTTATATTTGTGATACATCAGTTGCTAATCTCAAACCATTGAAAAACACAACACAAGATGCAGAGAGGTGGAGCAAATGCAAGACGTAGTTCTATTGCATCTTCTTTTTCAACATCATCAACACAGTCGAAACGAACGTCAATGATGATTGCAAATAAAGTTAATGATGATGTTAGTCTGTTTACAGAATCTATAAATGTTATTGTTAGGTGCCGTGGTCGTGGATTTCGTGATAATGAATCAAATAGTCCAAATGCAGTTTTTATATCTGAAAATAAACCAAATGAAGTTAAGTTGGTTTTTCCTGATCACTCATCATCACCGAATAAGCACCATAATGACATAGATGAAACATCGAGAATTTACAGATTGGATAAAGTTTACGGACCAACTACAGATCAAATGACATTTTTTCAAAATGCGGCCGAAAATGTTTGTAATGATTTTCTAAAAGGTTTTAATTGTACAATATTCGCATATGGTCAAACAGGCGCCGGTAAAACTTATACAATGTGTGGTAGAGTTAAAGATAACTCACTAACCCCCGAAAGTGGTATTATTCCAAGATGCTTGAAAAAATTATTTGAAAATAATGAGAACAATAATGATATTATTTTGAAATGTTCATTTGTTGAAATTTATAATGAAGTTTTAAGAGATCTTCTAAGTGACGGGAAAAACGACAAAAACATGAAGATTTATGAACATAATAATGTAATGAAAATCAAAGCACTGGAGGAATTTTATATGAAAGATTTCAGTGATGCAATGAAGATATTTAAAACTGGTTTGGATAAGAGGCAAACTGCGTCAACAAAAATGAATGATATTTCAAGTAGATCACATACAATTTTTACTATTCAATTGTTCAAGAAAAAATCAAATGGATCAGAATATCAATTTTCAAAACTTAATTTGGTTGATTTAGCAGGTTCTGAAAATATTGGTAAGTCAGGTTCAGTTAATCAACGAGCAAGAGAAGCAGGATCGATTAACCAAAGTTTGTTAACGCTTGGTAGAGTTATCAACTCATTAGTTGATGGTTCGAATTTCATTCCGTATAGAGAATCTAAATTAACGAGATTATTACAAGACTCATTGGGTGGGAGGACAAAAACAATTTTAGTTGCAAATGTTGCACCAACATTAGGTGATTTACATGCAACTATGTCAACATTAGAATATGCATCAAAGGCCAAGAATATCAAGAATTCTGCACAAATCGGTGCAAATGTCAGTGAAGAGTACTTATTAAATGATTTAATTGAAGAGAATAGGAAATTAAAATTAGATTTGATGGCTACTAGAAAGAAGGAAAATTGTATTATAATGGATGATTCAAATTATAAAGAAATGTATCTTTCACAAAAAACGTTAAAACAAGAAGTTGAAGAATTAAGGGGATTTAGATTATCATTATTGAATCAGTTAGAGAATCAAATGAAGGAAATTGATTCAGCTAAACTTGAAAAACAAACTTTAATTGATAATGTTCAGTCCCTTGAGACTAAATTGATTTCATTTGAAAATGAATTTAAAATTCAAAAAAATAAAGAACGACTGTTAAAATCTAAGTGTAATGAAATATACGAATATTACAATAAGCAGTTGAAAACAATCAATGAATCGCATTTGAACATGAAATCAGTATTATCAAATAAAATTTTTAGCTTTTTGGCTGAAATTAACTCTAGGATTGCAGAATATTCGAAAATTAACAACTCAAGACAGTTTAGATCAATTAAAGATGATTTAGTGTTGATTGAAAATGAGGTGACACATATTTCTGAACTTGAATTCATCAATTTGAAAGATCAATTGGTTGATATGAGTAATGTATTCAATGAGAATAGAAAAGAACTATTTAACTTGATTGAGAATAATTCTGAATCAATCTCCAAATATTCAATACAAAATGATCAATTTACTGAATTTTTGAACAATGGATTATTTAACGATAGAGAGAAAGTGATGTCAATGATACAAGGAGAAATGAGTTCTAAAGTTCTTGAATTTAAGGATGAATTCAATTCAAAAATAGACACATTAATGAATAATAATTTAAATTTGAATTACAATTTAATTGCTGAACATTATCAAGAAAAACTTAATGATAGTGAAAAGATTTGGAATAAAGAAATTTCACAAATTTCCGAAACTATTACTAATTCCAACCTTGAAATGATCAAATCGGTTACCAGTTTCAACAATCAAATAAATCCAAAAATTAATAATTGTATAAATGATTTCGAGTCATCAATTGAACAACATAAAATGATTGGTGATTCAATATCTTTAATCAGTACGAAAATACCAAACTTATATGAAAATATAGATCATGTTAAAAACTCAAATAATGAGAAGGATTTAGAAATCGAAGAAAGAACGAAATATTTTGAATCTAACATAAATGATCTGAAACTCACAATAAATCAAATAATTAGACCAGTAGAAAAGGGACAAGAACAAGAACGAGAGCAAGAACAGGAACGAGAACAAGGACCAGAGCAAGAGCAAGAGCAAGAGCATGAAAAAAAGCCAGAAGAGAAACAAGAAATTGAGGTGGAAATTGAAAAGCCAAGAAATGATGAGATACTTAAATTGAGCCCATTACGTTCTAATATTTTAATGCCGCCTAACGTACAAGGCAATCCACCAAAGACATCGAAAACTGCGCCAATCACACCCAAGAAAGGGAATAATGAAAACATATACAGGAACTTTATGAGAAGTCCATCTAGAAGTCCCATAAGAAGTCCCTCTAGAAGTCCTGTACGTTCTGCTTTTGGACGCAAGCGTAACTTTGATGGAGATTTGAAAAACGTCAAGTTAAAAAGAAGAAATACTGATTTATAAAATGTAGATTATGGTAGTATAACTATATAAATATTAATGGTTAATATTAGGATTTGAAACATTATCGATAAATAAACATAAAAGATAAAATTAAATATAAAAATAAACATGAAAGAAGAAGAGAAAGAAAAAAAAAAAAGTATAAATAATGATGATAGTGAAGAAAAAAAAAACAAAAAATGTGGATGGAGATGTATTATATTTTTGAATTATTTGAAATAGTGGAGTTATTGGAGTTATTATGTGGGGATGTTGGAGAAAAATCTAATGAACTTTGTTCACTGATACTTTTTCTAAACATTTCCAAACTACTAGTTGTATTTATGCTTGCAACACCAGAACTTGATCTTCTTCTTTGCTTTCTTGCGATATTTGGTTCAACATGATTCTTACCTAATGTTCTTGCAAATAGGGATAAAATATCAGTTAATGATAGAACTCCAATTAATTTACCAGATGTATGAGTATCATCGTCGGAATGTAAATGGTGAGAATGGTGAGAATGATGAGAGTGATGGCTATGAGAATGACTATGATGCATATGAGGAGATTCTGGAGTTGTTGAAGTTGTAGTATTAGAGTTTGAGTTTGAAGATGAAGAAGCTGTATTTGAATCTGGTTTAACAATCCATAATCTATGAGATTTAGTTGCAACTAATTTAGCAATTGCCCTACCTAATGAAGTTTTATTAGTAACATGAAATATTGGGAATGAATCTTTACCATTTTCTAAACCTCTTGAATTTAAGATGATTGAAATAAAATGAAGACACGATTTATATAGTAAATCTGATTTTGAAGATTTTGAAACCAATTTAACATCAGTTACACTAATATTACCTAATAAATGATGATTTCTATCAATGACAGCTAAAGAAGACATTTTCAAATTATGCATTATCATCAAAGCTTCAATTAAAGATTGATCGCCGTAAACTGTAATTGGATTTGAAGAACCAATATGTAAAGATTGAATCGATGAAGATAATAGAGGTTCCATAGAGGGGAATCTACGAGCATTATCCCATAAAAATTTAATTAATCTTCTTTGTGATAATATACCAGTTAATTTATTGTCATTTGTGATTGCAATTCTATGAACTCCTGTACCCAATATTTCAACCACTGTTGATAAAGTATCATTTTCAGTTAATTTAATAAATAAATTTTTATTTGTAATTTTTATAACAAATGATACAGGCACTTGTTCACCTTTTTGAGCCTTTTTAATTAATTTGGGGATTTCGTCAAGTGGACTGTAATCGATATTTTTCAAATTTTCGGGTTTGATTTTATTTAAAACTAATAATAAATAAGCATTTAAATCAGTATAGTCAAAAGTCAAACAATTTAAATCATTTGGAAATTTTTCAACAGGTACAGAAGTTAAGCCGTTTTTAACTAAAATTTCAAAAGCTTCTTCAACAGATAATTGATCATTAATTGTGATTAATTTATTCTTTTCAACCAATTCATTTAATTTAATATCTTGCCATTCTAATGAAGCACCATTTAAATATTGAGAAGCAGAAGCAGAAGAGCAAATTGAAGTATTTCTTGAGATTGAAATTGAATCATTTTCATTAAATTGGTAATTTTCATTATTTATACTAAGATTTGATAAACTTTCAGTATCATTAGGATAACCAGTTGCACTATGTTGTCGTTGTTGATGATATAAATTATCGCTATAATGGTTATTTTCACTTGAAGAGACACTAGAAGATAGAGAAGAGGAAGAGATATCTAAATTCGAAATATTCTCATCGATTTGTGCAATTGGAGGTGGAGTTGATAACATTTCAACAATTGAGGTTTGTCTTGAAGGTTGATTTGGAGAGTTAGGAGCTCTTAAATGGGGGGATAATGGGTATTTACTTGGTGGCATTGTGAGGATGGGCAAGTGGGGTTTGTGTGCTGTGTGTGCGTGGGGAAGATGTGTACGGTTGAAAGTTTTATTGCCCTGGAGTACGAAAGTACTAATTCTAATTACGAGTATGACGAATAGTTGACAATTAAAAGCTTCATATAATTACGAAAAAAATGGGAAAATGGGAAAATGAGAAAATGAAAAAATAAAAAAATAAAAAAATAAGAAAATGAAAAAATAAAAAAATAAGAAAAAGAAAGAAAAAGAAAAAGAAAGACCGAATTTCGCATTTTTTCGAATTTCAGGTGTTTCAAGTGGCAATCCGCATTTTTCACAAATTTGTCACTTTTCAATTTGCATTTTTCCATCGTGACATCAACCGAGGAAACCAGAAAAATAAGTCTTGCGCAGGGGAAAAAAGTTACCCGAATAGGCAGGTAATTGAGGATAAGGAACGGGAAAGAAACATCACAGTCAAACGGGTGAAGGCTAAGTGGCTAAAAACACAAGAGAGATAGACAGACAGACAGACAGACAGACAGACAGACAGACAGATAGATAGATAGATAAAGCGAGACAGAGACACAAAGAGAGAGAGAGAGAGATAGGCAGAGAGATATCAAATGTCAGAAAACCACAGCGTATGTGTATATACGTCATGAAGAATACTTTTTGTGGGGAGAGACTCCAAAGACATGTCTACCCTTGTGCTTGTGGGATAGCTATTCAGCATTGGTGTTGACTTGACCTGGCTGGCGTGTAAGGCCACTGTTTATCAGGTGGTCCAATAGCAGGAAGGAGATAGGATAATGCCCTTCACGCCAGCCAAGGCCCGAAAGGGTCTCACTATGTCCGAGACCCTCGTTGCAAGAGAAAAACAGGAAAATAGCGCAGTTGGGGGAGCAATGCGGGCGGAGCGGCCGCGGGATGCTGCTTGTACGGATTAAGGTTTGTGCCCTGCATGCGGGAGGGAGGGAGCCAGCCAGCGACGGAGTGCCATTGGCGGCTCTGCGCTGCGCTGGTAAGCTTTAATCGCGCAGGGCAGGGCAGGGCGCTGGCGGACGGCGGGTGGACGGCGGCTAGCCAGTGGATAGGTGTGGTTTGGTGTGGGCTTGTCTGCGGGTTCTGGAGATCGGGCTCGTGATTGGCGGAGGCAAGCGGGCGGATTGTCGACACCGCATGGGAATAGCAGACACAGGGCGGGGACGACACGGACACGCCTGGACCCAACACCAGACCCACAACGCCAAAACGCCCAAACGCCAGGGACAGCCCGGAAAAAGCGCAGCGTACGGTGGCACGCAGGAGATAATCCCGATGGAAATACCCGTGGCAGTGGCAGTGCCGGTGCCAGAAAAAGCCAATTAATGCCGGAGAGATTGTTCTGTTGCTGCTCTTCTTGCTGTTGCTACACTATCTGATCATTACGTATATAGAGGTGGAAACAGCAGGGAAAGAAGCGGAACTTTGTCAGCATCCCGTTTTCCACTTGGCTGGACCCTACCTCTTTGGTGTTCCACCTTTTCCCATTTAAATTGATTTGCATCCCTTCCCGGATTTTAGGTGCCTGTCTTTCTGGTTTGCTATATATAACTCTTGTATCCTTTTTTTTTTCCTAAATACCTCTTTTTTTTCGTAGTCGCAGACCATTTAATTTTCCAGTATATCATAACAAAACCCCACCGCTACACACATTTGTTTATGTTCACAACAATGCCGGTTACTTATCCTCCAAATGCTTTGAATAATAACAACAATAATTTGTTACCTCTACAATTACCCCCAATTCAATCCATCAATCTAAATCCTCTCAACTATCAATACCCAATCCACCACCACCACCACCACCATCATCATCCGATACTACCATCGCTTATTCCAAATGATTCCATACTTTCAAGATCAAATTCAGATTTGTTATTACTGAACAATAGCAGTAGTCCAAATTCGAGCATAAATTCAACTTTAAATTCTTATACCACACATATTCAACATTCTTCATGCCCCTCATTACCTAATTTAAGTTTAGTGTTGAATAAAATTCAATCTTTACCGTTACCGTATTCTTCAACGACATCATCACTTACAAATTCAGTTGAAAACTTAAACAATTCTACTCCATTAGACGATAAACTACGCAATGATTCAATATCTTTATTATCATCTCCATCAAACGAATCTTCTCAAATTAATACCCCAATAAGTATAGATACTTCAACTACTACTTCAACTACTACAAAAGAATCTTCCGCATCAAACAGAAGATATAAGTGTAAGATTTGTGCTAAAGGATTCACAACATCGGGTCATTTAGCAAGACACCATAGAATTCATACTGGTGTGAAAAATCATATTTGTCCCTTTGATGGTTGTAATTCAAGATTTTCAAGACAAGACAATTGCATGCAACACTACAAAACTCACTTAAAGAGCAAAAAGGGCAAACGCAAGAAAAACATAGCTGTGAAATAAATATGAAGCATTAAATTTACCGTTGCCGTCTGTGTTAGTGCTTGCAGGCTTGTGTTGTATGAAGTTTACGTTAGTTATAGTCCTTGTGCCTGTATCACCAAATTGTTAAGTTTAAGCCTTCATTTTACAATTCAATGAATGAATAAATCAATCAACCAACCAACCTACCAATCAACCATTCTATAAATAAAATTTAATAAAATATGTATTTTTTTTGTATTATTTTCAGTTTTCAAATAAATTATTAATCATGGGATTATTAAGATCTTCAATATATATATACATAATCGTCATATCATAAGACTTTAAATTGTAATCAAGTATCTTCAACTCTAATATTATTTAACATAAATCATCCGATTCACATCCTATACGATCAAATTTATCACTTTCGCTCTACAATGTTGAATTAACTGGTAAAAAACCTGAAAAACCGTTCGACAAAATCTCAACAATTGGGAAAATCCAACCAATTTTAAATACAACTTGAAATCCCACTCTTAACCTATGCCAGATACTAGGCCTTTTCTGAGTTTGTCTAAACCTTCAACAATCAAACACAAATATATATATACCAACAATGTCAGAATCAGTCCTAGATCCATCCTTACCTGTCAGGGTTCAAATGGAACGTTTAGTTAGACAAAAGCAAAATGAAATTTGTAAAGGTTTAGAAACTTTAGATACAAAGAAATTCCATCCTGATGAGTGGGAACGTGGTAATAATGGAGGTGGTGGAAGATCCATGGTTTTAGCAGATGGTACAACTTTTGAAAAAGCTGGTGTTAACGTCTCTGTTGTTCATGGTACTTTACCTCCAGGTGCAATTGAAAGAATGAAAAATGATCATAAAGATATTAAAACTACTGAGAAAGGTACCTGTGGTTTCTTTGCATGTGGTTTATCAATGGTTTTACATCCTTGGAACCCTCATGCTCCAACAATGCATTTAAATTATAGATATTTTGAAATTTTGAATGAAGATGGTACAACTCAAACTTGGTGGTTTGGTGGTGGTGCTGATTTAACTCCAAGTTATTTATATGTTGAAGATGCAAAACATTTTCATCAATTACATAAAGATGCTTTGGACCCATTTGGTAAAGATCTATACCCTGAATTTAAACAATGGTGTGATAAATATTTTTTAATTGCTCATAGAGGTGAAACTAGAGGTGTTGGTGGTATTTTTTATGATGATTTTAATAAATTTGATCAACAAACATGTTTAAAAATGGCAGAATCTTGTTTTAATGCAATGCTACCATCTTATTTACCATTAGTTGCAAAACGTAAAGATATGTCATATACTCCAGAAGAAAAGGAATGGCAACAAATTAGAAGAGGTAGATATGTTGAATTCAATTTAGTTTATGACAGAGGTACTAAATTTGGCTTACAAACCCCCGGTTCAAGAGTTGAATCAATTTTAATGTCATTACCAAAAACTGCAACTTGGCTTTACAATCATGAACCAAAGGAAGGTTCAAAAGAAGCTGAATTATTAAAAGTTACTAGAAATCCAATTAATTGGGTTTAAGTACATAGATAGATCTTTACTAATTATTTGTGTATGTATGGTTTTGTTTTCTAATGATATAATGATAAAATAAAGAAAAAAGGAGGAGGGAAGAAGCTAATTAACTATCTTGTAGCATAAAAAAGGAAAAAAGCTTAAATACAAATGCAGTTTTGGGTATATGTCGAAAAAAGTGGAAAAATATTGGATCCCAATTTTCGCTTTTGAAAAAAAAAAAAAAATAGCGCAGCATGATGCAAAGGGATCGGATTAAGCGAAGGTGCTTTAAAAATAATTCAGATGCGGAAAAAAAAGGAACGGCGTTATTAAAAAGGAAAAAAGGTTGCTTGTTGTCTATGGGATAGCAAATATAAATTATCACGGAAGTCAAAGGATACGGCTAAGTGGTTATCACTATATGTATGATAACTTGATATCATTTTTGTTGTATTACCCCTTTTATCTTAATTGTAGAAAAGCTACCAATAAAAGCAGATGCTATAATGACAATATAATAAGTCTTATTACTGATGAACTATTCCAATTTAGAATGAATCTAGTAGTTAATCCACATTCATGGTTAGCAGAAAAATATGCTGCATTAAAAGCTTTTTTCTTGTTTTCGATACATCCATTCAAAACATAGACCCTGTGTTGATCTAGTGCTCCTTTAATGTTCTAAAGATTGTTTTCACCACACGTAGCAAGAATATAAGACAACGGATACTTAGGGTGGTTTATGAATAAGATGATCCCTCAATGAATTTGAGAGTTTTAATTGAGAAAAAAAAGGATAAAGCTAGCATTAGCAGAGTATCATGGATTGTTCTTTTTTATAATACTTATATTTAGAGGGAGTAAATACATTTTTTTTGGAAGGTTTGTATTTGGGTATTATCAAAATTTTGATTACAACTTTGAAATATATTGATGACTATCCATGACATATACTTTAAATTTAATCAATTTCGTGGTAATGGTTCTAAAATATGTTACAAAATTTAAAATTTAATCCAAAAAGGTCTTTGCCTATCTCTGATTTTCAACCTTGTATCCAACGTTTAAACAAAACAACAATACTGAAAAAACGACAATACAGTTGTGGTATATTAGCTGATCTTGCAAGTTTCACAGATGTGGAATTTAGAAAATACTAAAATGATGGAAGCTTTGAAAAAGGGTTAAATGTACCGACATTTGTGATATGAAAAAAGAAAAACAATGCATATGATTTGTGTCGTTAGAAAATAGTATTGATAGTTCAAATCGATTATAATCAATAAAAGCTAGTGTTTTGATAAATAAAGAAGTATTTAGCATGTGTCCAAAGATAGAAAGAAGCAGTAAGAAATTACGTTTGTTGTTAAAACAAAAGAAAAAGATAATTTCATAATTATGATGAATCCCTTTTTTAATACTAGACAAGATACTGATTTATATATTAGCATATTTTGCATACATGATTAACAAGCAATTAAGATATAAGTAATGAATTCTCAGAATTAATAATTTTATGCAATTTACATCTTGATGAAGAAATACTCTGAGTTTTGATAGTCATTTAAAAGTTGAACGTGCAACATCGAAAATTCATTTACACATTTTCATAATCATCAACAGTAGACAATCCTTCCTTAGGTAAGTAAATTTGTAGCTTTTCAAAGAATCAAATTGAAACCGTGTTATATAATATTGTTTTATTTCATAAATTGTAGAAATAAGGCTTTTTTTAATGCCAATTAATGAATTTAACGATCTTTACAGTAATCTTAATCAATTTCTTGAAGGTATGAAACATACCTTTAATTTGGATACGGTAAACGACCATTTTTCATCATGTCGACGATCGACCTCAAGTTTTTTCTAAAATTTTCGGGATCATGCTTGGCATAAATTAGACACGCCCATGCATGCGAATAATTGAAAATATTGTTTGGGAATCCTTATATTTATTTTTCTAAATAATAAACATACAGTATTTTTAAAGCATATGTATTCATTTAATCAATGAGTATCGAAAACCAAAATGTGCCGGTAAGGACAGGATCACCTATAAAAACATTTACTAGAAATAATAGTGTTAATAATAATAATTTATCACATGGTCCAATATTTAGATCAAGATCAAATACCCAAGACATACTAAACATAAGTAACAATAATGTCAATGATAGCTCTAGTATTCTTACTCCTGAAACACTAACTGAATTAGACAAACGTAGAAGATCGCCAAGTTTTACATCATATACGCATAAAAAAACACAATCTATATTATCAACAATTTCTAATCACGTAAAAAATTTATCAATTGATTCGTCATCTAACAGCAACAGTAAAGAAAAAGATGATAATCAAATACCCATTTTATCACCAAATGTTCAACAAAAGGGAAAACTAAGTCCAGAAAATTCTCCAATTTCAACAGATTTTCAAATTTCATCACCTATTAAAGTATCTGGTATTGCCGCTGGCCCTGAATCATCCAATGTTATGCTTGAAATCAACGATCACATTGATATAAATTCATTCATACATAATAATGAAGGTATGATACCAAAGTTAAGTAATAGTGTTAATACCAAAGAGGATAGAAATAAATTAAAGTTAGGCATACAGAACTCAGTAGAGGAAGGAGGTGAAAGCACCGACGGTGCTCATCTGGGGGTCAAGTTTGTTAACGATATTGATACCAATGAAGACAAAGATAATGATGGGTTTATTAAAACAATATACAAACATTATCCACATTTAAACATTATAATTGTATCCATTTTATTATGGTATATATTTTCAATGACGATTTCAGTTTACAATAGATGGATGTTTTCAAATGAGAATTTAAATTTCAAGTTCCCGATTATAATTACATCATTTCATCAATTAATTTTAACAATATTATCAATTTTTACATTAGTTATATTCCCCAAATTTAGATTATCTAATAGTACATATAAGATTATCAAAGAGGAAAACGAAGGTGAGGAAGATAATGAACAAGTTACATATAGAATGCCCATTAAAGAATATATCACAAAGATTTTACCATGTTCAGTTGCAAGTGCAGGTGATATTGGATTAGGAAACACATCATTTAGGTTTATTACTCTTTCATTATACACTATGGTTAAAACAAGTTCACTTGTATTTGTTTTATTATGGGGGGTTTTCTTTAAATTAGAGAAATTTACATTAAGGATATTTTCTATTGTTTGTATAATGACATTTGGGGTTGCAATGATGATCTTTGGCCAGCATGATGGTAGCGAAAAACCACCAGTTACTGTGGTTAATGTGGACACGTCATCTGAAGTGAAGGATAAATTTATTCAGTATACAGATAAAATACCAGAGTTAATCAAGAGAGGAAATGGTAAAAATTTGATTTTCATCGGAGTTTCATTGGTTTTATTAAGTGCTTGTATGTCTGGATTAAGATGGGCATTAACGCAAATCATGTTAAAGAGGAACAAACGTACCAAGAATCCAATTCTAACAATGCTATACATTTCACCAGGTATGTGTATTACATTATTTTTGGTGGGATTAGTTGTTGAAGGTATTTATGAATTTTTCCGTTCTGAGATTTGGGAAATTAAAGGTATTGGAATGACAATTCTAATTATACTTATACCTGGGTTTTTAGCATTTTTTATGACAATTTCTGAATATGTTCTACTACAATATGCATCATTATTAACTTTATCAATAGCTGGTATTTTCAAAGAGCTATTAACAATTTTTGTTAGTTGGGTTGTATTCGGGGATGAATTAAGTTTTATAAATATAATTGGATTAGTTATTACATTTGGTGACATTATTTGGTATAATGTCTATAGATTTGAAGAGAATTCCAAAAAGGGAAGTCAAGGAGAACTGGAGAATGAGTTTGTTGATATTGAACTAAATAACATTAATATTAAGTAAGTTAGAATGCTATGTGTAGAGAAAAAGTTTATACTATTCATTATCTTAAAAAGTATGAGGTCAGAGTTAGACTTATCGAGCGGTCTTTTCTCCCTAATAGGAAGTGCGATAACGATTTGTGAAGATTGCGCGATAGGAAGATTCGAGAGTTGAGCACTCTGCAGTGGCAACGAAATGGAAACCTCACTAGAAGTTGAACATGCCCCGCTACATCTAATTGTCACGCATCGTACCACATCTCATCCTATCCCCTCACATCAGCATGGCCAGAAGAGGCAAACTAGACTACACTTATGGCGAAGCGCCAACCCCGGCTCCAACGCCAGCCGCTTCAAAGACAGAAGATGCTACTCTTGCCAATGCCAGTGTCGACGCCGACGCTGCAATCCACTCCCGTGCTCGTGCAAAGGCGGCCGCCCACGAAGCAAAGAAAAAATACCTCTCCTACAGTGACTTTGTCACCCGCACCGACTACGAGACGAACGGGTACGCTTTTGACAAGACGGACGATTTTACCCGGCTGGACGAGGCCGGCTGGGCGAGAATCGTCGGGTTTGTGCTAGTGCGGATGGTATCGCCGCTGCTGTTGGTCGCCCACGCCGCGGCACTGGGCCTGGTCCTGTGGAAAGTGTACGCCTTTGACTTTTCACCACTGGGCGTGCTCGCCCAGCAGAATGTGCTCCCGTGGACGATGGCTGCGTTAATGGTGCACGCACTGGCGGTGCACGGGTTGGCCAAGTTGCTTTTTGCGCACAACTACTATAAGCGCAGAAAATAGAGCGTGCAATGTGTGTGCGCTGCTGCGGGCGCGGAGTGGGGACAGGACGGGGCTGGGCTGGCGGGGGAAAAGGGAGAAATGGCTGCTAGGTACACGACCCATTTATGACGTATGCTTTTTTTTTTAACTTTCCAAGGAACCCTATCCCTCCCCACATCGTTCTATGTACATGTATGAAATACTACTATATAAAGAGACAGTTCCTCCTCTGATTTATAACTGGGTAGATACTCGTCTAGGAATATAAAATACTGTTTTACTATTTATCATCCCTACTTTCTTAAGTGAACAAAGAGAAACTTCTTACTACCTACTACCCCCTTCTTTTACGTTTCTATCCTATTTTAACCAATTCTATCATATCCTATTCTATCCTATCCTATCCTATCTTATCTTATCTTATCTACGAATATGACTTCCTATTTAAATAACGATAACATCGATCAATTAACCCCAGAACCAAGAAAAGAAAACATTTCATCTATTTCATTAAGTGACCAATTTGTCTCATCATTTCCAAGCTTAGCTCATTTCAACACTGATGTTATTGCAGGTGAAAGCTCTGGCCTCAGTGCTAGCTCCGATGCCGCTCCAGCTCCACTTACTATTCCTAACTTAAACACTCTGTTATTAAGAAGAGATTCAATCAATCATGACAGAATTGCATCCTACGCCTTTGCATTTGATATTGATGGTGTATTGGTTAGAGGCCCAGATACCCTTAATCCTGGTATTGAAGCCATCAAATACTTAGAAGGTAATAATCCATACAATATCAAAGTTCCATACATATTTGTTACCAATGGAGGTGGTAAACATGAAAGTGTTCGTGCTCAAGATTTATCTAAACGTTTAAAAACTGAGATAAATGTTGATCAAATTGTCCAAGGTCATACACCAATGAAGGAATTATCTAGTTGTTATCAAAATGTTTTGATTGTCGGTGGTGTTGGTAACACTTGTAGAAATGTTGCTAAAAGTTATGGTTTTAAGAATGTTTATACCCCATTTGATATTATGAAATGGAATCCAAGTGTTACTCCATATTATGAACTAAGTGAAGATGATTTAAAATATTGTGATGAATCTAACCCTGATTTCAGCAAGATTAAGTTTGATGCTATCTTAGTTTTTGCTGATTCAAGAAACTGGGCAGCCGATCAGCAAATTATTTTAGAACTATTAATGTCTAAAAATGGATATATGGGTACGACATCTGATAATTTTGAAGATGGTCCACCTATTTATTTTGCACATTCAGATTTTGTGTGGTCAACCAATTATAAATTGGTCAGATACGGTATGGGTGCATTACAAGTTTCTATTGCTGCCTTATTCAAGGAAAGTACCGGTAAGGAATTGAAAGTTGTCAGATTTGGTAAACCTCAACGTAGAACGTTTAAATATGCCAAAAAGGTTTTACACACTTGGAGAAAGTCCATCTTAGAAGACCATATCGATGAATTGACAACCAGTGCAAGTTCTGATTTGTTTAGCACCAATGCAGGTGACGATGAAGATTCTAAATATAAGAATGTGTTTGATTCTGAATCGGAATCTGACACAAGTGAAGATGCTGAAGAAGATGCTGTTGAAAATGGTGAACAAGATGTTTTAACCTTCCAAAGTTTAAACAAGTTGACAACGATCACATCAACGTCAGCTCCTACCTCTGTCAACAATCGTACAACAAGCACATCAAGAAAGTCTATTTCCTTTTCAGCTACCAGTGAAGAACTTCCTCCACCATCTACTGTTTATTTTGTTGGTGATACACCGGAATCCGATATTAGATTTGCTAATTCACACGATGAGTCCTGGTTTTCAATTTTGGTGAATACAGGAGTTCACAAGGAGGATTCCATTCCTAAGTACAAGCCCAAGTTTCAATGTAACGACGTTTTAGAGGCTGTCAAATTTGCGGTCGAAAGAGAACATCAAAGAGAACTAGACGAATGGAACAAACAACACACAAGATGCGTCAATTAGAAGATATGGAATCAATACCTCTCCATAGCCATTATTATACTGCTATTACACTCTCTTTACTGTCTATACTCCCTTTAGTTCTTTTATTTTATACTTTATCAATATACCCTTATAGTTTTTAGTTCTTTCTGTACAAAACAGTGCTGTTTGCCACTTGGCCTAGTAACACACTGTGCCAAACCAACCCCAAGGATAAGAGCGTTCCCGTATCGTGGATCTCGCCCTCGGCCACGTTCAGCTGCAACGTATTAATCACGCATGGCCCGAGCAGCAATAGGCATCGTGTGTTGTTTGGCAATCCTCTGCGCTGCAAAAAGAGCGGGCGAGCCCCCTTTGGCGCCGTGGCCGACCAAGCAAATGTCACTTCCAACTTCCCCCGGCTTGTTTCAGTGGCTCGCTTACAGGCTTGGCGGGTCCCCGCGGAAGGCTCGATCAGCTACTGCAGAAAAACAATTCAACGGCAAGCGATCACCAGCAGCGCGCGTGGGCGCTGCTGCGTGCGTCTGCTGCAGCAGCGATTGTTGTTTTCTTATACCATGGCGCTGTCCGAGTAGCACTATTGTTGTCGCTTTATTATCATCATGCCCACAACAAACACCTTCGTTAACCATACGTTCGTTACAGCCTTCATGTATCATCGCATCTTTTTTTTACTCTTCTAATAAATACCCCTTCTTCTGCCACCATGTCCGTCACTTGTCTTCGTAGATGTTCGTAACATTTCCACCTTTTCTAACGTATATTCCTTACATGCATGTGTAATTCTCCTACCAACATTTATCAGTAACCATGTCACACAGCAACGACCCAAATGGCAGCCTGAATGGCCACCAGAACGGCAACCAAAACTTTGACCACAACTATAATAGCAATAATAATATCAACACTAATAATACTGCCCATTCATATTACAGCCCACTGCACTATAACAGGGGCCAGAATTCAAATACTGTCAATAATGTCAATAGTGTCAATAGTATCAGTAATTCATACCAATATCAACAACAACAAGAACCACCTCTACAATCAGAACCGCCTCTACAATCGCCTCTACAACCACAGCCCCAACCACATCTACACCCACATCCACATCAACTGCAACAACAACCACAACAACCACAACAACCACATCCACCGCTTCAACAACAACACCAACAACAACAGCAAAGCCAATCTATGTTTGTCATTTATCCAAATTATGTTCAACCTAATCAACAGCAAGTGTCATACACATCGATGCCTTATTATTTTCCAACCCCTTTCCATCAGCAGCAGTGCCAGCAACAAATTCCACCACACATACAACCACCAACACAGCAGCATGTTCAGCAACAAGTTCCACAAGCATTGATTGCAAATCATTCAACCGATTCTTCAACTGATAAATCATCAAATTCTAAACATGTTAGAAAGAGAGCCTTTAGTAAAAGAAGTAAAACTGGTTGTTTAACTTGTCGTGAAAGAAGAATAAAATGTGATGAAATAAAACCAATTTGTAAAAACTGTACCAAATCAAAGAGATTTTGTAAGTTCCCAAGTTCTGACAGTATCATTAGTATGAAAAGAAGATTAACTAATGATAGTACAAATGATAGTATTAGTATTATTAATAGCAAAAATTCAATCTCTAGTATAAGTTCAGCTTCAAGTTCAACCTCTACGTCGAATATTAATGCAGTTTCAACAGAAAAATCTGGTAACTCAGTAACGGAAAGATCAGTTTTAATGAATGATCATATAACAAATGAAATCTTTCCAGGGACAAATGATAGATTCTTTTTACCAAATAATTTATCACTACAACAACAATCTTCAAATATCTCATCTTCTTCAAGTACTTATTATCCACAAAATCTACACAAACCACAATTGTATCCACTCAATACACCTGATAATTATCAACCTTCCTTAAATTCGATAAATGTAACACCTCCAAGAACCACTTCAAGTATAAATACTAACTACTATGGTGCCACTACTAATGCTACTACTACCTCTAATAATAACAATTTATATATTCCAATGTCATTAACAGCTGCAGTAAATGACCAATTACAGGAAATCCCATCAAATCCTATCCACCCACAATTTACAAATAATAATAGTAATAATAATAATAATAATAATAACCAAAACTATTGCCTTGATAATAACAATCAAAGTTCTTTTCAACATCGATCAGTACCTCTTCTACAACGTGTTTTATCAAATGATTATACATCGTTCAAAAAAATGGATACTCCGTCAATCATAAATTCTAACTTTAATCCTACCAATACCAAGACAAATACTAATACCAAAAATACCAATATATATAATATCAAGGATAACAATGCAAAATCAGATTTAGATCATGATACATTATAGTAATTACCTACATTCTGTCTTAAAATACTTTACTCTTTCACTATACTACTAAATACTTAATGATTTCCAAATCTTTATTGTTTTCTTATTAAATCATTCCCTTTTCCTCTATTTTTATACGTTACTTTAGTAATTCATTATATTAAGAGGATAAGAGAGGGGGGGCACTTTTGTGTTACTATTATCCTTTACGATCTTTTAAATTACCGAGTCAAGTGTCGTGGATCATACATATATTCAGTAATTACCGAATTATTCTTTAAATAATTTTGACCACATTCGATGAGATCACAAATGACACTACCAATTGGGAAAAAGTGCTACGCTTCGTATATCTTAAAATTTTTTTCATTTTGTTTGCTATGCATATTTTCCTAATTGTACAAATTCTGTATCTGGTCAAATTTGCGATTATACCATTTCCAAAAGAAGTCACAATTCAGATTGAAATTGGAGTGTTTTTCTATTTCTTGTTTATGTCCTCAATGAAAGGGAGCAAGGTTATTGATGACATACTATGCTTAATGTGATTATGAAAGTATAGAGATCCAATGGAAATTAACTTAAAATCGAATGTTTCAAAGCAAGAATAGTTCTTTTTTAAATAGTAGAGAATAAATCATAAGCTAAGATTAGTTAATCTTTTTTATTATAAAATGAAATATCACTGAAAAAGTTAGAGGAGCAAGGAAAGTACTATCCTTTGAATGACGTAAGGTGTATACAAAAGATATTTTCTATTTATGAACTATGATTTGATGGTGTATAATGATTAAAGTTACTCCTACACTCAATACTACCTTTTTTTTCAAGTTAAAGCTTTACTAAAAATTGTCATAACTCACTGAATTGGAGATGCTCAGTATATTGAACCACATGCAGTTTTTTCATCAAATTCACTGATTTAAAAGGTAGTCTTACAATTATTAACTATTATATAAAACCATTTGAAACAAGTCAGTCACTTCTAAACATACACAATAGTGTGCATTAAAGTACTCCAAGAGTTAAACAAAATGTTCATATTCAATATACATCAAAGAGCAAAGACGTTTTCCATCAAGATTACTAACCTTCTGTACTGAAAAAAACATGTAATTGATCATTAGCTAACTCTTGAATAATTTGAATAATCTATAACTTTTTTTTTAAACATGAGAGTCAAATGACATCTGTAGTTTTCTGTAAACTGCTAAAAAAGTCGAGTGAAAACATACGTTTGATGTAAAATGAGACAGTATACTAGAAACATGTTATTCTCTATTTACATCACGTACTTTTTTTTATCTTTTTTTTTAAACTTATCCCTTATATTAAAAGCATTCTTATAAATATTAAAGCATAATTGAATTAATGTTTGTAGATTCAGTTGACTTGTAAAGTATTAGAATGAAAGCTGCAGTTGATATTGAAAACTCTCTTTAAGTGAATAGACATAATTGAACTAGTTGTTATTATAAACGTAAGTTTCTGTTGTACTTATTTCTTTAGTGGATAATCATTACCAACCTAATTTTTGAAATACTCTTTTATATAGTATACAAGAAAATCTTGGCCATTCAAGAGGTATTTCAGTCTTGAATAAACAACAACAGTTTTTGAATTTTTCATTTAATACCTTTTAGGGTCTAGTGAAAACGTTCATTTGGTTATTGTAATAGGTCAAAACTTATTAGCCTCATATGATCATCTTATTAAATATTCTCTTGATGTATTCAGTGCATTGTGTTGAATCTAGTCTACGTATAATTTGAGTTCTCTTTATGTACCAGTCATTGGATAAGCGGACGTATATGTCTATATATAACATTTATTTTTGGACTTACTAATGTCTGATCGTCATGAGATCTAATATAGTCATTTGACCCATGAATTTGAAACTACTTGAATGAGATTATGTCTGATTATTTGGTTGCTTTGTGTTGGAATAGGACGTCTTCACTTGTTATTTGTTAGAAGTGGCTCCTTTAATATTCACTCAATGGGTGGCAATAATCAATATTAAGAAACAGCGTTCATTTGGTATGTTATTAATGATTGTAATTCGACGTGATCGGTTGGTATTGCTTATATTCAATAAGGTAGCCAAAATTTAGTAATAGTGTGGCATAAGTTGGTTGAAATCGTTGAATAGGCTTTTTTGAGGTTGGAAAATTTTAAGATCTGCTGTTGCGGTTTGCTTCTCTTATTGTCGATCCTTTAGTGTTTTGATTGTTTTTAAATCTATACTAAAGTTTTTATCTCCTATCATGAGTAACGCATTTAATATATAATACAAGTGAATAATACCATAAGACAGAAATATGGTGTTCAAAATTAAAATAAGATAAAAAAAGTAACAATTGAAATGAAAGTATATGCCATGTCTAGCTCTGTAATAAATAACTCAAGGACTTCTCTATTTTGCTTCAATAGTATTGGATCATATCAAAATGTGTTCTTCAAATTAATTGGGCTATTAAATTTAATGAAATATAATTAAATTTGTCAACTTATCATGATAAACAAAGGCTAATACAAAACTCCATTATTAAAGAAAACAGTTAGAATTCATGACAATACCAAGCTAAACAGTCTGTTGTTTAGCAAAATTAGTAATTGGATCCTATATAAAGCATGATGGAACTTATGTATAAGTGAAATTTCGAATGGAAACTCAGAAAAGAATTCCTAAAAATCGTGAGCTAAACCAAAGACAAGAATAGGCGAAAATTCTTCTGGTGATTATATTTCGTAATCATACGCTGTTTAATATATTGCTACTGACCATAGACGTACCATGACACACTAAAAAGGTTGTTATAGTGATAACTTCATTCAAGTATAAAATTTTTAATTATCTATATTAGTATAATTTAGTGTATAACGTACAGTATAAGGGTATATGCTTTGATTTTTACATTTTCTGGTTTACTATCTGTTGAATCTAACAAAGTTACACAATTGTAGAATAAAACTATCATTGACAGGAGTCAAAAATAAATTGAAGCATAATTCATTTTCTATGACAGCACTCAAAATTCGTATCTTGAAATAAGTAAAAGATTATGATAACAATAATTCACTAGTCTACTTAAAATGCCCAGATACACGAAAGATACGCAAAATATTATATTTGACGCATAAGATGAAGAAATGATCATCGTGATCATGCTATTCTAGTTAGATTCTCTGAAAAAAAAGTTTCCTTTTTCTAATATTCTACTTTTGTGCTTTTATGCTGTACTATATTTGCAAGTCAACCAAGGTTGCTTCCTCTAACCGTGTACATGCTTCATTATTTTATTTGCCCTATCGTAAATACCAACAACATTTATATTACTGTAAACACGTATACTTATCTAAAACAACGTCATTCAACAATTTAGAAAATATCAACTTCTCGGTTATTAGTACTGTTTTAGTAGTTATAACCGACGACAAGAGTAGCAAGAAAATACAGATCTGTTTTGAGGTATTTGAACAATTAGGATGTGGTAAAGCTGTTCACTTAAACTGTCGGTAATGAGTAGCTTAATACCTTATATGTTGAGTGGTTAGTGAGTGGCGTAATGCTGAGTTACCTTAGTAAGCGGTACATTTTATTTTACGTTGAAAACCCGATGGAACTGATTATCTGTTCGTAGAGTCGTCTATGGAACTAACGTAGGAAGAGAAAGAACCCCCTCCCCCCGAAAAGATGCAATACTGTGATCTGTCTGCGCTGCAGTGCATCCGCTGAGGCTCGTGAAAACTACCTAGAACTTTAAATTATAGTGTATGCAGAGAAAAATCAGAAGATGGAAAGCGAAAAAAACACCAGGGTTTACGTGCCCAACTTTGGTGTACGGATGTAAATTTGATTTGGCACATGACTTTGGTACAAAGACATTTTTGTCTAAGTTGTGCCGAGTCACCAAAAGTGTGTTTATCACCGATTCACTAGTTCCATTTCGTTTCATCATCACAAGACAACAACTGAAATGCATCGGAACAGTCTAATTTTTGCAATTAGTTTAATCAGTTTTTCTAATGCCGAATATGCCCCAATTCGTGGTGTCCCTTTAAAGTATTTAGAGAAATACCAACCAGATAAGGATGGTAACTGGGCTTGTTTGACGAATCCTGAGGTAGTGTTATCAATTGACCAAATTAATGATGATTATTGTGATTGTCCCGATGGATCTGATGAACCTGGTACAAGTGCATGTCCCAATGGTGCATTTTATTGTGAAAATATCGGATTCAAATCAAGTTTTATACCTACTTATAAAGTTGATGATGGTGTTTGTGATTATGAGTTTTGTTGTGATGGATCTGATGAAGCTTCAGGCGTTTGTGAAAACAGATGTTTACAAATGCAACATGATCATGACTTGAAAGTTAAAAATCATAATGATTTAGTCAATAAGGGTCTAAAACTAAAGGACAAGATTTCAAGGAATTCACTGGATATGAGAATTGAATTACAGAATTCAATTAAACAATTAGTTTCACAAATTGAAGATATAGAAAATAAAATTCAATTCTTAGAAAATGAGAAAACAAAATTAGATTATAACGAAAATGATGAAATCATCAAAAATAAATTCAACAGGATTGAGCATGACATTGATTCACTATTAACTAAGTTTTTGAACTCATTTGAAGTTTTAAAAAGCCATATTTTGAAACTTGAATCTTTGGAAAGTATATTGGAAAGAATGACTCATGAATATAATCATAATTTCAATGATCCTGCTGTTAAACAAGCAGCAAATGATTATCAAAACTTCGCTGCCTCGAATGATGACAGCACTATGAATATAAATGAAGTGATAAATACTTTCAAATATGAATTTGAAAATGCAAAATCTGAAATATCTAAAGTTAAGTCTGAAATACTATCCCTTAAATCTGAAAAACCAACGACATCATCAGAGCCATCGTTTTTTTCAAACTTAATTTCTAGCACCATGAACATTTTAAGTATAAGTTGTAAAAATGTGATTGATTCATTTTTAGGAATAGAATCACATATCATTCAAGTTGAATCAGATGATGAGTTATCTTTATTTATGTCATCCATAGCCTCAACTTCTGAAATTGATGATAAACTAAATTTTCTAAAATCAACTTTGAAAAGCTTAAATTCAAAACTTAAAAACGAAGAAAACGATTTAAACAAATATTACGGTCCTGATGATATACTGAGATCATGTAAAGATGAATGTATAACTTCTTCAATTGGTGATTATAAATATAAGATATGTCCAACTTCAATTCTGGAACAAATTAACAATGATAACAGAGGTACAAAAATTGGTGTTTTTGATGAGATAAAGTATTCAGAACACACGAAAAATTATCAATTGTTATTTACAGGTGGTGAAAGATGTTGGAATGGTCCAATTAGAAGTGCCGTTGTTGATATCGTTTGCGGATTAAATTGGAGTATTTTATCAGTTACTGAACCTGAAAAATGTAACTATCAATTCAAGGTAAGCGCTCCAATTGGATGCTTTCAATCTGACTTGTTGTGATATATTCCACATTAATTAGTTTCAGATAACTGAGAATTTTATTATAGGAATATGTATTTATATAGTATATTTTATAGAATGAGAAAGTGTTTGAAACATAGGAATATTAAACAGAATATAAAATCATAATTAAAGGTTTCATTTAATATAGACCATGACTGATGTGATATCATCAGGTTTACCTCCAATATAATCTTGTCCTGTAAGTGAAGTTAATTTTTGTGAAAATGCACTCTTAAAGTTCGTGTTTAAACTTAAAACTGTAGTTTGTTGAACTAAAAGTTTATTTAATTCACCCAAATTTGTTGCTAAATTAACACCTTCTGAAACATTATCATTTAAATATAATTCAATATCATCTGGAAAAACATTATCAATCATGCCATCGGTAGTAAAAACAACAATATCACCAGTCTTTAAATCATATGAATAAGGCGCCGATTCATCTGGCACATTCATCAAATATTTAGAACCTTTCTTTTCAGCATTTGCTAGAAAATCTTCGGGAATTATTGAAAGTTGGTATGGAGCATTGAAGTAATAAATTTGTTCTGCTGATTGCTCAATACATTTATATCTTGAATTTTCATCCTTACGGAATATTCCAAACCATGAATCGCCTAAATTCAATGCCCTTAATTTACCGGATTTACCATCAATTATACCAAAGCAAATAGTTGTAGACCCAACCTTAACATTTCCTTCTTCTTTAACAGTATCGAATGCTCTATTTAATATTTTTAGTGGTGCCAGATTTGGGTCTTCAAGATAAAACTGTGTAACTTTATTAGCCAATTCTCTACTTATTGCACTTGAATCAAAGCCTTGTTCTGACCATCCACCAACACCATCTAAAACACCAACAATAATACCTATTTCAGTGTAGGCTATAATAAAATTGTCTTCACCTGTAGGAGATTCATGAACATTTGTTGCGTTTAACAGTTTGAACTCTTGAACAAATTCGCCTTCATAAACACCATCGTCACTTGCGACTAAATTATTTTTCAACCTGTCCTTTGGGGAATATGCAACAGACACGGTATATTGTAATGCTGAATCTGTGAATCTTTTAGTAAATTGTTCACCATTGGCAAAATTACGAAATCTACGGAATGCTTCATCAGTTGAAGAGCCGAATTTTCTAATTGAGCCATAAGATGAAAATAAACATAACTTATTATTGTAATGGTATGTAAAAGCATTACCATTAGAGGTTAGGTTTGTTATGCTTCCATTATTATTGCTGTTTTTGGTTCTATGTTTTTGCCTTGTGGTATGGAAACCAGCCCTTTGATTGTTAATTGATGAAAGTGTACATCTAACTCTTAATTTAACAGCATTGGCGTTGAAAACTACTGCTGAATCTAAAATCTTAGAAGTAATTGTTACCAGTCTTTTCGAGTGGTTTGAATACATGTTTATTTAGTAATTATTTGTTTTTGTTATCTTGTCTTCAAAATTGATATTGATTGTAACGAGTGTTTTAAGTGTTGAAAATAAAATTCTGCTCAATTGCTGATTCTATAGTTTTGATGAAGAAATATGCAAATTGCACGAACACACCCAATGTAGATAAGATTTGCCTCTTTCAGTTGATCAAAGTTGTTCACTAAAGAAAAAAGTAAGATTTAAGACAGAAAATTCCTTTCTTCAAATCAAATGACCTCGTTTTTTTTTTAAGATACTCTCGGATTTTCACGGTTAAGTATGTGGAGTAATTTGTGGTGCATGGGGCTTATTTACATGTAGATTTAGTACGAATAAATAGTAGTTCAGATAATATATATGGTCTATATACGTAATAAACAGGTGCATGTTGTAGTCATACAATGATAGATATATATGGAATTTCAAAAATTGATAAAAAATATGAAAATAAATAGAAAAAAAACATGATGTTGATATAGTGACTGAAAAAATAGGTATTAGCAACCACAATTTCAGGTTGTGAATGAGCATATGAAAAACTTAATTATCAATGGCATCATGCTATTTTTAATATGTATTTCTTTTTGATGAATATTATGAGTTTTAAATATATTTAGATCATTCTATGGACTGTAATATGCAATGAATATTTTATTTTGTTTTGTATCATATATTGCTTTTTTGGAATATTAAATTATGTGGAATAAATAGTAATAGTAGTTATGAACAAACAATTAATTATCTAAAGATGCAATAGCAGATTCGATAGCTTTACCGAAATCTAAGTTTGGATCTTCTAAGTTGAAACCAGTAGTAGAAACCTTTGGTGGATTTAACTTCTTGTATTCAGCCTTTGCTTCTTCAATCAACTTGACCTTCTTTTGGAATTCTGCTTCTTCCTTCTTTTTTGCACTTGCGCTTTTTAATGAGATATCTTGGGTGAAACCGTAGAAAACACCTGCAACTAAAGCACTGTATCTGAAAACCTATATAAAATTAATAATTGAAAGAATAATAGTTATGTTAGTATTTTGGTCGATAGTTTGATAAGTTTAATATAATGATTTCTCATCATCTTTCATGCTATTTTTAAACTCTTGTCTTCATTTCAATTGTGCAAATTGTGCAAACTTAAACAGTTCAGTCTTAAAATTATTATTCTCAATTTTATAAGGACATAAGTTCAAATGTTGGTGTGTTTGAGCTTTTTGTCATTATTCTTAATCACTTTTAATTCTTGAATTTTTCATAATTTTTGCAATTCCTGTAAATGATGTAAAATGTCTATACATATAGAATTCATTGTATACGTACGTTTAAGGTAGACATGTTTAACTCTTGAAGTGGATAATACAGGGCAATAATCAATCTCTTTTTTCAGCAAAAGCATCTTTATTCTCAGTTTTTTCCTGTATACAACTCTCCACTACTCGCACCCTCCAGTGAAAAGCGCTACATTGGTTTGAAATCTACTTTAAGTTACAAATTGAAGCTTGTTTATGATTATAATACACACTTTTTACAACGTATAAATGCTTAAAAATACCCTAATTACCAGATGATCTTGAAACCATGAAAAATCATTTTAAGATGTTCGTTTTCAATCGCCAGTAGGCAAAAATTTACCCAAAATATCTTTCCATCAGCGAATCACAGAAAGAATCCTTCATGGATAATGGCTGCGTAACCACACCTTGCCGCTTTGGGAAAGTCGCGACATGACTATTGTTGCACTTGCGACATGAATTTTGATTTTTCAAAGACAGTATTTCTATTGTACTGAGTTCAAAACAAAATTCTTAATCTTGTCCTTTTCTTCACGAATTCTTTTTTGTTCTTTCACAACATTAACAGCAATTTTCGAATCTTCTGGTAAAATAATATCTCTTGGTTGCAACTTCTTACCATTTTTACTTAACAGTGTAAACTTGATACCTTTATTTCCCTCACTGTGTTGTTCTGTTTCAGCATACGCTTCTTCACTATTATTGTTTTTCAATTTGTAAATAATAGACTCTGGAGTACCAATTCTATCACTTAAACCACCCTTTAAACTCTTTATACCTGAATTATTTTGTAAACTTTCATCTAAAATCTTCTTAAATTCAATATCTAATTCTGCTTCATGGAAAGCTTGTGATGGATTTTCATCCCCTTCTTCTTCGATATCCTCATCGAATACAATTGAATGATTACCTTCTTCAAGCTCACTTAATTCACTATCATTGCTATCATCGTCACTTTCAGCATCAGTGTCATCATCACTATCATCCTCACTATCATCATCGCTATCATCGCCATCATCGCCATCATCGCCGTCATCGCCGTCATCGTTATAATTATCACCATCTCCAACAACTTCCAAACCAATAGCTTTATTAACATCACCATCAACTAATTCATCTTCGTCAACTCCATCATCTTCGTCGTCCTCATCATCATCATTTTCTTCAACATCATCTTCATCTTCTTCAGTTGCTGTTGATGTTGCAGTCGATGTCAGTGAATTACCTTGTGAAATCTCTTTTTGTAATTCAGTAACTGCTTCATCATATGTATATAATCTGTGAATCTTATTTTTGATACAATTATTAATATTTTTATAAGCCTCGTTAATATTATTATTCAAATCAACGGCTAACGGTTCAGTTTTTGTAAATATATAATAATTGAAAAACTTAACAAATGTGCACAGCTTTGTGATTTTGCCTTTATTGAGCCTATCTACTTTAAGATTGCTCAACATTAAACTAATTAATCTAATTCGAAAATGATCATCTGGTTCATCAAGTTGACAAATGTTAGCTTTATTTGGATAATTATTAGCATGCCCAAAGCACAAAAATTTGTACAACATTGGAATCAAATAACCTTTATTAATAACGTTTAAATTTATCATTTGAATGAAATAAATACAATGAGAAATTCTCATTCTTGAATGTTGGTAATTATTCTCTTCTAGACCAACAATTATATCTTCAATAATCTGATCAATAACAGCCGTTCTCAATGCATCATTAGAATTCAATGTTAAAGACTTTAAAACTTCAGCCAAGTATCTGATATTAATATAATTTATCTCCGATGGCTTTGACAAAACATTTTTGATTCTTTCATAAATCACAGGATTTGTCCAGTCTGCACACTTAATCATGTTTGTAATAAGTTTATAAGTATTACTATTCAACTGTGATCTAATTAAATACATTAAAAATCTTTCTTCTTTTAATAACTCAACGTTATTGATTTTCCTTTGTTTTGGAGGATTAAGCGACAACAAAAATACTTTGACTGCATACTTATCAGTGTGTGTGAATGTTTTCGTTTTATAAGATTGAAGTAATAGTTGAATTAACTCTTTGGTATAATCTTTGTAATCGGGATCATAAAGTAAACTTTTTGAACAACCATCGAACATTAATGAAAGCAAGTCAATGTTGCTATTAACTTCAATGTTAAGAATTAAAGTTCTAATTTTGTGAAAAATAACATGGATTGGAATCATTTTAAATTTAATAAGCTCAGAAAAGATAATAATATCCTTTTCTGCAATCGTATCATGATGAATCTGAAATCTAAAACTTTTATCTAATCTTGTAATCAAATCTTCAATACATTTTTCAAAATAAGTTTCATTGATTTTCAAAAATCTTGCAATGTTTTTAAATTTATTAACATCTTTTAAATCAACAATATGTTTACTCAATCTATTTCTTGAAGCTTTGTTACTCAATCCCCATTCCCAAAAATCAGTTATAATGAGATCAATGTCTTTAGCGGTTTCTGATGTATCCAACCTCAAAATAATATCTGCAATTTTTGACCCCTTAACATCACTTGCTTGAATCTTTGCATTTACAGAATCCAAAGCTTCCCTTGAAACCAAAGATTCAAGTGATGGAATATCCTCATAAAATTTTCTCATTTCATCATTATCCCATATTTGATTTTTAGTAGTGGATTGTTGAACGATTGTAACTTTTGATAATTCTTCTTTTTCAACGTCTGCTTCTAATTTTGGCAATGGAATGTCAGAAAGTGGACATGCATATTCACAGAAAATTTTAAATTCTTTAAAAACAGTCTCTAATTCTTCAATTCTAGATTCCATATTTTCCACAATTTTACCAGTTTTCATCGCAATTGTTTTAGCTGTTGCCTTAGTTTTAACAATACTTTTATAAAAGGTCTCAGTTGATGACACTGCATTTTGAATATATGATTTGAATAATTTTCTCAAAAACACACAATAGTTTTCTTCATGACGTGGATTTTCCTCGTAAATAAGGTATCCAAATCTTTTCAAAAATGATGTCATTATTGGTAACGTAATACCCGATTCAAATTCATAACTCATAATTTCTTTGACTATTGGGATAATGATTGGAATAGAATCTTTTTTTATAGCTTTAAGTTTGGATAAATAAGGAGGCAAATCATTTTCAGACATATCACTAATTGATCTGAAAATACCAGCTAAGAAGAATTCCATTGATAACTTCAATAAGTTTCTGACTTTGATGATTGTTTCTTTTTCGTCCTTTTTTAATAGTTTTTCCGTTGGATGTGTAAAGCTATGCACAAAATAAAGTTCAATGAATGGTGTGAATTTCACTGTGAATCTTTGATGTAATGCAGAAACAACTTCAACACAACTCGGTAAATCTGCATTCTTAGATGTTTTACAAAATGATTCACATAAAGCAGATGAGATTTCGTTCAAATATTTTTCTAAAGATGTACTTTGAATACCATCCATAAATTGTTTTTCATTTTCTTTAGTAATACCAGCTCTAACTTTCTTAATGAACGCAGTATTTTTCTTTAAACTTGAATCTAATTTGCCTTTTATCTGGAATTCATATTCTCCATCCCAAGACTTGGAATTTACTTCATAAAGTTCATTTCTCCTTTTCTCAAAATCATCGATAGTAGCCATTTTTCCAACTACAAAAACCTTTTCATCAACTTTGTGATTAGCTATATTGATGAATATAGGTTTTTAACTCTTTGGCCTTGAATTACCTTTGAATAATTGAATCATACTTATACTGCTTATTTTTCAGAAAATTCTGTACCTAAGATCCGCGCAGGTGAATTGAATTTCCCAACTTGTATGTCAAGTTGATTTAGCTTACTTGATATTCGGCATTTTGAAATTTAGTTTTTGAAGATAATTATAAAGAAAATGCAAAAAGGAAATGCAAAAGGAAAATGAATAATAAAAAATAAATAATAATATAAAACGTTAAATTACTGTAATTGGGAACACTGTAGATTTAGTTTTTTGTTTTTTAGAAGTAATATCGAATTTGATTTTGTACATTCTTGCAAATAAACAAGTTTGAAAAGATGGTAGCAACGCTTTTGGAGTTGCTGCAATAGATTTAACATCAAGTTCAAGTAATAATTCAACAGAACATTCGTAAACACCCATCTCAGAATTGAATTTCCATTTATCAGATAAATTGACAGTATGAGCTTTGAAAATATTTGTAATTTGGAACTCATGATATCTAGTATAGCTCATTCCTTTTAATATTTCAAATGTTGTTTTTGGTATTCTGTTATCAGATTGTTTCATCATTTGATGGAGTTTGTTAAAATAAACAGGAAAGACAGATAGATTTTCTTGAATTGTCTTGTAATCGTTTAAAAGAAAGCTTTTATCAATGTTGAAAGGAATTGAATAAGGTGATTGAAAACTTGCAGAAACAATATTTGGCTTAATAACAATTGAGCTTGGAAGTTTTGAAATATCTTTTGTAAATTCATTTGGTTGGTAAACCAAATCCAATTTCAATGTTGGTGAAACAGATTTCATGTAATCAATATCTTTCAAAACACTTTTTTGTTTAGAATCTAATAATTTTGGTGAAAAACTTTCAACTGTTGCATTTTTATCTAAAGAACAAGATACTTTCAATTTTCCAGTAACTTTCGAAAAAAGATCTTTCTTAAATTCAAAGTTTATTGAATCTGAATACTCATTTGATATTTCTAATTTACTTAAACATTTTTCATTCACATCAGCATTTGATTTTCGTTTACCTGATGTACTAAAAATAATTTCGTCTTGACTTCTTATATTACAAATATCAATTTTTTGTAACATTTCTCTTTCAGTCAAAACTTCAAGTGCCTCAATAGCACTTCTTTTGTAGCTTTCTAATTGGTCAATGGTTGTACCACTTGAATGGTTATATTCTGTATCATGTAAAGGAGCTCTTCCAACTCTAAAATAATGTTCAACATTCTTAATAAAAATAAAATCATATTGGTGTGTGGTATCTTTTGTATAGAAGGGCTTATATTGGTCAAGTCTTTTACCTATAATTTGTGCGTTGATATAAAATGAGCAATATTCACCACCTAAAGCAAAATCATTTGCAAGTATTGGTGATCCTGATTTTTCAAGTCTTCCATAACCTAATCTCGGATTTAATTCAATTGTAGATGCAGCATTTTTCCAAATTGATTTGTTTAAACCGTAAGATGGTGGAGTTTTCAGATGTTCAGTTAATTGATCAGTGCAACAATCATCCAATATATAATTCGGTACTTTAAATCTAAAGAATTTCTTAATTCTTACACCAGGATCAAGTGCTCTCTTTTCGAAACCCAATCTTGCTCTATCAACTGGATCCCACTTTGTGTAATCAACATCGACATCTTCAGGACATAAAAGGTTGAAAGAAGCTTCTAAATCATACATTGTAATGATTTTCTTTTTTACGCTACCAACACCATTTGGATTCTTAATACCAATTTCACATTCCATTGAAACTAAGAAAACCTCAAAGGGAATTTCAAATTGACTTTTATTTTCAAAAATAATGAACCCATAAATCATATCACCAGGATAATAAGTTCTTAGAGGGTTTTCTTTCTCACAGGTGCCTTCTGAACTTGGCATTTCTTTTGTTAATGTAACTTTTGCTTCAAAAGGTAAATTAATTTTTTGAAGTTTATCCAAATTATTTAATAGTAAGTTTGATTTATCTACTGTTGAATTGTTGCTTTGTTCAGATGATAGAACATTTGAAGAAGAACTTATAGTTCCATTTACGCTTTCTTCATATTGAGGTGGTAAGTCATTAGATAACGAGACATCAGTTAATGTACGGTTAAACATAAAGTTATGCATTTGGAAAGATGGTAAAACATCTGAAGTGAAATCCTTCTGCAATGATTCGGAAGGGTCCACTATTTGTTCTATGTCATTCGGAAGTCCATTAACAAAAATCATATTGTTTGTATCAATAGAATCGAAATTAGGTGGATTGTAGTCACTAGTTGGCATAATATTGTTGTGAATGCTGATTTTATTGTTTAATTAATAGTTTTAAACTTTCGTAAGTTTAATTAGTAATCTTTGTCAATAAAAAAAAAAAGAATTATGAATAAAATAATTTGAAGTCAAACTAATCTACGTAGAAGGTTGAATAATTTAGAAAAAAATAAATGATCCTCAATAGGTTGTAGTTTTATTGGAAATACATGGGAAATTCAGGAAATTAAATAGATTTTTCCAAAACCTTGCGGAAAGTGTTATTTTTGTGACAACAACCGCTTTACCCTTTTTCTGACACAATAAGAGTAACACTGAATTACTGGTATGACTGTTTAAACGACGCGCTTAAGAAATGAACACACATTCAGATGCCATTTCTGGAAGATTCTACAGATAACAATTGAGATAGTAGTCTTTTTTGCATATAGATTACTGGATTAGGAAAAAACAGGGTATGCTATTGTGCTGCGACCTATTGTTAATGCATTATTCCGGTGGAATTATTTTTTGTGAGTCACGAAATACCGACCATGTTTCCTTTAGATACTGATTGTATTGACGATTATATTATGTGTTTCTCTTTTTCGATACTATATACAAATTTATAAGGTTATAGACAGTAAAGCTACCTTCAAGTAATAATTATGACTATTATGTGAATTTAGCCTTTTAGATTCTATCTCTTGCAAAAATTCTACCAGCTGGTAAACCATATTCTTTTCTAACATTATCAGAATTAAGATCCCAAGCACTTCTCCACACATGTGCACCAATTGGAGACAAATTGTTATCTTCCGCAAACTTTCTAATATTGAAATTATTTCTTACGACTTTGGAAAGTGAATCACTTAATTTTTCATTTTGTCTGAAAATCCAAACAGCAAATCTTTGCTTACCCAAGTTTTTCTCCGGAACGGGTGGTAAGTAATCAATTAATGAATACCCTGGATGTGCGTTTAATTTTTTTATATCAATTATTGAGTCAGTATTTGAAAGTTCGACATCTTTTAAACCCCAATGAAGTGTTGTTGAAAATGTATCGTTTTCAACATCAGGAGTATCTGGATTAACAATTAAAACAGTATATAAATCCTTAATTGATTCTTTGAATTCGATAATCTCAAATGTTGGAGGTTTTGAAGTAACATTACTTGATAAAATTGAACCTGGTTCAATCCATGTATCAACATTGTTATGAGCAAATTTCAACTGAACATCAACTTCAGGTTCTAAAGTTGGTAAAGTATCTGGAATGACAGCCAAAGTTTCTAATCTTTGCATGGTAAGCATTCTTTTATAAGATTTCCATTGTTCTTTTAAATAATGTCTATAAACAGGTTGTGATCTATCAACTGAATTTAATGCAAATGTAGAATTATAAATAACTTCAGGATTTTCCTTTTCCGCATCAACTAAAAGGTTTATTTTTTCTTGTTTCAGTTGATTGATTTTAACTTCATCTTTGGATTCATTGATTTGTTTTTCAATTGATTCGATTTTTTTATAAATATTTTCACTTTCCTTTTCTAAAAGTTGATATGCAAGTGGATATATTTGATCTAATCCAATAGGTGAATTATACTTCTTTTTATTGGCCTTAGCTTTCAAAGAAACCGGACCTGTTGGCAAATTTGGTGAAAGCAATGCAGCTTGTAATACAGGATTTTTAACAGTTAAAGTTTTGGATCTGTTTGATAAATTTGACCAAATCCCTCTAGATACAGTAGATGTAGACATAATAAAAAAATTAATAATGCTGCCTTTTGTTTATTGATCCAAAATGCTAATGTAACTTTATTAATATTTTTCAATTTCAATAGACCATATAAACCACATGAAATGTTCATTTCATGTTGAAAATGAGCGAAAACAAGTTGGAAAAAAAAAGAGAGCGAGATACAAGGTGTACGGAAGTATTGCAAGAAACCGTTTACGCGCGTGTACACAGTACGTGCATTTTTTTTAGTGAATAGATGATTGGTGTATGGGGAAAGAAAGAGAAGATTATATAGTACAGATGTTTGATATAGTAAAGGCTTATAAAGACGTGAATCTCAACTTTTGTTTAAGAATGGATGATATGGTAGAATTGAAAGATAGTTTTTAGTATTTGGATTGAATTGTGAATAATCTATTTCTGGGAATATCGAGATAGAAGAAGAAAGAGAAGATGGAGAAGAAGGATAAGGAGGAATTAAAGAGGATCGTGTCGATGATTTTTCAACCATATCATAATTATTGTAAAAAGCTGGGAATAAATCACAATGTTGGTGCTGTTCAACATCACTTTCATCAGATGATTCTGTATTAGAAAAGTCAGCATCGTAGCATTTAAACGTAGCATCTTGATATGTACACATTTCCTGTTTCTCTGTATAATTGGTAACATATCGAGAGTCATTTGAAGTATATGGATATTCACTCTGTCGGTAATTTTTTTTGAAGAATGATCTAAGCTTGAGTATGAATATTTTAAAATGTGCAATAAATGAAGATATGTAAATCATTGATTGTGTTGTTGTCTTTTGGAAAGAAAATACGCAAATTAGGTAAGATAAACAGAGACATTGGAAAGAAATGAAAGAGTATTTTTTAATTGACTAATAGGTATATACATAGTAATCTATAATTAAATTAAACGTTAATCAATTAACTCATAAACGTTTTTTTTTATCAATCTAAACGTCAAGGCTGGAAAACAGAAATAGGTAAAGAACACGGTATTGTATCGCCGTAATTTCATTCTCTCCTTTGTTTTCAGATAATATTTCTCACTTTTGTGACGTGCCCCAGACGGCAATACTGCGAAATTCAAGAAAAAAGATGATACTTGCATGAATAATTGTTTTTGTACTACCCAAGATGGCAGTATCTAACCGATAAGATACCCGAAGAGAATTGAAATTCTTGAAAAGTTTTGGGAAAAGGTAAGCTTTCCTTTTTCATTATATATATATTATATAGATAGATGTATATGGATATACAGTTATTATTGTGTTTGCTGACTATAATAACTATGCATTGTATGATTACTATGATGACTATGAATACTATTTAGATCGTTTTCGATATCGTCATTGTTGGGAAAGTCAGAAATGAGAGCATTAGGATTTGAATTATTCTGTATTTTAATTTCCCCACAATTTTTGTTGTCTTCTTCGTAATGGTGATCATCTGCAAATAAGAAATTTGTTTGAAATGAAGGCGCTGAAGTTATATTCAATGGATTATACGATAATGTAGTAAATGGATTTTCCATGATGGTACCAGTACTATTATTATTAATATTAATATTATTATTATTATTATTATTATTATTATTATTGTTGTTGTTGTTGCTGGTACTAATGCCCATATGATCATTTATAATCTTTTTATACTGTATTGGTGTGGATGAAATGATGTCCAAGTTGGGAAGTTTATCACCGGTATTATCACTCCAATTGTTTTTCATGACTATGTTTAATTCGGAATCTGATTTATTTGTATTTGGAAAACTATAAATTGTATCATTTATTATATTATTATTCGAGCTGATATTAGTATTGTTATTGAATTGGAAGTTTTTAATGTTGGAAGATTGATAATTTGATGATGAGCAAGAACTTGATTCATTTGGCGGTGTGAATGAATCCATAAAGATATTGGAATTTGAGTTTTGAAAAGTGTCAAAATTCGATGAATTCATAAATGACATGTTTGAAATTTCATTCATTGATCTGGATCTTGTCCTTTTATGACCTCTTAGATGCAATGCAGATAAAGGAGATTGTAATAAGAATGGGCCGCTATTTTGCAATGGCTGGCTAATAAAAGGTTGAGAATGTGATTGATGCCTCATTTGATATATTGTATTTGAATGTTGCTCTGAGTGTGGATGAATAATTTGGGGTTTCGTTTGATTTGAGTATGAATTATAAAATTCATGCTTTGTTTTAATATCATCAGATAAATCATTTTCATTATCATTGTCATTTATTATATTAATACATTGTGGATTATAATCTGGATCAAAATTTGTTGAGAATTCCCAAATGAACGAATGCAAAGGTATCGAAAGATCATCGTTTTTAACTTTAAGGATATCATCATTTAAATAAATTGTATGAGATATTTTCAAATTGTTGAATTTAGATATATTAGTTATTCCATTATGATAATCATTTATTAATGAAGACCATATTTTAGCTTGTAATGGTAATGAGAATTTAATTAAATTAGGGGTATTATTATTATTGTTATTAACATTACTATTATTATTATTATTATTATTATTAGTAGTAGTAGTAGTAGTAATAGTAGTAGTAGTAGTAGTAGCAGTAATAGCATCAGTAATAGTATCATTATTACTATTATTTTTATTGATATTATTATGCTGATATTCAACATAAGAAGCATTTATTGGATCAGATTTCCTTAAAATTAGTTTCTTGTTATCGTATACTCTAGTTATTGATTTCAAGTTAATCAAAGAACTGAATAAACATTCATCTTTTGATTTGATTAGGTTGTTCATGTTTAAATTAATGTCAATAAATGACATCAGTTGATCACTTTCTAGATCCACTGATATTAGAGGATTTAAATGTATTGGTATATTTGAATATGTCAGTGGGTGAGTAAAATCCAAGTTGGGGTAGATATCCGTGATACAATTTTTGATATAATTATTTGAAAGTTTGTGGAATTTTTTAAAATATGAAGAAGATTGGAAATCCAGTAAGATTTTATTGAATTTTGTGAAAGATATTAACTTTTTTTGCCGTGAAGAAGATTGGATATTTCGTTGATTTAATAAAACGGCAAGCTGAATTAAATTTATGGATATGGTGTTGGATACGCTATTTGGATTTATAGTTTTTTGATTTTTCAATTTATTGTAAACCTTACGTAGCTTGGTAGATTCGTTTAATAACTGTTTACAATCTAAAATGAAAGATGGTGGCAAGTTATTCAAAGTTTCTGAATTCAATTTATTATTTTTGATTTCATTTAAATAGTCATTAATGAGTTTTAACTTCAGATCAAAACCATTTTTTTTCAGATAACGGATAAGATATTCACTTCTTGGCTGTATTGGTGGTGTTGTGTTTGAAGTTGCGTTTTTCAATACATTAATGTAACTATTAAGACCCTTTTGTAAAAGTTTGAGAGTTTTACATTTTATGGTAACACTTGATAAAACCAATGTTGTTGAATTGTTTTCAATTGCCAGAATAGTTGGTGTTATAGGTGTCAGATTTGATTTTAAATTATTTATATCTGCAAAAGTTGGAGGGTCGTGGAATGTTTGAATTTTAGGTGCACAACAAGTAGATGAAGAAAAGGAAGAAGTAGTGGTTGTGGTATTGATGTTGGTTCCTGAGGTATTTTCAGTTGTCGGACGCAAAGTGATATCGAAGTTATCATTATGCATTGAAGGCGAGTCGATTTGTATAGTTGGCGAACTTGAAATATGCTTGATGATGCTATCTATGTCTTCGTTTTCCGCCTCGTCGTCTGTTTGATCTACATTTTTAGTTGTCGTGCTAGAAGAGTTTGTGTGTGATTTGTTGATGTTGATAAATTGATCAAAGATATCATCATTACTTGACGAATGTTTTGGTTTTGACGAAGAAACAGCGAGAGAGAGGAAGGATTGATCGTTCAGTAGGGGGTTATTTAGCGTGGGGGTTGGACATGAGGTTGAGGTTGAGGTTGATGTTGATTTCAAGGTTGATGTTGATTTCAAGGTTGATTTTGATTTTGATTCACTCAATAAGAGTGGTTCTTTGTGAACCATGGTGATGACGATGCAGGGTATAGACGAACGTAAGTGAAGAAGCTGAAAGAGGAAAGGAGGGAAAGAAAACGTGTGTTCTACAGTCTGTATCAGTATCAATATCAGAGTTCTGAATCGGTCTACACGTAAAAAAGGCAGGAAGAAACTAAAAATAAACAAAAATAAATAAAAAACAGGAAAACGAACGCGCTTTTCCAGAAAGAAAGAAAGAAAGAGGGGGGGGGGGGGGGGGGGGGGGGGGGGGGGAGGTCCACGGAATGGACGGCTGGGCCACCGGATAAGGCTGGCTGTGGTGATAGAGAGGGGGAAGCCCAAACGGAGGGGAAACCCGGAGAAAGAGGGAGGAGGGAGGTCGATGCTGGTGTGTATGTGTGGGAAACATGTACAGGGTGGGGCGCACACCCCTCGAACCCAGCCAAACCGAACCCACCAGACGGAACCACTCCCTGCGGCTGGGTATAAAAAGGCCCAGCTGTCTCTCTCTGTCTCGTTTGCAGCCTGGCGCAACTGGGTTTTCGGTCCCACGAAAACAAGACTGCCAGACTGCCAGACAGCCAGACAGACAGACAGACAGACAGACACAAATGAATGCACTGCTTCGACAATACGCAGATTTTCTTGCGCGACGCCCGCTGGTGGGGAACATGGCCACCAGCGTCGTGCTCTTCGGCGTGGGCGACGTGGTGGCGCAGGCCGGCGGAGAGACGTTTGACGCGCTGCGGACGGCGAAAAACGCCGCGTACGGGGGGGTTGTGTTTGCGCCTATTGTGGTGCCGTGGTACCGGTTCTTGCACCGGCGCGTGGGCACGGTGGTGGGCCGGGTGGTGGCGGACCAGCTGGTGTTTGCGCCCGCCGGCGTGGGGCTCTACTTGTGGGCGCTGGGCGAGCCGGGCGCAGTGAGCGTCGAGCGCTGGCGCAACACGGTGGTGGCGAACTGGGCGGTGTGGCCGGCGGTGCAGGCGGCGAACTTTGCGTGGGTGGCGCCCACGCACCGGGTGGCCGTGGTGGGCGCGGTGGGTGTTTTCTGGAACGGGTACATGTCGTGGGTGGCGCACCGCGGCGGGGCACGCAGCGACGCGACGGCGGCGGCGGCGGCGGCGACGGCAGGCAGGCCCGGTTCGCGCAGGGACGAGAACTGATCTAGCGTGCTCTCAGTGGTTTCATGTCGAGAACAGAAATCGAGAAACGGAATATGCACAACGCATACACAGACCGCTAATTTGTATTGCTTCTATGTAGGTGCATCTTATCTTGTATACGCTTTATACCGCCAGCCTAACCATCCCAGCCATTGCAGCCATGATGAAAGGTTTCAAGCAACGTTTCAGGTCCAAAACAGCCTCAAAGAACAAGGACAAGGAAAGAGAGAAGGAGAAGGAGAAGGAGAAGGACAGGGAAAGAGACGGCAGAGACAGGGACAGAGACAGCAGCAACAGTACCAATTCACTAGAATCCGCAAAGGATAGAAAGAACGACTCCCCCAAAAGAGACAAAGATGCCGCAAGGAAAGACAAGTCATCGTCCACGTCTTTAAGAGTTTCCTCTGCTTCTTCAATTAATTCGCAAAGTACAAACAATACCACCACTAACGCCAACATCAACAGCAACAGCATCAACAGCAACAGCAACAGCAACAACAGCAACAACAACAGCAACAACAGCAACAACAACAGCAATAATAATAATATTACTAGTATTTCTAACAGCGCTTCAACTAACGATAGCGAGGCTAACGATCAAAGCATAACGTCTCTTGATATCAACAACTCGAATTCCAGCTCCACTTCGACTTCAAACAACTTCATCACCAAATCATCAGATACCAACACAAATTCGTCCCGCCCAATCAACACTCCAAATATAATACAACCCAACCCTCCGCCGCAGAAACAACAGCCACATTTCCCAGTCGACCAGTTACAACCTCAAAGCGAAATTGATTTTCTCAAATATCACACCTCACATTCCCCATTCGACAAAGTTCCAAAGGACGACCTGGAATTGAAACCAAAAACCCCTCAAAGACAGTCAAGTTCAAGATTCGAACCTTCAATTAATCAACAGCCTTTTGAAAAATCACCTCCCTTTGAAGAAATAGATCCTCAATTCCACATCGATTTATTCATTCAAAAAGTCGACCAATGTAAAATCATGTTTGATTTTTATGATCCATCTTATGATATTCAAGGTAAAGAACTGAAAAGAATTACACTACACGAACTAACAGTCTTTATTTCAACCAATAGGATCAATTTTACCGAAGAAATGTACAGTCATGTAATTGATATGTTCAAAATTAATATCTTTAGACCAATCCCACCCCCTGTTAATCCAATTGGTGATATTTATGACCCCGATGAAGATGAACCTGTCTATGAATTAGGCTGGACTCATATGCAATTGGTGTATGAATTTTTTTTAAGATTTGTTGAATCTCCAGATTTTAATAACACCATTGCTAAACCTTATATCGATCAAAAATTTGTTCTAACTTTGTTGGATTTATTTGATTCAGAAGATAATAGAGAAAGAGATTGTTTAAAGACAACTTTACATAGAATTTATGGGAAATTCTTAAGTTTAAGATCCTTCATTAGAAAATCAATCAATAATATCTTTTTAAATTTTGTTTATGAAACTGGCCATTTCAATGGTATTTCGGAATTATTGGAAATCCTGGGCTCAATTATTAATGGTTTTGCATTACCCTTAAAGGAAGAACATAAAATCTTCTTAATTAGAGTTTTGATACCCTTACATAAACCAAGATCCTTATCATTATATCACCCTCAGTTAGCTTATTGTATTTTACAATTTTTAGAAAAAGATTCAAATTTAACTGAAGAAGTTATAATGGGTTTACTAAGATATTGGCCAAAAATCAATTCACCCAAAGAATTGATGTTCTTGAATGAAATTGAAGATATATTTGAAATTATTGATCCTTTAGAATTTACTAAAATTGAAATTCCATTATTTGCTCAATTATCAAAATGTATTTCTTCTCCTCATTTCCAAGTTAGTGAAAAAGTATTATGCTTTTTCAATAATGAATATTTTGTTAGTTTGGTTACTGAAAATGCTGAAAATATCTTACCAATCATTTTTCCTTCAATGTATGAATTGGCAAAATCAGAAATAAATAATGAAAATATGAATAATGATAGCGATAATAATAACAATAACAATAACAATAACAATAACAATAACAATAACAATAGCAATAGCAATAGCAATAGCAATAGCAATAATAACAATAACAATAACGATATTGATCTTGATCATGATGATTTTGATGATTCAAATAATTGGAATAGAACAATTTCAACAATTGCTTATTCTGCTTTGAAAATATTCATGGAAACTAATCCAATTGTATATGATCGATGCTTTTTACTTTATGAAACACAATTAATCGATGATAATGAAAGGAAACATTTAAGGGATGAACATTGGAAAAAATTACAAAATTACGTAAATAAATTGAAAACTGGTCAAATTGAAAATAACGTTGAAATCAAATAATAAAATATTGGAGTTTTTATTATCATTATTTTTCTTTTTTTAGTTACGTTTTGATCTATTTACTCTTTTTTTAATTTTTTTTTACACTAATTAATTTATTTATCTATATAAATATGTTAAAAAAAAAAAAAAACCCTTCCCCTTCTCTCCCTCTCCCTCTCTCTCTCTCTCTCTCTCTCTCTCTCTCTCTCTCTCTTTCTTTTCCTTCTTAAGTAGAACTTTTATATTCTCTTAAAATAACTGGAACTGACGACGGTGGTAATGCACCAAATTCTGTAATAATCTTTTGAATGTATTCAGGTGGTGTTAAATCATATAGAATATTTAAAATGTTTAATGATTTGATAGATTTCCAATTTGCTAAATCATATTCATTATCAACTGGTTTAATAATCGATTGTGATTGTTCTTTCTTACCTTTCTTATTAGTATCTTTTTCATTCAACTTCTTGTTATTTAGTTCATTCAAATAAGTTTGTAAATTAAATCCTGTTTTATTGAATGGTTTAAGATTGATCAAATCATCAGAATCTCCTAATTCATTTAACGTAACTGAATCTAACTGGACTTTATCACTAAATTTTAAACTTTCACAACATACTAAAACGGGAATACTCTTGTTCTTACATGACATAGCTAATAACGAAGTACCTACCCTTGAGTATAATCTACCATTGGATAACATTGAATGTGCACCAAGGAAACAAAAATCAATATTGGAATTCTCTAAAACTGAACTAATTGAATTGATCAAATTATAATGTAATTTAATATTCGTATAACTACTTAACCTTTTAGCCAATTTCTTACCTTCAAATAATGGTTTACTATCAATAATGAAAATATCAAATTTTTTATCTTGATTAACAGCACAATATTTAAATAATTCAAATAAAACTTTAGAATACCCAAATGTTATAATTTTAGAATTATTCAAAATATGATTTTGTGAATATTCAACAATAACTTGATCAGCAGCATTGATTTTTTCCATTATAAATTCATCAATATCAACATTTAATATCCTCTTACATTCATCTTCAGTGGTATTTATAGGTATAAGTGAAATTTTTTGCTTTAACCAACGAATAGAATTACCCATAGAAATACTCAATGGTCTACCAGTTTTCAAATATTCAATCTGATGACTCAAATGTCCTGTTAAATGTCTCTGTAAACTGGTACCTTCAGGTGTATGATATGAATTGATAACATCTTTAAATGCTTTCATCATTTCAATGCATCTTCTACTTGATCCAACAATTTTATATGTAGAGATTTTCAAAGTTAATGACAAGATACTAGGATGAACAATAGAGGCTATATTAGGAGTGGAGGAAATACGTTCTTCTCTCGTTTCTAAGTGCCCAAACATAAGTGGTGTTTTCATGGTTGGATCATGAATTTTCGCATTGTTCAATTGTTTTTTGATATGGGATACTGTTTTCGTGTTTTTCTCTTTACCATTGGATTTGGTTTTGTTGAATGATTGTGACTGCTGTTGATGATGTGCGTTTGAACTTGCATCTTCTGGATTACTTGTTGCCTTTGCTGCTGCTCTTTTAGCCGCCTTTTCACGTTTCTTCAACTCCTTTAACTCTTTATTGGATAATTTAGGTTCACCTGTAGATGTAGCAGTCGCAGGCGACGTGGCTGACGGAATATCTTTTGGCTTATTGTGTTGAGCTTCAGACATTGTCGATTGTATGATTTGATATCTGATTTTCAATTGCCCCAAAAAAGTATGATGTATTATATCCAATTCTTCGGATTATGGTGATGATTCATGTTGAAAATTCAGAAAAACTTTTTTTTTGTATTTTTCAAATTTCAAATTTTAGATTTCAAGTCTAATTTCTCATTTCTCATTTTTTTTATTTTTATTTTTTTTGCTTTTTGCCTTTTTTTTTTATGCCCTGGCTCGTCTTTTTCGGCCTTCTCAGATTTTTATTTCTCATTTTTTATATTTTTTTTCAGTTTTTTTCAATTTTTCACAGATTTTTTGTTCACCTTTTTTTTCCTTTCCAACATTCTTGAAAGTCTGTTATTTCAGACCAAGTTTATCAAAACAAACCTTTGAATAATATTTAACGATGAGTGCAAATGATGCAGACACAAATGTTGAAATGTGGAAAGTCAAGAAATTGATTAAATCACTTCAAAATGCTCGTGGTAATGGTACCTCAATGATTTCATTAGTTATTCCACCAAAGGGTCAGATTTCAATTCTTCAAAAAATGTTAACTGATGAATATGGTACAGCATCAAATATCAAATCAAGAGTTAATAGATTATCTGTTTTATCAGCAATTACTTCAACACAACAAAAATTAAAATTATATTCAAACGTTCCAAAGAATGGTTTGGTTGTTTATTGTGGTGAAGTTTTAACCGATGAAGGTAAAGAAAAAAAATTAACAATTGCATTTGAACCTTTCAAACCAATTAATACCTCTCTTTATTTATGTGACAATAAATTCCATGTTGAAGCATTATCTGAATTATTAGAATCTGATGATAGATTTGGTTTTATTGTTATGGATGGTAATGGTGCATTATTTGGTGCATTATCTGGTAATACTAGAGAAATCTTACATAAATTCACAGTTGATTTACCAAAGAAGCATGGTAGAGGTGGTCAATCTGCGTTACGTTTCTCCAGATTAAGAGATGAAAAGAGACATAATTATGTTAGAAAAGTTGCTGAAGTTGCAGTTCAAAATTTTATCACAAATGATAAAATTAACGTTCAAGGTTTAATTTTAGCTGGTTCTGCAGATTTTAAAACTGAATTATCAAAATCTGAAATGTTTGATTTAAGATTACAACAAAAAATTATTAAAATCGTTGATATCTCTTATGGTGGTGAAAATGGTTTTAATCAAGCAATTGAATTATCTGCTGAGACTTTATCAAATGTTAAATTTATTCAAGAAAAGAAATTAATCACTCAATATTTTGATGAAATTTCAATGGATACCGGTAAATTCTGTTATGGTATTGATGATACTTTAAAAGCTTTAGATTTAGGTGCTTGTGAAACAATTATCGTCTGGGAAGGTTTAGAAGATATTAGGTACACATTAAAAAATATTGAAGGTAGTGAAATAATTAAAATCGTTGCTCCAAATACTCCAAAGGAAAATTACTTAATCGATAAAGATGGTTCAGAATTAGAAATTGTTTCTGATATGCCATTCCTTGAATGGTTAGCTGAAAATTATAAAAATTATGGTGCAACTGTCGAATTCGTTACCGATAGATCTTCTGAAGGTGCTCAATTTGTTAAAGGTTTTGGTGGTATTGGAGCTTTATTAAGATATAAAGTTAATTTCGAACAATTAATGTCAGATGATGATGATGATGAATATTTCTCTGATTAAAATTAATGGTGTAATGTTATATAGTTTTGCTTTAAGTTTATCATACCTGTTTTTTTATAAAATAAATAAAATAATAATATTTATTAGAAGATAAAAAAGTAATAATACTTAAATATACACAATTTATACAATGCCCCTTTAAGCAATTTTTTGCTTTTTGGTTTTCTTCTTATCCTTTAAAACATCCAATGCATTTTGTTGAAGATATCCCATGACACTATTACTATTTTCATTACTTAATAATAATTCTGCAATATTGTTCAAACCACCGGCAATATATGATCTTCTACCAGATTTCCTAATTGGCTTCCTCAATGCCTCTCTTAATTGAGCCTTTAAAATTTTCAAATTCTGTTTATCAACAGTTTTATTTTCTCTTCTTTTACGATCCCTTTTTAAGAAATCATCCTCAAATTCATCAATATCATCAACACCTAAATCTTCAGCTGCTTTATCAATCCAACTTTTTTCTTTATTCACAGTTTGAGAAGCTACTTCAGCTTGTGCTATTTTAGCCGCTATATCCAATCTTTCCTTTAATTGATCTAGAATATCAGAATCAAGTGTTAATGCTTTCAAATCTTCAACTTTATCCTTCTTTGTAAGAACTCTTCTCAATCTTCTTAATGGACCGGACGCTTCTTGTGGTGAACACAAGACAATTGAAACACCTTCTTTACCCGCACGGGCAGTTCTACCAGATCTATGGACATAAGCATCTGCTGTTCTCGGTAAATGATAATGAACAACATGCTGAATATCATTAATATCTAAACCACGGGCTGCAACATCGGATGCGATCAACACAGATGACTTGTTTTCCTTTTTTGCAATTTCAGAGTTCTTAGTAAATCTTTCTAATGCTCTTAAACGCTGCTTTTGAACCATTGACGAATGAATTGAAACTGTTGGAATGCCCAAATTAGTTAATGTTGGTGCTAACCGCTTAACAGAGTCAATGGAATTTGTGAAAACTAATGTAGTACCCGGATAAATTGAAATAAAGTAATATAGCATCAAATCACGCTCCATTGGCGCACATGGAATCATTGCTTCGGTAATTCTATTTGCAACAACTTCAGTTGGATTAACATCAATATATTCAGGCTTACCACGAAATCTAACCTTTTTACCCAAGATACTTAAAACTTCTTTAATTTCTGCAGCTTCATCATCTTCATCTGCTTTACGTTTTTTAGTTGGTGTTGGTTTGCCCGTACTGGCCAATTTATTGAATAAATCTTTTGAAAAAGTAGCCGAAAAAATTAATGATTGCCATCTGTTTGGGAACTGTGGAATATCCTTTGGTCTATAATTGTGTAAAATTTCTAAAATTTTCTTTAGTTCATCAAAATGTCCATCTTGTAATAATCTATCGGCTTCATCTAAAACAAAAAGATCAATTGATGCAATCTGTTTTGCTAATGAGGTCGATTTTTCTAAAAGTTCTAAACAACGACCTGATGTTGCAACTAAAACTTTAGGTCCATAACTTAATAATCTTTCTTGCTTCTGAATGGATAAACCACCAGTTAATGACATGACAGTTTTGTCACTGAATGGTGAGTATTTGAACAATTCACGTAAATGCTTCATAACTTGGTTCGCTAATTCTCTTGTTGGAGTAAAAATGATGGCAGTTGGATGTTTACGGTACTCTTCAGGTAAATTCTTTAAGTTTTCTTGTTCAGCTAATGCTTTTTCTAAGATTGGGATACCATATGCTAAGGTTTTACCAGAACCAGTAATAGCTTTACCAATAACATCTTTACCTTCAATTGCAATTGGGATTGATTTTTTTTGGATTTCAGTAGGATTTGTGAATCCTAGTGTATGTAATGCATTTAATGTTGATGCCGACAATGAAAGTTCAGACCATTCGGGTAATTCAACGTCATCAGTTGGCATGGTAATATCACTGGCCTGCAAAAACGTATTTTCTTTTAGCTCTTCACCTTTATCAGCCTTTGTTTTCTGTTCTTTCTTTGGCTTTACAATTGTCTTTTGTGATGGTAATTCTGGAACATTTTCTTCATCATTTTCATCCTTTGATGCCATTAATGTTGTGACCTTAATTTCTTTACGGTGCTTCTTTGGTATTCCATCTTCTATATTATCCACTTGGGCTTCATGTGCACAATTTTTCTCTTCTGCTTTTATCTTATCTTTGTCCTTTACTTCTTCTTCTAATTCTTTTTGTTCTTTTTGTTCTTCTTGTTCTTCTGATGATGATAATAATGATGCTTCTTGCTCTTTTCCAACCTCTCCACTAATATCACTACTCAAATTAATGGCAACTTCTTTATCAGTTTGTTTAATGTTTTCTAGATCTACTTCAAAATCACCTTCGGGGAATGCAGTTTCTCTCTTTTTAACTTCATCTTTTGAAAGTTTATTTTTTTCATCTTTAGTTATAAAATTAACTTTACCGTTGATATACTGAACTTCAACGTTGTCAATTTCTTCTAGTCCATAAAAACCTTCAAAATCATCTAATGTGTCAGGAATTTCAACTGGTTTCCAATTTAATTCGGACGCATGCACTTGAAATGATCTTTTAGGATTTTTGATTGATGTCTTATGATTAATACTTGATTTCACCAATTTCCCAACAGCATTATTTTTCAATGATTGTTTCTTCTTAAGGACTTTTTCTTTAAAAGCAGCAGGAATCATTGCATGTAACTGGCTATTGAAGTGTAGTTGTATTAGAAGTAAAGAAAAAAGTATGTGTGAAATTTAAGAAACAAGAAAAAAACTTTTCAAGGCGTGGTATTATTTTTGAATTTTTTTTTTTCAAATCTGACTGTTCTAGGACTGTAGATAAGATGATTCTGTTTTACATTAATAGCACCTCAATATACTAATGGTCAAGCCAAGGCAAAAAAAGAAAAATTCTTTATTATCCAAAAGAACGAAATCTATCACAAAGTTGGAAAATTCAAAACGAACTCCAAAAACTTTGAAACCATTACGTGCAAGACAACTAATTCGTAGATTTCATGTTTTATTAAAATATAAAAGTTCAATAATAAACAAAATTAATGAATTAATCAACTGGAATTCGAAAACTGATGGCGACATACATGAAAATTATATGAATTATATTAAGAAAGATGCAAAATTGCACAGTTTATTCAAAAAGGAATTGGAAACTACATGGAGAGAATTGAAAATCAATAAGACACCAAAATCTGTTATTGATCCTACAACAAATGATAAAATTCCCAATGATTCCACACTTGAAGATTTGGTTAAAATTCTTGGTCGTGTAGATTCAGAAATTGAAAAACGTGGAGGATTGGAAACTTATCAAACTGCAAGTACTCTAGGCCAGGATGGTAAACGTGGTGGTGACTCAAGTAAAATCTTAGTAAAATGGTTAAACGAGATCAATTGGAATAGTAACGATTTGACTGCATTAGAAATTGGGTGTTTATCATCTAAAAATGAAATATCGACATGTAAAATATTTAAGGAGATCAAACGAATAGACTTACACAGTCAAGAACCTGGTATAATTGAAGAACAAGATTTTTTGAAAAGGCCAAAGCCTAAAAATGATAGTGAAAAATTTAATTTAATAAGTTGTTCCTTAGTTGTTAACTTTATACCAACTCCCGAACAGAGAGGTGAATTATTATGTTATATTTGTGACTTTTTGAAGGAACCTGAGAATAATTTTGATAGTTTATTATTTTTTGTCATACCGTTACCATGTATTGAAAACTCACGGTATTGTGACCTAAGTACCATTAATTTAATTTTCAAAAAATTAGGGTTTCAAACTGTCAAATATAATCAAACCCATAAATTGGCATACTGGCTTTTAAAATGGAAAGGCCCAAAAGCAGTTGATATAGGATTCACGATTAAGAAGACAGAGGTTCGCACAGGAACAAATAGAAATAACTTTTGTATCGTTATTAAATAATTCTACATATCAAGCTAAATATTATAGATCACCACTAATTATGAACTGTATACTAAACTGGAAAATTTATTTTTTAATAATATTCATGAAAGTTAAATCTGTAAAAGCAGAACCCCATGGATTACTTAAGTTATTACCTTCTTTTATGACTGATGACGTAACATCACTAAAAAACGCAGAGTCATACTTATATGCAATGACAGCTGGTGTAAAGACAAGACTACTCTTCTTCTTTCTATTTTTTTTTTTGGTAACCACTTGAAACTCATTTTCTTTTGATTCTATAGCCGTGGGTTCTAATTTATCTTGTATTAATTTAGTTAATCTTGCACAATTTGGATATTGTTCAAAAAACTTGAGATCTGTGAATTTGTTCGTATAAACAGTAAGGTCATTAGAAAGTATATAAACTGGTTTTGATTCGGTAATAAAGCTTTCCAATATCGAAATAGGAAAATGCGGTAAATAGTATAATGTTTTCGAGGTTTCTAAAGCAATTTCTTCAATGACTTGATATTTGAATTCATCTTCTAGAAAAGATTTCTCTTTTTCAGTGATCAGTGGATCCCATAATGAAACTTTGATATTCTCTGTCTTTTCTTTCAAAGTAGATTCAATTGTTCTTAGTAGACATAATTGATACATCGCTAGTAAGGAATCATTTATTGATCCTATTCCAAGACATCGTATATGACATATTTCTATATCTCCAATAGTTTCTAATGTTGATTTAACAAAATCTGACTTCTCTAGCTTGGCACTCTTTTTCTCATAAGAGTCCCATAATTTTTCTTTACTCGATTCACTCATTGCTTGTGACACCTCACAGAACAAACAAAATTAAGCCAGATATCCAACGTCACATCACATTTAAATTGAATTCATGTTAGCACGTGATTTCGGGGTTTCAAAAATCCCACAAGCCAAACAAAAAACTGGAAAAACCGTTAAACAATTGGTAAATCACGCGTTCTGATTGGCTTATTAAATAGGATATTTTTTTTCACTAACGTATCATTACACAGGCCACAAAGGATTGAGAATTTCAACATAAATAATTCACTATAAAATTGTATATATAATATACTTGTTGGGCCAATTATGGCATTTATCTGACCAAACGTCGATTTCTGGTTTGTCCGCTACGATTTCTTTTCTCAATTTGGGTTGCAAGTGCGATTTTTTTTTTCTTTTAACCTACTGAGTTTCTCGACGACGCTTCATTTTTAAACTTCCACTTTTTCTTTCACTTAACTATTTTGTTTCTGTGTTTTTTTTCTTTTGTCAGACCATTTGGTTGTATTTCTTGTATATATTTATACCATTTTAACTTAAGAGAATATTCGAACTACCTTGTTTGAAAAATCTACCTTTTATTCACAATTTACCCCACTTTTCCAAAAATTTGCAACGGTTTTTCTTGAATCCGTCAGAAGAATTTATTCAATCGATTCACATTGCTAACTTGTACATATAAATAGAATATCAATTTTATCATACACAAATACTAAACATGTCACATATTGTTCAGATACCCAAGATTTTTGACCATGATAAAGGATTACCAATTCCAAATATTGATTTCGAAGATAATACTGTTAAAATTGGCTCAAGAAAGTCAGTTTTAGCGGTACGTCAAAGTGATATCGTTGCAGAATCAATCACCAAATCATATCCACAATTGAAAACTACAATTGCAAAAGTTTCAACTTTAGGAGATCAAGTTCAAAATAGGCCACTTTATTCATTCGGTGGTAAAGCTTTATGGACCAAAGAATTAGAAATTCTTTTACTCGAAGATGTTGGAAAATTCAAACAAATTGATCTCATAGCACATTCATTAAAAGATATGCCAACAGTCTTACCTGATGATTTTGAATTAGGCTGTATCATAAGCAGAGAAGGTATGTATATTTGAAAAATAAAAAAAATACACTTGTCAATTCCTATTGGTTGAACAATTTTTCATATTTTACTTGCTTTTACATTGTCTCTTCTTTTCCATTTTCTTATTCTCTTTTACATGATGATTTAAACATTTTTTAGACGTTAGACTACTGAACTTCATAGATGAAAACGTGTTATTAACTGATTTAAAGAGATTACGATTATGAGAAAAAACGAAGAATAGAAAAAGCAATAAAGTATTGTATTTATTATATTTGTGAACATAAAATACTAACACTTTTAACCCCACATTTTATTTTTATTATAGATCCAAGAGATGCACTTGTTATGAAAGCTGGATCTCCATATAAGTCATTAGGTGATTTACCAGATGGTAGTATTGTTGGTACATCATCAGTCCGTCGATCAGCACAAATTCATAGAAACTATCCGAATTTGATATTTAAATCAGTACGAGGAAATATTCATACTAGATTGGGAAAATTAGATGATCCAAATGGTGAATTTCAGTGTATTATTTTAGCTGCTGCTGGTTTAATTCGTTGTAATTTTGAAGATAGAATTACAAAATATTTAAATGCCGATGAAATGTATCATGCTGTTGGTCAAGGTGCAATTGGTATAGAAATTAAAAAAAATAACGAAAAGATGAGACTATTGTGTAGTGTCATTGGATGTCGTCAAACAACCTGGAAATGTGTTGCTGAGAGAAGCTTGTTGAGAACTTTAGAAGGTGGATGTTCAGTTCCTGTTGGTGTATGGACAACCTTGAAAGAAGGTAATATTTTAGAGTTAAAAGCAATTGTTTTAAGTGTTGATGGTAGTGAAAGTGTTGAAGATGTTCTTGAAAAGAAAATCACCTGTGATAAGGATCCATTTGATTTGGGAATTGAACTTGCTGAAATTTTAGTTGCTAAAGGTGCAAAGAAAATTTTAGATGAAATTAATTTCAATAAAATCCAAGAAATCAAGGATGCTGGTTTAAGAGTCTAATACAATTTCCAAAATTCGTCTGTTTTTTTCATGTTCATTTGTTCAGGTTTTGTGTTTTGTTTTTTTCTTTCTTTTAGTTTATTCCTATTTTCATGCCGCTTCTAATAATCTCTTGTATGTAATATTTTTCCCTATATAAATAAAATACACTTAAGCTAATCTTTTTTGTCTATTCTACATCTGTTTTCTTTTATCAAATTTGCAAACCTGTTCACAGCCCTTCAATATCCTTAGACCATCTAATAAAACCAAGTGTGCTTGCTAAACCCAAGATACCACAAAATAAGAAGATATTGGTCAAATATGGATCTCTCGCCCAAAAACTTAAAAGTTCACCCAAAATACTACTCAATGCAACAGATGATAAAAACAGAGACACAACTCCACTTTTCAAAAACGTTGGTGATAATTGATATGCTAATTCATAACATGTTGTGGCTGCAAAACACTCACCAATTGCTTGTAACATGAACATCAAGATATAGCAAAACCAAACAAATGAAGAAACAGTGGATGGTGCTGTACAAGTTGAAATCTCTAAAATATCACATATTGAATTTGAATAAACTTTATATTGAACAAACGCACCCAACAATGTACCAATTGAAGTTAATATAAAGCCAATTATAATCTTCATTCTTGGTGATGGCATTCTGTTTTTTTTCAATAAATATGGATAAACTATATAGGATAGAATTGGAATTGTAACAATTATGGCAATTGGGTTGAATGATTGATAAAAATCATTAGGTAAATGAATTGATGTGGACATTGTTGCTGCTAAAGATATTTGAATTGAAATTAATGACGAATCATTGATGTAAAATGGTATAAAAAATATGAACAAGATAATACAGTTAAAAAACTTCAAAATATCCGATCTTTTTATCTCAATATCTGAATCGATTAAAGGAATTGGACTGTTAAATAAATAGTTCATCAAATGATAGTAAAAGTTCCGGTATGTTGAGTCTGATTTGGTGGTGATGTGGCTGTGATGGATTATTCTCGATTTAGTGCAATGCAATAAAATTGGTAACAATGAAAACAAAATCGCAGTGAATAAATAGACAGACCAAAATCCAAAATATCTTTCCATAAACGAACCAAACAATGCTAATGAGCAGCCCCAATTAACAAACAAATAAAATGACATACTCAATTTACTCAATGTCTCTTTGTGGTCAATTTTGTAAGTATTTCCATCAATGGCTATGTAATCTGGTTTATCAGACTTATACTCATATTGATCTAATAATAATGGTAATATATTGGCTTTTATGAATCCCGCAGCACCGGCGATAGTTAGTACTGACAGTAGTACAATTGAATATGAAAGATATGGTAATTGCATAATGTTTGGAATTGAAGAAATCACTAATATGAAATGTCCTATTATACCAATATATACACCTAAATTAATTGAATCAAACTTACCTAATCTTGTATCTGAATAATAAGCGCTAATCATTGGTGAAATATTAGCAAAAAATGTTAAGAATTGCATTGTAAAATTAGCTAATGGCAAACCGAGATTGAGAGCACCCGGAGTTTCTGTTGATGTTGAGCCATTATGTATTATTGCACCTGTAATTGAATCTTTTGGGAAATCACGTTGAACCATGTTTGTGAGACACCCTGTGATCATATAATAAGAGAATCTTTCACTAAATTCAACCAAACAGATAAAATATGCGATTGCTGGTATTTTACCCGTTATTTTGGAAGATGCGTAAAAATCGACTGATATGGATGGAGATATAGAATCTTCTATTGGTATTATTGATAGTTCTATGTCATTTTTGGACATTTTAGAAGTTTCATAGATGTTTCTTGTAAAAAGATAAATTGTTATTATGGTATCTCAGTCGTGAGATATTGTTTTGTAAATAGATATGGTTGTTAGATAATCCCACAGCCTTGAAACTTTTAAAAATTTTGCGAAATGAAAAATCCAGATTTTGAAAGAATAAAAATTTGGAAAATTGAAAGCACATCAAGAAGACAAGCCTGTTCGGAGTATATATGGTTTAACCAGACTTAACAACCTCGAAACACAATTAACAGGACAAGATAGGATGGATGACGCTGAATTACAAGCAATTCGTGCTGCTAGATTACAAGAAATGCAAAGAAACTCCCAAGGGGGAACTAATACAGCAAGCGGTAGTGAAGGTGGTAAAGGTGCATCAAATGCAAACAGTGGACTAGATTCGTTATTAACACAAATATTGGATCACGAAGCAAAGGAAAGATTAAACCGTGTACGTATGGTCAAGCCTGAAAGAGTTGTTGGTGTTGAGCAATATCTTGTACGTTTATATCAGAGTGGTGGTATACGTGAGAAAGTTGGAGAAAATGAACTTGTTGAGTTGCTTGACAAAATTGCCAGTGAAGAACGTAGAAATAACACTACATCAATTAAGTTTGCCAGAAGAGAGTACGTTGAAGCGGATGAGGACACTAAGAAACCAACATCTGACTCAGAAGACGATTTCTTCGATGAATAAGGAATATCCAATGGACGGGGGGGGTTCTATTCCCATCTCATTTGATAAAAATATATAGCACCACATAATAATAGCTAATCTTAACTGTAACTCTAAATCTTCTATTATTTCTACGCATTACTCTGCTTACCTCAACTTATAACTAGCATATTCACCATAGACTTTTCTCGATGTCTTCTGCTCAACCTTCCCTTTTAGGCAGGCGTGGCTATTTCTTTCATCGGCTTAACTTCCAAAAAAGGAAAGTGCAGTAACTGTTCAGCTTTTAATTCGCCAACCGCTACGATAAGCGTCAGGCGTTTGACACTTTGCTATATGTAGAAGACATTAAATTAACCTAGACTGATCTGGAGAAGATGCATATAAAAGAGATGATCCCAATCCCGTTTTTTCAAGGGTAATTTCTGTCTTTTTTTTTTTGATTACTTTCAGCCCCAAACTACAATCATGGCTCCACACCCATTTGACCAAATTTCTGATGAAGAACTCAGACTTGCAGTTAAGCTTGTCAAAGATGCATATCCATCTGAAAAACCACATTTTTCTCAAATTGATAGACTTGATCCACCAAAAAATGTCATGATTACTTACTTAGATGCAGAAAAGCAAGGTATGGCTCCACCATTCATTCCAAGAAGAGCATATGCATACTTCTACATCGGTGAAGCTTTCCACAAGGCATTAATTAACTTATCTTTCAAGCATATTATTGTTGATGAAGAATTAACAGAAGGTATTGTCGGTCCAGTTGTTCCAGAAGATATGGAGGCTATTGAAGATTTAGCACTTAGCCATCCTCTTTGTAAGGCTGAAATTGAAAAGTTAAAGTTACCAGATAACATTAGAGTTGTTTGTGATCCTTGGATTTATGGTACCGATGATCCAAACGAAAAAAGATTATTGATCCAGTGTTACATGTATTTAGCAAACAAAGATCACACTGAATCAAACCATTATTCGTTACCATTGAAATACTCTCCAGTTTTTAACGGTATTACCCGTGAATTGGTCAGAATGGAATACTTACCATCTGGTGCTGATGAATTTATTATTAATGATACTACTCAATGGGATGAATTCCCATTAGTTGAATACCATCCTGACCTGAATGGTGTTACCAAGTTAAGAGAAGTCAAGCCATTAATTATTTCACAACCAGAAGGTGTTTCATTCACTGTTGATGGTCATAAAATCTGTTGGCAAGATTGGGAATTCTTTGTTATTCCAAATGCAAGAGAGGGTGCTGCTATTTACGATATACATTTTAAGGGTAGATCTATTATTTACAGATTATCGTTATCTGAAATGACTGTTCCTTATGGTGACCCAAGAGGACCATTCCACAGAAAGCAAGCTTTTGATTTAGGTGACTGTGGTTTTGGTGTTAATGGTGATGTCTTAAACTTAGGTTGTGAATGTTTAGGTGTTATTAAGTATTTAGACAATAGAAGAGTCACTGCTTCCGGTGATGTTACTGTTATTCCAAATACCGTCTGTTTACATGAACAAGATGCTGGTATTTTATATAAGCATGTCAATTATAGAAATGGTAATTCTGTTGTTGCCAGAAGAAGAGAATTTGTTGTTCAAATTATTGCAACTGTTGCTAATTATGAATATGCCGTTCAATATATTTTTGACCAGGTTGGAGAAATTAAAATATCGGTTAGAGCAACCGGTATTTTATCCACTATGCCAATTGATAAGGATGTTGATGTTAACTATGGTACTTTAGTCGGTCCAAGAGTTATGGCTGCCTACCACCAACATTTATTATCATTCAGAATTGATCCTGCCATTGACGGTCACAAGAACACTGTTGTCTACGACGATGTTTTAAGAATGGCACCAAACACCAAACTGAATCCATTCAATGTTGGTTTTTACACTGAAAGAAAATATGTTGAAAAAGCAGGTCATATTGATCAATCACCATTCACAAACAGAGCTTACAAGATCATTAATGAAAATGTTATAAACCCAACTTCTAAGAAACCAGTTGGTTATAAGATTGTTATGCCAGCAAGACAAATGATTATGGCTTCTCCAGAATCATACAATACCAAAAGAGCCAAGTTTGCAACTGAGCAAATCTGGGTTACCAAGTACGATGATGAGAGATTATATGCAGCTGGTGAATTCACTAACCAATCACACATGGATACAGGTCTTGCTGAATGGGCAAATGGTGAAGATAATGTTAGAAACACTGATAACATTGTTTGGTGTACTTTAGGTTTCACCCACATTCCAAAACCAGAAGATTTCCCAATCATGCCTGTTGAAATGCACGAAATTGGTATCACTCCATTTGGTTTCTTTGAAAAGAACCCAGCATTAGATTTACCACAAGCAAGTAATAATTTCAACAAATCTGTTTTATTTGAAGAAAATGAAAAATCAGCATCTGCTTCAACTGCTGCTTCTTGTTGTAAAAAAGCTTCATTATAATTTCACTAATTGAAATTTATTAATATGTACATATACACTTAGATTTCCTTTTTTTATAACACTATACATTGTATTTATTTTTAATTTAACACATTCTGCTATTGTAACATTTATTTTCAGTTTACATCACAAACATACGCATTTGAACCGCAGACTGTGTTAAATATAATCACAGTACCTTCCCTGAGCGAAAAAAAAAAGCTACCAAGATCAATTAATTATTTTTCCGAATTTGACGGTATATGTAAACATGGAGATTAATGCCACTCTTCTTATATAAACAATAAAGACAAGCTAACAATGATAGTGTTGGTGGATAACACGCTAAACGCATATGTTGATCCTATATTGCTGTACATGCACTATTCTATGTACATATCACATAAAATTATAACATTTAAAATATTATCAACAAAGCATCAAACAGTTCAAGAATACTTAACATCACTGAATGTAAGTGGAGATTACATTCACGGAATTGCAGGACCTAAAAGTTTTAGATATATTGTTTGGAAAGGAAAAAGATATGGACCTACATTTTGTTCAAATATTGAAAAGTTAAATGATATATTTAGTGACAAAGAGATAGTTGATGACCACGATGATGAATTTCAAAGTTACACATTATCAGGCGATAAAAGTGATCAATCAGTTGAATTTGATAAAAACATCATACCAATTATATTTACCAGTAAAGATGATAAAATACGATTTTTGAAATTGTGGAAGATCTTAAATATTGCAAGACAACATTACAAATTACCATATGAAATAGTGAATGACCCTGTAAGAAGATTAATACGAATATTAAAATCAGGTACAAATCATTTACCCAAATCATCAATTGATGAATACAATGAGTATTTACAAGATTTAACTTGGGTTTTCGATTATTTTATAATGAATGATAATCAAATTAAAATGATAAATGAATTAATAAAGTTTTACAAGACGGAAAGAATAAGTATACCAATCGTTCAACTAATTCAACTAATACATGAATTTCAAACCGAAATTTTGAACATTAAAACTTCAAAATTTCTAAAAGAATCAACACCAATTAGTGAATTTGCAAGATATTGTGTTTTGATTAGACATTCAATATTTGCCAAATATAATGGTTCAAAAAGAGATTTAATTTTATTTTGGAATGTAATTTGGAAGGAATGGATTTCACTGTCCGATGAAGAAAAAAGTAAAAAAATGATCAGTTCAAATGGTGTCCATAGAAGTTGGGCAGATGATGATGAATTTAGACTGTTCGTTGAATCAAGTGATGAAAGTGTTGAAGACATTGATTGGTTCAATAACGATTCAACGATATTTGATTTCAATAACTCAGCAAATGGTTTAGAATTGATTAAAGAATCTGAATCTGAAGATTTAGAAGAAATTAATGCACTGCAATCAAATTCCAAAAATTCAGTTCTATCAAATCTTACAGATATCAATACCTCTGAACCAATGGCACCATCAAGTACATTAAAAAATCACAATAATCTAGAATTTAATGAACTTGATAAATCTTTTAAAGCAAGCGTTACAGTAATTGATACTTTTGAACCAATGGTAATTTCGAATCCTTTCAAACTTAATGAAAATAGAATTAAAATTGATGAAATTGAAAAAAGTTTGAAATTACTTGACAACACTGATACTAAAACCATGCGTTTAAACACTATCAAAATTGGTAATCAAGAAATTGATATTTTTACAAGCAAACATATTGATGATGACCTTATAAATAACATTTCCAAACATACTGCTGAACCTGAAAGCCTAAAGCTCGAAATTGATAAAAACTCATATAATAATATTTCAGATAGTGAAAGGCAAACTGGTACTAAAAATAATGAAAATGAACACTCAAAAATAGAACTTGATAAAAGGCACATACTTGCAAATAATGAAATCCTTACTGATACTGACGCTTCAAGCAATATGTATACCTTACAAAATATAGAAAAAACTAATGGTTATTACAAGAGCGGCGATATTGATAGTGGTAACAATAGCGGAAATGATGCTGAACTTGAAACTTTCAATAAGAAAGATCTCGCCGATTCACAATATCAAAATAAATATAATACTGCAATTGATGAAGAAATCGATAGCAATGAAGCAGCTGATAAAGTTTTGGATGCTCAAAAGCAGTTACAAACTAGCGATACCAACGAATTTCGAGAAGGTGGAAAGGCAGAAAACCAAGGTCATCAACCAGTTAGTATTACTGGATTAACCGATGAAATCAATAAATATAATAATAAAGCTTCTGACAGAAATAATGAGATCCATCAAAAAACCGAAAATGAACATATTTCAGAAATTAAACAAGGCGATAACGACATAAATCTATACAAGACTGGAGATGAAATGGAAACTAATTCAACAATACACGTTTTGGAAAATATTATAAAAGATGACACAGTAGTGGAAGATAATATTGAATTGTTTTTACCAGATGAACACTTAATGGGACATGTCCCAGGAAAACTAATGTTAGATGATTTAAATAGTTATAAGGAACATAGCAAACACAGTAACCGTCATTACGAAGACATTCCTAATAATATTAAAGATAACATAACCAATATTAATGATATCAGTAATATCACTGATTACAAAAAGATAATTCAAAATACAATATTAGATGAATGCAACGATTCATTTGACTCGATAATATTCAAACAACCAGGAGCGTTGACCGCACTATTAGATTCACCATCTTCATCTTCATATACATCAAGTCCAACGCAATCAGACCTTGAAATAGATTTGGATAATATTGACGATTTAAGCATTGCATCACTAAAAATGAAAAAGAGATCAAACACTGAATCCATTCCTGCTAAAATTGACATGTTTGAAAAATTGGGTGGAAACTTACCTTTACCTAAACGTCACTCAAGTCAAGTTAACAATATTAAGGGAACCAATAGTCTGAATGATATTCACAGCAAAAGAATATTAAAGCCTATTGTTAAACGCACTAATTCAATTACAATTCTAGAATTGAAAGAGCTTATTGAAAAGAAGCCTGAATTGAATACACTCAAATCCTTTAAAAGTTTTGATAAAACCCATAATTCTTCCATTGATTCTAATAAAAATACAACTGGTTATAGTTCCATGGTGAAAAGGGGCAGATCAATTTCGGAAATTTTTTCAGCCCTATTAGATGACAATATGAAAGATTTATCTCTATCTGCAGAATATAAAAACAAAATCGTGAAGCCAGAGGATTTATATAATAGGGTTAAAATCAAAGCTGATAAATCATGGGATGAATTGTCACGTAAAACAAAAGAAAGGTACTATGGCGCATTTTTAAGAAAATACATTACTTTAATCGAAGCTGATAATTTTAAGAATTTAGATTTAAATGATATTTTAGAAATTGTTAAAGTTTGTGTTGATTTTGGTGATATAAAACATAAAATTGTTCAATATGCTGTTAATTTAATTGATATAGATAAGGATGATAGTAAGAGTATTAATAGTATTAAATTATCAAAGGTTTCCAACATTCAATCTAGTAAAGAAACCAATTGAAATTCAAACTTTTAGCCCCTGTTTGTAAAATATATATGTATATATACATGTAATTAATATAATGATTAGAAAAGAGCAAATATAAGGATGATGGTTATATCAGGAAACCAATAAAACAATCATCAAGTATACGTTCATAATTAACCCATCTATGATACTTCATAAAAACTGCATAGCAATCTCTGCCGGCAAATTTAAGTAAATAATCAACCCCACCTGGATGGTAATCTAAATACTTGGAAATATTATATATCTTTCCTTTTAAGGAAATCCAACAGTCATCACGAGTATTATGTTTCAGCAGTTCAGATTTAGTTATACGAACTGGAAAGTCTGAAGGATCAATCATTTTAACGTTATTCAATTTTTTATATTTTTCCCAATCTAACGCTGAATGATGTGGAGCAAGATGTACTTTATTACGGGGATTTTTGGAATGATTTCCGGATGCAACCTGTGGTGAGTTTTTCATTGGGAACAATTGATTAGTTGTAATTGGTTCAATCGATCTTTCAGACTTATTTGATCTTTCGGGCTTATTTGATCTTTCGAACTTATTTGATACTTCTGAAATAGTGACATAGGGGATTTTTGCTTTTTTTTCTGAAAGGTTTGATTGATCTGGCATTGCCGATATTTAATGTGATGGTATCCCTATAAAACGAATATTCTTACCAAATAGGTTAACTTTAAAAGTTTTTTTTAGATCCACTAGAAAAGGTTGAAATAATGTGAGGATCTGAAAATAATGTTTATTTTAAATTTTAACAGATCTTGAATAATAAATGTCTAGAGCTAGTTAGGTTTAGATTGTTCAATAACTTAAGAAGAACAAATCCCTTGTTTATTGTTTCTGTTATCTGATTTGTATATTACAAAACTACTTGGTCATATTTTTCACAAAATACTGTTTTCATATTGTTTTCACTTGCTAAAGGGGTACGGCACATAAACAACATATGCCAATGGATGAAGATAGAGACAACGAAAGTCAACAACACACGCATGAACACGATCATAATCACAACCACGATGACCATGAAGTTCAAGATCACCAAACATTAGATAATCAAGTTAATCAATATTTTCAAGATATCAAGAAATATTCATCAGCAAAGGATGATACTGATAAATCCAAAAATGGCAATATAGATGAAATCGATGATGCAAATGATGATGATGATGATGATGATGATGATGATGATCAAGTTAATGGTGAAGAAACTGAAGATGGTGAGAATAATAATGAAGGTGATGTTGATTTCATAGATTTAAATATCAATATTGATCGTGCTATTAGTGAAAGCTTTGCAAATTTTAATCCAGAGGAAACTGTAAATGAAGCTGAACAGAGAAACAACAATGTTCGTGGTGGCAACGGCAACAGTGATGAATCAAATAGAAGGCAATGTTTATTATGTGGAAAAACCTTTCAACACTCCGGATCATTGGGAAGACATTTAGATACACAGAAAGGTAATGAATTACATCCAGTGGAAGAGGTTAATAAGCTACGCAGCAACGTTATCAGACGTGGTGACCCTGTTGCAATGAGAGAACGACGTTTGCAAAGGTCCAAGGAGTACAATCGACGTGACTACGTTAAAGAGAAGAACAGACTGCGTCGTAAACAGACAGCACAATTCACCCGTATCAAGGAGCATTACCAGATGAAGTTCTATCGGGAAATCCCCCACCCTGTTCTTCCCAGTGACCCATCTTTCCCACGGATGGTGCTTTTCTTTCTCCCGGCCCAAGACTGGCCCCGTGATCTTCCCACGGGGGAAACATATGCTGCCCTTGCCGCCCGCCTAGAATCCTCTGAAGCCCATGAAAAACTGGCTCTCCTCCCTGTGAGGGGCTCACGCTCGGTCCATGAGAAATTGGCCTTTGCATATGATCGGTGGGAACAGCTCCCCACGGAAATGCGTCATGAGCTCTGGACCCAGGAGCTGCAAGAAGTAACCCAGGAATTGCTGGGCACCTTCACAATGCTGGACTTTGCGGTGCGAGATTCGTGGGCAAAACAGTTAATGGTGCAGCGCCGGGAGGAATCTACTGGCAGAAATGTTACAGCATTCCCCACGGATTTTAAGGACGACCACGATCTTTTTGACCTTGCGACGATCGACGCAGAAGCGGACCTTGCGGCAGTCGCTGCTGCGGCTGCCGCCGCTGTAAAACATGATTATGTAGAATGAAAGAATATAGCATAGGGTAGTATTTGGATAGATACCACAACAATTCATAAATGAAGGTTGGTTTGGTGCTGGCACCCACTGCCCAGAACAGTTTTGAGTTTGTCTCACTCAGTCCTGATGTTTATTCTTCTTTGTATCCTGGAATCATCGATATAAAGCATAAATATATTTCCATTTCTTATATTGGTTCTAACGTATTATCTAAATCTCAGTTGTTTCCGATAACTATAGATCAATCGTTACCGGCTAATCATATAAAATTAGAGAGTTTGAAATTTTTACAAAAATTCGGGTCAAATTTCACCATTGATAGCGTAAACATAACTAAAATCGATAAGATTCCAAAACTAGATGAAATTTTAGTTTGTTATCCAACTGAAATTTATGACATTTTAAAATTGAAATCAAGTAAATATATTCATAAACTAATTTCAAACGAACGGGAATCAGACATTGATTTTACAATTATCAAAACAGGTGATCTCTCCCATTCTCTTAACGGCGAAATAATTCATACAACTCCTTGTGATCAAGGTTATATTGATTCAAGCACGATTATAACAATCATTGAAAATAAATATACAGAAACAATTTATCCATTTAAAGAATTACCTGAGTTTGATCTAACTGTTTCCAAATCCATTTCACTTGAATATAATGTCAGTGTACAAAGTTCAAAAACGTTAAATTTTACACAGTATTCAAAGCATGCAACAGATTTTCCATTTGATGATGTCTCAATATATGCATGTTTACATTACGATGAATTTCGTAAACTGAATTGTCTAAGTGGTGATATTGTTAAATTAACCGCTGGGAAAATAAGTATTTTTATTAAAGTGATACCATTTGTTGAACCCTGTGCTTTTACCCCATCAATATATTTGTCTCCGATATTATTAAATTCACTGTCAAAACCTTCAAAGGTTACTATAACGACATTAACAGAAACTCATGGAAATAAACTTTCACGATTCATACCATTATGTAAAGATATCTCCATATCAAGAGTGTCGACTCCATTATCAGAAAATAACATATTACAATATTCGTATTTAGCAAATTTGAAGGCATATTTTGAATCATCCCATAGAGTCATTTCTAAAGGACAATTAATTCCTATTTCAATTGATACAAAATTAGCTGAATCATTACATCAATCATACGCTTCCAAAGGATGGTTTCCTGATATTTTACCATCTGGTAATCCGGATAGTATTGTTTGGTTTATTGTTAATGATGGTATGTTCAAAGACCAACAGAGTGGTGAGTTGAGACCATTGGAACCAGGATGTCAGTATTTCATAAATTCACAAAAATCCAGAATGGTTCAATCTGGTGTCACTGAATTCAATTTTGAAAATACTAACATTAAAGATATCACGGAATATTTAGACATAAAGCCTATTTTCAAGTACACTGATATACCTGGAAAACCCTCCTTTAATTATGCTCGTACATTGAGAAAGATTTTTCAAACATCTATACAAACGAAGAATAAAATCAATTTGAAAACTGCTGTTTTAATTCATAGCAATACTAGATACGTTGGTAAATCAACATTAATCAAGTCAATATCTGAAGAGCTTGGTTACTCTGTAGTTGAGATTGATTCATTTGAATTGCTTATTTCAAGTATGGGTAGTCCCGCAACCACAATTGGAATAATTAAGGGTAAAATTGATAGATTGATTGAATCTTGTCATTCATTAGTTATTTTGATGAAACACGTAGAAGCAATTTGTAAAAAGGGTGATGAACAACAAATTGAACAAAGTAATATTGATGATTCATTATCATTGAATTTAAATCATTTGATTGATGAATATACTTCTAAAGGTGTCATTTTTATTGGTACTTGTATCGATCCTGATGACATTAATGATAATCTCAGAAGCTCAATTAAATTTGAAATTGATGTTAATGTGCCAAATGATATTGAAAGGAGAGAAATTTTCAAGTATTTGTTAAAAGATTTGAATGTTTCAAATGATGTTAATATTGAAGCATTAGCATTAAAAACCGCAGCTTTAACACCTAATGATTTAGAATATATTGTCTCAAATGTTATACCGATTGCCAAAAATAGACTAAAGAAAGAAAGTAAAGGTTTAGGTATAAAATTTAGTGAATTGGTTCAACTTAATGGAGGTTCAATAGTACTGACTTCACAAGATTTTGAAAACAGTATTAACAAGGCAAGAAATAAGTTTAGTGACTCCATTGGTGCACCTCGTATACCTAATGTCAAATGGGATGATGTTGGAGGTTTGGATTTAGTTAAAAATGAAATTTTAGATACAATTGAAATGCCATTGAAACATCCTGAGTTATTTGGTAGTGGTATGAAAAAGAGAAGTGGTTTGTTGTTTTATGGACCTCCGGGTACTGGTAAAACATTACTTGCAAAAGCAATTGCAACTAATTTTTCACTTAACTTTTTTTCTGTTAAAGGCCCTGAATTATTAAACATGTATATTGGTGAATCCGAGGCGAACGTTAGAAGAGTATTTGAAAGAGCAAGAGATGCAAAACCATGTGTTATTTTTTTTGATGAACTGGACTCTGTTGCTCCGAGAAGAGGCAATCAAGGTGACTCGGGTGGTGTTATGGATAGAATTGTTTCACAATTACTAGCTGAATTGGATGGTATGTCTGGGGGCGATGGTGGTGATGGTGTTTTTGTTGTCGGTGCATCAAATAGGCCTGATTTATTAGATGAAGCATTGTTAAGACCTGGTAGATTTGATAAAATGTTGTATCTTGGTATCTCGGACACACATGAGAAACAAGCTAAGATTATTGAAGCATTGACAAGAAAATTTAGCTTAAATAAAGGAATAGATTTACTCGAGATTGCAGAAACTTGTCCATTTAATTTTACAGGTGCTGATTTCTATGCATTATGTTCAGATGCAATGTTAAATGCAATGATTCGTACGGCTGGTAGGGTTGATCTAAAACTTGAAGAATATAATAAAGACAAAAGGGATGATGAAAAATTAAATTTGAGACAATGGTTTGATAAAGTTGCTACAGATGCTGATTTGAATGTTGTGCTTGCAAAGGAAGATTTCTCAAAGGCAAGGCATGACTTAGTTGCCAGTGTTAGTGAAGATGAATTAAAACACTATTTACGTGTGAGAGAAAATTTCGAGGGCAGTAAGCAATAGCTTTGAGAACTCTATGTGAAATTTCGACGTCGAGAAATTATGGTGATGACTTTCACACTATGATTTCAAACTGTATAGATATTTTTATAGGTATAAAATACCGAAAACACAACAGAGAATAATGGACTTTCCCCTTGCAAATACATACGGTGTTCGTAGTGATTTATTTTTACAATCAGCAGATGATTACCACCGTCATAGACACAGAATCAATAAGAAATTGAATAAATTACGTCGTGAATTAAACATAATTACAAAAGACACAAGACATTATTCTGAAAAAAACAAAATATCTGGTATTGAATCTAGTAATTATGATATGGATACAAAATTTGGTGATGTTTTATTATATCAAATTGAAAGAGATATGTTATATGCGCAGGAAACAAGATTATTACTAGATGTCCATACATCAAAATCAAAAGAGAAATTTCTTGTTTCAAAATATAAAAAAGCTTTGAAAACTGGTAAACATTTATTGAAGGTAGTTGTAAATGAACAAGATGACTTGAAATTTTTGGAAATTTTAACATATCTTGCGATTATTGAAGGTTATTTAGCTATTTCCAAGAAAAAGTTCAAGTTTGCCATCTATTCATTTTCCATTGCAAGATGTAATTTAAATTACTTATATTCTTATTCAAAATTACCAATTCAGTTCACTCATGAGTTATATTACAACATCATTGATTTAATTGTTGATCCTGCTCTACATGTTTCGTTGGTCCAATTAGATTCAAAGAGAACCTCAGATCTCAATGAACTAGCAAAGGAAATTATTTACAGTAATGCTAAACTAATTCCATATTTACAAAAATCAGTTGATATCATTGTAAAGAAAAATCCAACATATGTTACACCATCTAATCAAAATGAAGTTCAATTATTAAAGGAAATCAGTTGGGGTTCGTATAATGCAACTATCAAGTCTGATGATTTGTCTATTGCAATCATGAAAATCAACGATGAATTAAAGAAATTAGATTACTCAAATTATTTATCTTATGATAAAATTTTAAATTTATATCAAGATGCAATTCAATTACAAAATCAAGAAATTGAAAGAAATGGAAATGATGATGAAGATGAAGATTATCAAGAACAATTTATCATCTTAACATACTTGAAATATAATTACATGTTATTAACAATTAAAAGAGATTATCAAATTTTGATTAATGAAGATAGCTCAAAATCATCAAATAAACAAAAGCTCTTTGAAATCTGGAAGAAATGTAGCAAGTTAAATGATTCAATCTTAGTAACTTTAGTTGAAATTAAAGATTTACCAGGTATTGGGAATGACGATGAAATTCTCAATTTCTTAAATTCTATTGAAGTTTATTTTAAAATTCAAAGTTATTTAAGATTATCGAATGCACATTTAATGTATAATAACTATATCAATTCATTATCATTAATTGTGAAATCATCTGATTTAATGAAATCAGTTAAACCATTTAATGAAGAAGATAACTTACCAACTTTGCAAGACTTGAACAGTTTGAAAGAAAAATTAAATATTGAAAAATCCAAATTATTCATTTTATCGAACTATTTCAATAGAAATAATAACAATGTTTCGAATGTTGGTAGTAATTACATAATTGATGATATTAGTAAGTTTCCTGAATACCAAGCTTCAAAGTTATTAAAAAATATTGTACCAACCAAAATTGATTTCCAACCAGTTTTTGTTAAACCAGTCTTATTTGATATTGCTTATAACTATATAAACTATGAAGATATTGAAACTCAAAATGGCAATGAACAATATGAAGTTCAGCATTCTAAAGATGCAGAAACTACTACTGCTAAATTTGACACTACTGATGGCGAAAAGAAAAAGGGGGGATTTTTTGGTTTATTTGGTCGTTAAAAAAATAATCCTATACCCTCCTTTTATGTTATTATGTATCTACTGTATATCTTTTCTCTACTTGTTTGATTAACTTTTGGTTTAATATGTTTCGTTTCTTGTATAGATTTAATATTATACATTTTTAAAAAAATTATTTACTCAATAATTCTAGATATTAATTTTAGTGTTTGTTTTAATTAAGTATAAACACCAACATATGAAGCAATAAATAATATTGTAAAACTTAAAGTTACTGCACTTAAAGCAGCTAAAACAATGTAAGTTAATAGATTAAACAGTGCAGCGCTAAAAGAAGTTGTTTTTGCGTTGAATGTCAAGGTGAGCATTAAAAAGAAAACACTAAGTATGGATATAATTACTAGTGAAAAATCACTTAAATTGGCTGATATTGATGGATGGAAAGGTGCATAGTTGTGATATGCATCCTGTGAATAAAAAAATGTAAATAATTGCAAGTCAGTAAAATAATGTTAGTTTTTTTCTCGAAAAGAATGAAAAGCATAATTGAAACTTTTGATTTAACATACCATTAGCTTGTTATATTCAGACATGATTGAACTGTGATATATGAAAGACTAACATTACGTAGTGAAACGTGTAAGATTGAAATTTTGAAGTTAACCAAGCAACCAACTCTCAACATGAATTTTGCGCGTCAATCTCAAAACGGAAAGCGTTTTTTTTGTCGTTAATCATTAATTTTAGTGTATTATATAAAGTATTAGTTATTTAGTATAAAAGTTACTTATTACAAAAGCTTTCCCTTTGGTTTTATAAAAAATATTCTGTATTTGTAAAATCGTAATAAACATTATCGTCGGATAATGTGTTAACATAATCATCAAATCTTTTAATTGACTCAAAACCATCCAACATTGAAAGTACACACCATTCAATGGTGTAATCAATAGGAACACGGTATTTGGTAATTCTGGGTAATAAAAGGAAGTAAGTTTCAAGTGCATGGATTACAAGAGTACCATAGCATATGGACTGATGATATGGTTTTAAAACACACATTGAAGGTCTATATCTTAAAAAGACGTTATCATATAATGTTTCTGGATCAAAGTAGCCAAAGATCAAAACAAAGATTGCAAATACCAAAAAGAGGTTGAAAATTGAAGTTGGATAACGAATACCTGAAACTCTGATATGACTTAAATGTCTTGCATGAGCCGCAGTCTTAGACATTTCAATAAGTTTCAATTCAACTTCATTCCAATCTTTACAATTTTTACCAAATGGAATTGGTTTCAGCATTTCCATATCAACCAATGGATGTTTGAAAGAAATGATAACTTGGTCAAATTCAATGTTTTTAAACTTCACATTAGAGATAGCATTGGAACCACTTTCTGATGAGTTGGTGACATTTGGATTGTTGTTTCTGGAATCATTTGGATCTCTGGTAGGTAATGGACTATTCGCAGGATTTGGATCAGTTGGAATTCCAGCATAGTGAGTCAATATGTCAAGGACCGAATGTCTATAAACGGTGTTGAATTTAGATAAAATGATTGAAGCAGTGGTTTGCTTTGTTTTTTTTTCTGATGTGTCCTTAGTGGGTTTGTTTCTAGGCTGTGACATTATTATCTTATAAATATGGAAATTTATTAGTAGTTCTATCGTTATTGTATGGTGTCATTTGACTCTAATTCTGAAATGTTGGGAAGGCTGTTGCGTGAGAAATCAAAAAAACGAAAAACGGAAAACGAATTTCTCTTTTTTTTTGAATTTTTCAGGAAGAAACGGAATTGAAATTAAAAAAATAATGCAACTGGCAATATTAGCTTCATTTTGCCCTCAATAAATGTAATTTGAATTCTGCTCATAAGCTTTAGGCATTGTTTGGATGTCTATTTAATCCTTTCGTTTCTTCACCCAAAAGGCACACACACCAACTACAAGCAATTGAAATATCATGTCTGTGTTTTCTCAGCAAGGTCATCAACAACCTACTGGTTCAATGCGTCCCCCTTCACGGTAAGTTTTCCCTCCTTTTTTTCGGAATATGTTGTATTCTATTCTTTTATTATTACTTTTTTCTTTATCTTTGTCGAAAAAAGTTTCTTAACTTTTGTTTTATATCCTTTTTTCATGTTTCCTGTTATTCAGCTGCTTTTTTGCTTTTTTTGCTTTTTGCTCTTGCATGTTGCTTTTATTTATTATCATTAACATTAATTATCATTATTGTCATTGTCATTACTGTCACACTAATATGAAATAACAACACGATTGACCTCAGTCTTCAGAGACTACAAGATAACACAACATTTCAATATTTCTGTACTTGAATCAGCAGCCAAATATAATTATAATTGCATCTATTTCAATATCTCAATTATCGTTTCCCCTCCCTATTATCGTTTCCCCTCCCTATTATCGTTTCCTCTCTTTATTTCCTCTTCTTTTTTTGTTTTTTTTTTTCAAACAGTGAAATTATGTTATCAGGGATATTATGGAACTTAAGAACTGATTTGTTTTATTTCTTAAATTCATCATAATAAAGAAAGACTAACATTATTATTTTTTTCCTTTGCAATTTTTTAGAAATGACAATATCAATCCTTCATTAATGAAATTAAAGCTTTTAGAAGTTTTAAGAGTCAATGACATTACTAAATTAATGAATTTGGTTGATCAAATTAACTCTAATCAAACAAACTATGATTTAATAAGATTAAAAAATGAAATTTTACTCTTTGCTGTACAAGTTGGACCTTTGTCAATGGTTAAACATATCGTTGAACGTGACCTGATTGACGATATTAACTCTCAAGATATTGATGGCAATACTGCATTACATTTGGCTGCAAGTTCAAATAGAAATGATGTTATTGAATACCTAATGAAAAACTCAAGTATCAATGATTGCATTTATAATAACGAATCAAAACAGCCAATTCAATGCGCAACTAATATTGAAACGGCTCAATTGATGGATTTATTGAGAACTAAACATATTGAAGAAATTGCATCTCAGTTAAGAAATGGTTTTGAAACCAGAAATTTCGAATTATTAGAACAATTATTATCAAATCCTAGAGACAAAGAGCTATTGGATATTAATGGGACTGATCCAGTGACGAGTGATACTGTTTTAATTGAATTCATCAAGAAAAATGATTATGATATGGTTAAATTTATTTTAAAACATGGTGGTGATCCATTTAAAAGAAGTCTATCTGGAAAATCTCCAGAGGAATCAACTCACGATCCTCAAATGAAAAAAATCATTGAAGATTCTTTCTCACAACAGAATATTATGGACTCTACAGCGCATCCTCACGATGGTGGTTCCCCAACTTATAAGGGTTTCCTAAAAAAATGGACTAATTTTGCAGGTGGCTATAAATTGAGATGGTTTGTTCTTGATCATCAAGCTGTTTTATCATATTATAAATCACCAAATGATATGAATAATACCTGTAGAGGTTTAATTCATTTAGCACATGCAATGCTAAAGGTAGATAGTTCTGAAAACACTAAATTTGAAATCATTATTCAAAATCCTTCTGATGGGTCACCTGTTAGATGGCATTTGAAGGCAAACCATGCAACAGAAGCTCAGAAATGGATTTGGGTTTTACAAAATGCCATAAGATTTGCAAAAGATTTTGAGAAAAAACAAAGAAAATCAGTTATGCTATCTCACATCTTAAATGAAGATTTACCTTCAAGTCCAGCATCTAGCCAATCACACACTCATTTAGAGCATCAAAAACATCATCCTACGCCAATTCCTGAAACTGATGTTTTATCTAATGATTCGATTATTCAAGATAATGAGGAGCGTAAACCAGTGTCATCTATCATTTCTGATGCAAATGCAGCTTCAAATGAATATAGAGAATTGGTTAGAGAAACTGAATTAGAAACTGATCTACCATTAAAAAACAATTTAGATGTCATTTTAGATGAAAATAATGTTAACGAAAATAGTAATGATAATGAAAATAATAATAATAACAATGTTAATGATAATGATATTCCAATTAAAGATTTAAATACTAATATTGAAGATTCTTCTAGTTTGAGAAACCAAATCGGTCCTGTGCCTGACAGGTCATCGCAATATAGTGGCTCGCTTAAAGGGCCTGATTCATCTTATAATCATGCGAAATCTGCATCTGTTTCCTCATTTAATTCAAATCATTCAAATGGGTCAGAACGTACTAAATCCTCTTTAAAAAAGAATATATATAAAAAACCACTGAAAAAGTTATCCAATCTCGGTAGGAAAACAAGAAAATCATTTATTGTTCCAAATCAATCACAATTAGCACCAACAAGTTCCGCTGCATCTTATAACTCTACTAACTCAAGTGTTGCATCCTCGTCTAATTTACATGCAAAAGACTTTTTATCTTATGATGATACTAATATTGAATCTGGTGATGATGAAATAGATGAGGCAGAATTTGAAGCTGATTTATCAGATAAAAATGCTAACCTTGATCTTAATGTTGTTAGAAATCAAATGACAATTCAATTAAAGACTTTTAAAGATTTCCTTAACTCTGCAGCTGATGATGAAACTATTTCAAGATCTGATTTAGTTGAAATGTCCGTTGGTATTTTGAATACTTTAAATATGCTGATTGTTCAAGAAGGTGATTGTGTTAATATTAAATATAATGAATTGATAAGGCGTCTAGAAAAGCAACAAAAAATTTCTTCAATTTGGGAAAATTCCATTAAACAACTAGAACTCGAAATTCAACAAAGAGAAACTAAAATTGTGGAATTAGAAGACAAATTAAAAGCTGTTAAAAAATCGTTAAGAAATAGTGTTAGTCAACTACATTCAGGCCAGACTCATTCCTCGGGTGAAACTGTCCCAACTCTTCCTACTGAACTTGAACAAAGTAATACTTCGAATTCTGCAGCTGCACTGGCAAGACAAGCATTAACTGCTAACCTAAATAAAAATACTATGAAAGTTCCTCCAATTCCAAATGCACAGCCTGTATTGGAAGAAGCTAAACTTCAAAAGGAAGAAGATCGCGCATTACAGCAACAAAAGGAAATTCAAGCAAAAGCGAGTCTTGAAACGTCTTCGGCGTCAAGGGCACCAACTTATCCGCCACCTCCTGTTCCATTTGATCCTACATTAACAGAATTTTTAGAAGAAACTGATGATAGTGATGATGAGTTCTTTGATGCTGAAGAAAGTGATCAAGTTAAAGATATGGCAGAACTAGAAAGACGAGAAACTATGAAGGCATTGAAACAAAAGCAAAGTGAATTTGGAAGAAGGAGAAGTTCATTGAATTCACTAGAGGTAATGAAGGAACATGTTTCACCTCCAACTTCAACGGATCAACCACCACCCGTCCCTACTATTAAGTTGCCAGAACAAAACCCAACTTCCGCAAACAATAATGTTGACAATATGAACAGCAAAGAAGTAACCGCTGCTCTAAAATCACAACGTTTATCAGTAAATGAACCAGAAAAATTTAAGGTCGAAGATATTAGTAATGAAGAACTGCCAAAACCTAATTTCAAAGCAAATATAGATAAACATGGACATTTTATTGTTAATAATCATGAGTTGACAAGTGAGTCGCAGAATAGTAGATATAATAAGATTCTAAAAGATCACTCTTTTGAAGGTTACGAAGATCCACTTAGAACAAGTCTTGCGCCTGAAGATAATCGTCCAAAAATGTCACTTTGGGGTGTTTTGAAATCATTGGTGGGTAAAGATATGACTAAAATGACTTTACCTGTTACATTCAACGAACCAACTTCATTATTACAAAGAAATGTTGAAGTTGTTGAATATTCTGATCTTCTTGATAAGGCATCTGCAATTGAAAACTCAACTCTTAGATTGGTTTATGTTGCAACTTTTGCAGCATCCGAATACGCATCGACGGTTAATAGAATTGCTAAACCTTTTAATCCACTTTTAGGTGAAACTTTCGAATACTCTAGACCAGATAAGGGATATAGATGTTTTGTTGAACAAGTCAGTCATCATCCTCCAATTTCTGCGTTAATTGCAGAATCTCCAAGTTGGAGTTACTATGGTGAATCTAATGTTAAAACCAAGTTCCTTGGTAGATCATTTGATATTAAACATTTAGGTACATGGTTCTGTGAAGTTTTCCCTGATTCTGGTGTTAAGTGTAAAGATGGTACAAAAAGTGATAGAGAGTTGTATTCTTGGAGAAAGGTTAATAATTCAGTTATTGGTATTATTGTTGGTAATCCAACAATTGATAACTATGGCTCAATGGAAATTCATAATCACATGACAGGTGATTATATGAAGTTTGAATTTAAACCAAGGGGTTGGAGAGCATCGTCTGCATACGAAGTTAAAGGTGAAGTTTTTGATGCTAAGGGTAAATTAATGTATTACGTCGGTGGCCATTGGAATAGTAAGATTTTCTGTAAACCAGCTGATGATAAGAATGCTGAAAGATTTTTGGTTTGGGAAGCTGCACCAAGAAAAGAAATGATGTTCCACTTAACTAGTTTTGCTGCAACATTAAACGCGCCACAACCACATTTATTGAAGAAAGTTGCATGTACAGATACTAGATTAAGACCTGACCAACGTGCGATGGAAGATGGTGATTATGACTTAGCAGCTGACGAAAAGAATAGAGTTGAAGAAAAGCAGAGAGAAGTTAGACGTCAAAGAGAAATGAAAGGTGAGGCATACAAACCAGCTTTCTTCAAAAGGGATAGACATCCAGTCACTGGTGAAGAATTCTGGAAATACGAAGGTACCTATTGGGCTGATAGAAGAGATGGCAAATTAAAACATTATAAGGATATTTTTTAGTTAAATCATGTTTTTATAGAAGTTTGTTTATGAGTTTATGTGTAGTGTTTTTTTTTGTTATTACACAGTTTACATCAGAAGTTTTAGTTTAAAAAATAAACGATTATTTTTTAGTTAGTGTATAAAGTGACTAGAAATAATGCTTTGGAAAATTGGGGTATTTAGTTGGGAATGGATATACGACTTATAACCAAATGAATTGTGCCATAAAATGTGTTATTTACTCGATACGTCTCGCATACCCTAAATTATTGAAATTAGAGTCATAAGATCTCGGACCCTTTAGTTTGCTTGGTGAAGTAAGGTAATATTTTTGTGGCTCTCGGTTTTCGTTAAACTTGGTTTTTACCAGTACTCTTACTTCAGAAGGTAATTCTGACAAAATTTCGTTCAAATTTGATTCTATGGCATTCTTAAACTCAAGTTTTAGTCTTCTCTTATAATCTTCATTTTGACTGATTAATTTTTGCTTCTCCCTATTTAACAGATCTTCATTTTTCTTATTTTGTTTCTCTCTGAAAACTATTTCATTCTGAATAATTGATAATTTTTGTTCTTTGAGTTTTAGCTCACTATCATAAATTGACAATTTCAGTTCCTTTTGATTAAGTTCCCATTCCCTTCTATATATTTTGAATGCAACATCTTGCAATAATAGATTTGTTTCTGCTCTTTGTGTTGGGTCAACAAGTAGACATGCATTAATACATATCTGTAACCTTTTCGAATAATGTATTGGTATATCCTCATGAATTCCACTCAAAATGTTCTCTTGTAGTTGTTTTTGCGTCTTTGCTGTGAATGGTGGTCTTAATGCACATAGTTCATACATAACACAACCTAAGGACCAAATATCGCAATTTCTATCATAAGAATTTTCAGCTATAACTTCAGGTGGCATATAATACGGTGTGCCAACATATGTGTGGGTGAACGTATCCGGTCTCAAACTTTTAGCTAGACCAAAATCACCTAATTTAACAGTATATTGATCAGATAAAAAAAATATATTTTCAGGTTTTATGTCTCTATGTATAGTAACACTTGCATTTGGAAGCGTTGATGGACGAATTTCAGGAGTTGACTTGAATAATAAATTTACTGGTTGTATGTCAACACCATAATGGCACCTGTAAAGTGCAAGTAATAATTGAGTGAATATTTGCCAAATTAACGTTTCAGGAATATATTCATTATTTTGGCGATATTTCTTGATGATTTGTGATAAATCACCACCATCACAGTATTCCATGTAAATATGAAGGAGTTTATGATCTTCAATTCTATCTATATCATAAACATGAACAATATTAGGATGATTCAATTTATTTAAAATTTCAAATTCACTTGCTAGTTGTTTCTCTTCTTTTTTACTTAATGATTGATATGATATTTCTTTTCGTACATAAATTTTACCAGATACTTTATGTGAGACTCGACGAATCAACCCAAATGAACCTCTTCCAATGATGTCCAACTCTCTGAATTGTTCAGAGATTGTCGTTGCAACCATTGTATGTTTAAAGCAAATCAACTAAAGTAGTTAGTACAAATAGGAAATATATATCTATAGTTTTGATCTCTTCTAAATCTGGAGAAAACAATAACAGTGCTTTTAAACAAATTACAGAAATTGTATCCAGTATTTACGTTTTGCGGAATGCGGAATTATTTGATTTGACCGTTTTTTTTATTTTTCATAGTATAAAGTTCGAAAAAATAAGTATAGGGAATTGTTGAGCTTTATACCAGACGTTTATGAATAATGAAAGTCATTAGTATTTTACAACTAAAAAATTGATGGTGATTTGGATTAACGTAAGCAGAAGTAAAAATTATGAAAGTTTATAAAATCCTGATTAGTTCTTACCGGTTAATGATTCAAAAGCTTCAACATATTTAGCAGAAGTTTGTTTGACAATGTCTTCTGGAATTGTAACACCATCTTTACCATTAAGATCATTTGAAGTTAGCCAATCTCTTAAAAATTGCTTATCATACGAATCTTGTGATTGACCAATTTTGTAGGATTTTGCATTCCAGAATCTTGAAGAATCTGGGGTTAATACCTCATCAACTAAAACCAATTCACCATCATCAGTAATACCAAACTCAAACTTAGTATCTGCTAAAATGATACCTCTAGTCCTGGCATAATCTCTTGCTTTAGTATATAATTGAACAGCTTTAACTGCAACTTTATCACAAACTTCCTTGCCAACAATAACAGCAGCTTGAGAAGCAGAAATGTTTTCATCGTGATCACCTTGTTCAGCCTTAGTAGATGGAGTAAAAATAGGAGTTGGGAAAATTTCAGATTCCTGAAGACCTGCTGGAGTTGGTTCACCGTGAACAGTGCCAGATTTTTTGTATTCTTTCCAAGCAGAACCAGTAATATAACCTCTGACAATTGCTTCTAATGGAATTAGTTTGTGCTTTCTGACCAACAAGGATCTTTGTGATAATTGATCTTTGTATTTTGGTTCCGATAATTCTTTTGGTAATTTAGCAAAAATCTCATCATCTGAAGATGCAATCAAATGATTCTTTATATCATCTTTAAGGAAATTAAACCAGAAAATGGAAATTTGAGTTAAAAGCTTACCTTTTCCTTCAATACCATTTTCCATGATAACGTCATATGCAGAGATTCTGTCAGTTGCCACAAAAAGTAGGCTTTCGGAGTCTACTTCATAGATATCTCTAACCTTACCTTTTGCAATTAGTGGTAAAATTCCGTCTAAATTTGTAGATGTGATGGACATTTTAACAATATATTTTTTGATAAAATAGCTAGGTTCTTGTCTTTGACCTTTGTAAAAAAAAACACTTGCTTGAATGTCTTCGTAAAGAAGAAGAGCTTAAGCATTACTAACCAGCACATGAATTAAATTTGCGCCTTTGACTCTGGACCGTGTCCCAAAAAGGAAGTACGTTTTTTATCAACATGAAAAATGAAAATTAAAAAAAAATGTAGTTTTTTTTTTTTTTTGACTTCAATCTTAACATTTACTTTCTACTTATATCCTTGCTTTCTTTGAAACAAATGTCACGAAAAAGATTAAGCGAGAGATGCGGTGATGATTCAGATCAGAAGCGTTTATATACTGGTGAAAAATATCCATTAACGATTGCTGGCTTGCCAGCCAAACCAAATTTTTCACAATCTATCACAAAATCTTTACAAGGCCAACCAACCCAAGGTACTGCAAATAGCAACAATAGTAATAGTTCAGCATCAATTGAACTTTTTCCAGGTATGGTCGTAAACTTACCACAGGAATGCCAACAAGAAAACGCCAGACAAGTTCCGGATGAACAACCTTCTTCCAATGCACTGAAATTATTCAGCTCGATCATTGGCACAATACAGGCTAACAAACAGCATCAACAAAATCAACAGCATCAACAGTATCAACAGCATCAACAGCATCAACAAACATTATATTATAACCAAAATTATTCCCAACAACGCAACGATCCACAATTCAATCCACATTATAACCAACAGTATAATCAACAACACAATCAAGCATATAATCAATCGTATAGTCAATCATATAATAGTGCATATAATATCCAGCAATTAAACACTAATGGGCAATATAATCAAGGATATCAACAGTTTTCGCAATATAACCATAATTCTGTGTATCAACAGCCATCCCAGAATCATAATGGATATCCGCAAACTCCACCACAACAAAATAACGCATTTTTAACACTATTCAATAACATTCTTCAAAACCAAAGCCAAAACCAAAACCAAAACCAAAACCAAAACCAAAATTATAATCAAAATCAAAGTAGATCAATTGTTTCATTCAAATCTAGCCCTCCACTTCCTGAAAAGCCAACACAGCCTGTAAACAGTAACAAGAAAAAACAAAAACAAAATAATAAAAATGATTTTTCCACTACAACCGAAATAAAGGAAGATAATGAAAATGATTCAGATGATGATTTTAATGATGATGAAGTTACTTTGGCTGAAAAGGTTTCAATTCAGGGCACAAATATTGTATTTGAAAATGAAGAAGATATAGAAAAATGGATTGAAGAAAGAAAGAAAAATTGGCCAACAAGGCGTAGAGTTGAAGAAAAGAAAGACGAAATAGAGAAATCCAAAAGGATAATTGAAAACTTATCTGCTAACTCTAACAATTCAACTACAATAAACACATCTTCTAATGTTCGAATTTGTAAATTTTGGATGAAAAACGGGAAGTGCAAAGCTGGCAAAAGTTGTAAGTATTCTCATGATGCTATAGAAATAGCAAAAGCAAAAGAAAACATTAAACTTTCCAATAAACCAAAAAACAATGCATTCACTAATAAACCTCTACCAAATCATAAGGTCAAATTGATCCGTGGAATTCCTGTGCAAATACCACAGAGATTTACGCCACTCCATAATAAAGGTAAATCATTACATAAATTATTAGTTGAAGGTGATCAATTAAAAGAAGAAAACACAAAGTTAATCAGTTTGTTTGAACAAATGGCAAAATATCACATTATAAATCAAGATTGGAATCTTCTAAAAAAAAAATTGAAATTAGATGACGAATCTTTGAACTTAAGATGATTTTATACTATATATATGTATTATACTTTATGAACTTACAAAAAGTTGAAAAAAACATTTCTACATACCTCTAAAAACATTTTTACTAGCCCTTCTTCTACCATCAGTGACTTGCTTGCTCTTTCCTTTTCTTTCAGGATCGTTATCATTTTCCTCAAAGCTAACTTTAGAGACCTTTTTAGTTGGGATAAACGTAACTTCACCTTCACCAATTGCATTCTTTCTAATTCTAGTGTTAGATTTTTGTTGTTTAGTTATTTTGCTACTCTCATCATTTATCTTGGCTTGTTTTCCAAATGAAATATTCTTCTTTTTATCTACTCCATCTATACCTACATCATCAGCGTTATTGAGAGATTTGGCCTTTGCCATATATTGTTTAGCTTCTTCGCGTTCTTTCTTTTTACGCTCTTGTTTTTTCTTCAATTGTTCTTTAATCTTATGCTTGACTTCGTTATTATGTCTCTCTTCTTCAGAATCTGATTCTGATTCTGATTCAGAATCGCTTATATGACCATTTTTGCTTCTCATTTCCATCCTTTCTTCATCTGATTCTTCGGCGGCAGTCAAAGGTTTCGGACCAGCTAGTGAAGATGAAACTGGGTTCAATTGTTTATAATCGTGATTATCTTGGTTAATTTGGAACCTTGGATCTTCGAACATTTCCTTAAAACGGTCATCGTTAACAACATTTTCAGCCACTTGACTACCAAGTTTATTTTCTAAGTGACCAACATAATCTTTATTAACTTTAATTTTAGTGTTAGACAATGCACCTGTACTCTTAATTCTAGACTCTCTTTCTTTTTCAATTCTCTTTCTGATTTCTCTTTCTCTTTCTTCCTGTGCTGAATTCGGATTCGCAATCAAATTAACCTTGTCATATAATTCATTATCGATAAAGTAACCATGCATGTAGGCTCTTAAAACATTTGAACCAATTAAATGTGATATACCTAACTTTGCAACATCTTGTTTGGTTAAGAACTTGTAGTTTGAGTAAACCGTATCTGATGGTTTTTCTTCTAATTCTTCTGTTATATTGTCTAAGAATGAACACCATTTTGGAGATGGGCCTAATTGCGGAATGTAATATGTATGCATTGGAATTGATTCGTTGGCCATAAAGAACATACCAGAACCCGGAATATGTTCTACATCATTGATGTCAACACTTGGTTCCATAGCAGCATATGGCTTACCATTATCTCTATTCCAAATTTTAGCAATCTTCTTATCAGAGGTCAAAATTAAGTTCATATTTTCATTACCTGTTTCCTCTAACCAGATAATCTTTTTAATTCCAAAACCGTAACCTTGATCTTTTGTAATTAATGGATGTGACGTTCTCAAATCATAAATCATGGACATACCATCAGAGGTTCCACAAGCAAAGTTCAAACTATTATTGGCAAATTTAACACATGAAATTTCACTACCATTTTCATTTGCTTCGGGTATCTGTAGTTTGATAATTCTCTGTTTAGCTCTTGGATCCCAAAATTCAACAGTACCATCTTCTAAACCAGCACTGAATAAACCATGTATAGGATTTATATCGATAGAATTCACACCTCTGTCACTTTCAATATTAAATGGTTTCATGAATCTACCTTGTTCCAGATTTAATCTGTAAATTTCATCACCTGAAGCACCAACATACAGATCACAAGTAACGTCATTATAAGCTAGTGACCTACCAAATTTTGGAATCCTTATTCTATGCTGCATTTGGCCTTTAATTTGAAATTCTAAAGATCTATCGTTTTGTAAATGAATGGACTTTGTCCAGTCATCAGAAAGAATTGTAAAGTCAACATTTTCAGTATTTGTATGTCTTTCAAATTTTAATGAAAGATTGGAAAATTCGTAAACGTGAATTTGTGGTTTATAAGTTCCTGTAGCCATAGCATGCTGACCATCTCGGGTAACTTTAATTTTATTAGAAGATTCACTAAATTCGAAATCTTGAATTAATTCGACTCTATTTTGATAATCAATATCATTCTTTAACGATCTCTTTCTTTTTCTTTCTAACCAGTCTGGAAGAGATTTGGAAACATTAGTACCAGAAATTTGGTACACTGAAATATCATTAGAAGATGCAGATTTTAAAACCATTTTTCTTCAGTTATATTCGTGCCTTTTGGTTCTTTATATCAAAAAAAAAGAGTTGATAGTGTGTAGATTAGTGAATTATGAAAAATCAAAGTAAAAAATTTTCATGTTCCAAAAGAAGAAAACCCAAAAATGCTTACGTAAAAATTCTAGACGACATGAAAGATGAGAGTCTATTGAAAGGTTTGTTGATGCCGCCTGTTGAAGTTTCTTTCTTCATTCAAGGATATAAAGTATTCTATCAGAGCAAACCATGAATCTTTCAAATTTTAACAATCCTAAAACTCCAGAACTACAAAAACTGGAGGCTATTCCCATATCAGGACAATTATCACTGCAGTCAATATTGAACTCAGAACATGAATCTAGAGCTAAACTAAATAATACGGATACAAGCGATGAACCATCAACAAACTGCAAATCTGATTCTCATGTCAATAATGATAACTGTAGTGAGAGTACAATTATTGAGTCCAATCCAAAGCAAAGATCAACTAGTGAATATCGTTCTTTGTACGGTTATTTGTCAGAAAAATACAGAAATGCTAATCGAACTGCTAAAGCATTAGATGATTTTGAGTTATATCTAAAAAATTTGTCGAAATACCAACAACTTCGAAATAACATGTTAATTGATACATTAGTATTTCTCAATAAACATGAAAGTATAACACCGATGGATCCAACAAATCACACCGAAGTGATCCAAAAGTTGAAATCTATACAAAAAAAGGCCCCAAGAATGCATGATTTTCTTGATAAACTAATGGAATTGGAGGGCTTGGAGAATGAAACTGATTCAAAATTAAATATCAATTCGTTTCATAATTTATTGGGAATAAATGATTCTTTAGCCAGTGATTCCGCTATACATGAACAAAATACGTATCCTGATTTATATCCTGGTAAATTTGACTCATTTGAATTGGTTAAGAAAAATCAACGTTATAGCCATAATATAAAAACTTTGAATGATTGGAAAAAACAAGTCAAAATTGACTGTCAAGATTCACCATTGTTTGAAACTGAACAGCCAACCAGAAAGAGAAAAGCACCTAATCCTTCGAATGTTTCATCACCTCTAATTTCTGCGACGAATAATGTGAAAGCTGATTTTACATCCATAGATGAGATTCCAATCAAAAAGGTGAAAGTAGAATCAACAGATTCTGTACCTGTTTGAATCTATAAGTTGCCTGTTTAAAACATATGTGTATATTAATAAATTTGAGTATTAACACCAACTATTGAACTATTCTATAAGAGTTGTTACAAATCTACAAAGCTATATTGCAATACTAATTCTCTATTCTATCATAGCCATTTTCTTCTTAATCTTCTTCTTGGGTTTCTTTTTTATTGGTTCTACAACAGGAACGCTAATCTTTATCGAATCAGATTTTTCCATGTCTAATGGCTGCCCTCCCCCTTCCTGATATTCATCATCAACTCGGTATTCGTTGGCAAATGACTCAGTATTCGGTTTGTTTAATTGTTCGTGTTTTAAATCTATATTAGCCAAATTCGTTGCATCTATCATAAATTGTGATTTCTTGGCCACCTTAGGTATTAAATTAACTTTATCGTCTTCATCATCTATAATTAAAACTCTTTCTTTTTTATATTTCTTAGGTTTTTTTTGTTTCTTTTTAACATCAACTATATTTGTTTCATCGGATGTTTCTCTCATTATATTATCAGCAAAAGATATATAGTATGGGTCATCATCATGATTAATTTTATTTTGTTTGACACTAGGTTCATTTTGTCCTTGATCTTCATCCAATAAGTCATCTATAACATTTTCATTCTCAATGCTATCACTTCCATCATCGGAACTACTTTCATCACTTTCAAGATCTACATCTATATCTTCAAGTGTAATCTTATTGTATAACTCTTGGAACTCAAGCATGGCCTGTTCATCAACAGCGGACTCTAAATCCAAGTCTAAAGGTATTTGCACTTTTTTCTGGGTTTGTGGACCAACTAACTTGATATTGCATGACATGAATAACTGGTTGTAACCCCTAGTCAAAAACAAAGGAGGTTGTGCATACTCTGTATTTGAGGATTTTAAGCTATCAATTTCTAGTGAAATTGACTCTTCTACAAGCTTTAAAATCTCAGTAAATGATAATGCACGTTCCTGAACTTCGAAGTTTGGACTATTTTCAAACTTAATAAACCATGAAACAATTTTTCCTGACAATTCTTTGATAAACTCAAATTGTGAAATTGACCATTGATCTTCCCCGTAAGTATTACAAAATCTACTGAACATTTTGGCAAGTGATTGAATATAGATCGTTAAAGTTTTATCAAAGTTTGTGTAACCTAATCTTTGCAAGAACTTCTGTTCTATGATAATGTCTATAATTTCCATCGCAGTAAACTTGGTTTCATCATCAGAATCTTCATCAGAGTCAGTATCTGAGCCTTCTCCATCTTGTATATACTCGTCATAGTACTCACCAACAATCCAAATACAATTACGCAAACCATCCTTAAAGAGAAGTAATTCATCTTCCGATTTTTTAGGAATGCCTACTAAGCTCAAGCACATTTTCACTAATTCTGGTCTTATGCTTGGAACTCTCATACTAATATCTATAAATTGTTCAGATATGATTTTGTCAATATTGGACAGTTTATTGAATGAATTCAACTTAAGAATATCATTTAATACTTTAAGATACCACCTGAAATTTGGAATGTTTTCATAATTATTCATTGAGCAGATCTCTATAATCTTATTTATTAACAGAGCCTTGTATTTGTCGGATACTATCACGGGTTGTTGTAATGCACCAATCATAAAGGCGCTACCGTTCTCATTTTGAGTTAGTTTGCTTATTCTATCATTAATTTCATATAAATGGTCTTCTTGTTGTTTAAATGGTAGTAATTGAACCATTAATCTTGTCACAATTGTAATAATGTTATTCTCACTAACTAAAGAATTAACAATTTCAAGTGATGTTTCTCTGATGGTGATGTCATTATCATAAATAGAAGTTAAAATGATTTGATCATATTTCTTAATTAAATTTTGATGAATCTTACAAGTTTTAATGAATGCTATTAATCCAACATACTTTAAATTCTGGTCGTTACTTTCAAAGAAAGATAACAATTTTTCAGTAATTAACTGGCCAGTTTCTATATCATCTGCCGTTAGCATTTTACCATTTAAAATTGCATTAATGCATTCATAAGCTAATGATAAAGCTTTTGTTGATTTCATTAATTCAGTAATTTCTGGCAAAAGTTTATTTTTTAGTCTTGGTTCAATTAACGAAAGTGATGAAAACAATTTTAACAATCTAATCACCATCCAATTGTTTTTCGATTCTTTCATCATTTTGTAAAACCTTGGAGCAAGTTCGATATAATTTGATGGGTTCATATGGGCTAATTCACAAATAACATTAACAGTGGCAGAGACAACCGAAGAATCGCTATCATCTAACTTTTCAATAACTCTTTCATAATATATTCTTAAAGCTTCTGGATTTTTCAAAAATATTTTAAAGATTGCTAAAACTGCTTTCTTTCTAATCAACGGTCTTGAATGCGATAATAATTTAGCAACATCATCACAAAGGTCGAGAGCTAAGTCCTTTGAAACAACAGCAGCAACGCCACTGATCGCTAAAGAGGCTTCAGCATAATTACTTGAATTTAGATCTTTCTTCAACAAATTCGTCATTAACATTAATGCATCATCATTATTCTGTCTTTGTAATATTTGTATTGCGGCTAAATATCCAATTCTCTTATGTTGGAATTTTTGAGATGCCATAACTTCCAAAATATTGAACGAACACCAGCTCATATCAAAACCATACATTTCTAAATATGCCAACTTTAAAATTGCAATTGACTTCAAATCCAAGTCTGTTGACTTTAATTCAGTTTTACATTCTTGAATTGATTTTTCATAAAACAATTGTAGTTTCTCTTGATCATTATTAATTGCCCTAATTCCTTTAATCAAGTCTTCTAATGATTTTTCGAAAGAAATTCCGAAAGGTCTTAACCTTTCTCTCATGTCCATGGCAGACATATCAGTGATGTATAAGGATTGAAATAAAAACTAATCTACTTTCTAAAACAAATAAAGAATCTGTATTGAAGGTTGACTTGTATTTGTTTGACCAGCGAAGCAGAGCAATTTCCAAAACCAATAAACTCAATTTTTAATCCACTTTTCACCAAAAACTTGCTTTTATGTTTTCTGTTTTATGTTTTACTGTAACTGATACCAATTAACTGGATAAGACAATAGTCGTTGGATTCATATGTTTTGAATGTTTTAAGTATGGCGAAACGAACTGATAGTGATAACAACTCCTTGGCTTCGTATACCATTGTGAGTAGCAATGGCGGCTTGGAAAGCAATATCAACAATAGTAGCAATCATGAAACAATGATTGAAGAAAATAATGGTCAGATCCCAAACATTGACCTTTTTGATGATGAGCTAGAAGGTTATGTTGGTGTTGGGAATGAAAATGATAATGACCTTGAAAGAACGATGAGCAATTTTACAATAGAATCTAGACGAAACTCTACACAAGAAAAGGCACCACTTGCACCAACTGAATCACGATTAAATGCAGTTGAATATTTAATGGGGAGTTTAAATGCAGCTATGAATTCTCTAAAATTTGATAAGGCATTAGTCTTACAATCGAAAATGGCAGGAAATATTAACAATACTACAAATGAAGTTTTAAAGACAATTGATGAATTACAGTTAGCGTTAAAAGAACATGCTGAAAAATATGAGCTTTTGAAAAGAGAAATATTACCTGAAATAGAGTCTAACCTTAAAAGCAGCACGAAAATTGTCAGAAGATTAACGGAATATGTGAAAAACGAACATCCTGTAGAATACTCGAAGGGGAGGTCTAAAGTGCTGGAAAATCTTATTGAAGATGAAGAAGGGCTATTTAACTAATGAAAAACTTTTGTCTATCATATCATTTACTAAGCAATACGATTATGTTACATACAAATTTGATCAATCATGAAAGTAGCGTGACAATTTAGGGTAACAAAGTATCTATTAAACGGAGTTCCCTTATCATCACACAACATTTCGCTTTATATAAAGATTGCTGGTGAGTGATATGTTATACTTTGTAAAATGAAAATTGTGTAGCATGTATATTTAGACGACCTGACAAATTAAACAGTAGCAGTATAAGACTGATTTTGTTTCGGTTTTGGTGTTATTTTGTTATTTTGTTAGTATATTCTATTACTGGAAAGAAATCATTATCTACTTTGTTATTTGGTCACGTGATTTTATAATTTTCAAAATACATTTTGATTTGTTTAAATAGATGACAATAGACAAAACACTGGCACATCTTCATGCTCTATACAAATCTTTTTATGAACTTGTATTAATTGGTAGCTACAGATTGTTTTCATTTTGTTGAGGTGCTCATACAAATTATTATGACTCAGGAACTCTACTGTAATATCTATGAGTCATATTTGAAGTAAATTAAGTGGCATTAGAACATTTGTATTTATAAATACCACGACTATTATCGTGTCATAAATATACTGACGATCGCGTGCAATAGACAAGATAACACATTTAAAATTTTTCAATATTTCTTTTATTGAAATGTTAGATATTTTTATAAATATAGTTTTAATTGATTCTGAGTTAAAAATACATCATAACTAACGTCTTTACTTAAATCTTCACTCGCGTTTTTGCTAAAGTCGTCACCACTATCAACGTTTTTCTAGTCAATAATTTTTATTCTGATCTCTTAACATAAAAGAAAAACAATATTTCGGAAAATATTTTTATAACTGGGTATGGAATAAGCCAATTTTTTTATTAGATTTTCCAAGTATACAAGACATCACGTAACTTTTTCTTAGTCAGACAAAAAGCTTCCGTCTTATCTGCAATTATATATAAAATCTATGGTATTCCTTATTAAATTAGCTCGCTTTTGTGGCTTTGACCAAAACTGTTACAGCTAAATCAAGTTTCTCAACTCATAAAATAAATTCTGATTTTTGCAGCATGGAATTCCATGTTTTTGCTTACTGAATAGCACCATAAATATCTGTAATCCTGTCCACAATCTTTGGTTGATAGGGGCTTGATGTGAATTTGGCTTTAAAAATTGTCATCAGCATATATTTATTGCCTAACAAATTCATCATTCTTGCATCATCAACTTTTTCATCTGTTTCTGCATTTCCAGGAGCTTCTCTAGCAACTTCTTTTCAACAGATTGATATAACTTTCTTATCATATATCGACATGGATTAAAATTTGACATCGAATTGAACAAGCCGCATTTTAAATGTAATACCATTTTTTCTCTCGATCTCTTCAATTTGCATGTCAGTTCAAAGGGCATTCATCTGTTTATTGAAAATAAATTTTTGTGTTTGTGTCATTCCCTATGAAAAAGGATAATTAGGTAATATTTCAAGTTTATACTGGTTCAAAGACACTTTCATTTCTAGACGTATATTTGGAATTTATTAAACTATTCGATTTCTTCTCTATTCTTTTTATTAGGTTTTATAAACTTTTGGGTACCGTATTAATTTCTTTTTTTTGGGAATATATATAAATGTGCGTAACGTCCTTATCCAAGTTTCTAATGAAGCTATATTCTAATAAACTCATAACCCGTTTGTAATCTTCAAATATTTCCATAATGTTATACTGAAACGCTTATTGCTTTCATAAATTAACAGTACTAAATTTCTACTACGACACTTTATTTGTCGCACATTACGTAAAATCAAACGAGTAGCTTCATTTGTTTGATTTCGTTAAATCAAGAACTATGGTTAAAACCACTAAATGTTTCATGAATTGAATACGAAACGCCCTTTTAAAAAGCTGGATACATTTTTAGCGTCCAAATATGGATACATTGGATACAGACAAGGCTGCTGATAGAGCGATTTTGATGGATTTCTACCAATTGAAAACTTTATCTCCCAAAGATTATCAGAATGATACAGTTCAATCAACCTTTAAATTAGATTTATCTCAAGAAGACCTTTCTAAGATACCAAAACAAGTGGTCAATCATTTACTAGGTGATAATATGAACGATCTGAAATACTTGAGTAATAGTAAAAGACCCACAAGTGTTAAAAAGCATGATTTAAGTTCAGGTAAATCAAATTACTCAGATGCATTAGGTTTCCACCATAATATTCTTGATGAATTGATTGATAAAGACATTTTAGACGATACAAGAGATCCACAATTAAATAAATTTATGGTAGATTCAAAACTTTTCAACCCAAAATTATTCTTAAGTGTCATTCATAGCGATAAATCATTAAATGACTTAGTAACGGGTATAAAATATTTGGAAAATGATATACAGGCAAAGAAACCTTTATTACAGCAATTGATCACAGATAATTTTGAGAAAACGTTAAGTTGCAAAAATTCATTAGACAAAGTTTATAATGAATTTTCAAGCTCTAATTTGGGTGATGAAATTAATATTTTGAACCAAAATTTAGCCTCATCAAATAACTCTGCGAATCAACTGTTGAATCCAGTTCTATTATTAATTTCAAAAGAGCAAGAGTTAACAAATGCTTTAGCCTTTATTGAAAAAAACAAATTTTTTTTAGACCTACCAAAAAAATTAAAGCTTTATATTGAAGAAGATGATTTTGATTCCGTTTTAAAAGAATATGAAAGAGGTTTCACATTTTTTCAACAACTTAAAGCTAATAAAAATAAAAATCCACTGTTTGATAAAATTTGGTTTAATGTCCGAAAAGTAATAGATAATTATAAAGCTTCAATGTTTGATGATTTGAAGAAAATTCATATTGAATTAATTGGAAGTAATTTTAGATCACAAATTCAGTCCAAGAAAAAAAATTTTGTTATTTTAATTCAAAGAATTATTGAGCTTAATCCAGATGAAATTAATCCAATTAAAGATTTTATTAGGTTTCAATATGAGTATATCTCAGAAGATTTGGATAAAGGTTTAGCTAAAATTGATTATCCCAGGTTATTCAGTGCTAGAAATTCGATTTTAAATGCTTATAGCATTGACAAAGAAAATAACAATATTAATAGTCAACAAGCAAGTTTAAAAGAAAACCTATTAAATATAACGTTATTACGTATGTTTACCATGTTAGGCTCTTCATCTTTTAATCCTGATCAACTGGATATAAATTATGAAAAAATAGACTCACCATTAATTATTCAATTATGGAAAATTATTTCTGATTATTGTTTAGATGTGACAGATGGAGTTGTTGGCAAAAAGATTTTGAGATTTGAATCCATTGTCGAATTTTTCTTAACTGATTTTGATAGTTTGCTTTCTAAAAAGGCAAAAGCAAATTTGAAGGTTAAAATTGATGATCGTGATATTGAAGAAATGAGAAAGTATTTTGTTTTGATGATCTCTAAAATTTGTTCAAGGTTAGAATTTGTGTTTTCAAGTACAAATGATGATTTAACAATTGCATTAAAACAAAGTGCTATAGAAGGTCCAAAGGCCAATTTTGCAGTTATTGTTGGTGAGAAAAATCTGGACGATTTGTCAACTTTTGGTTATCTTCCACCAAATTCAAATTCGATCTCAACAATATTTTATTCTGCAAACATTTATAGTTCGATTGCAGGAAAGTTGTTACAGTTAGAGGATAAAGATCACATTTTATCATCAAAGGATACAAATTCTCAAATTCAAGCTACAATTTTGATAATAAATAAAAATATTATCAAAGCGTGCTTAGCTACTTTAACTAATGATATAAGTAGAATAACACTGCTCGATAAGATGTCGCCAAATGATATAATTGAAGGATCATCCAAGTTAGTTACTTTTTGTGAGAATTACTATAAATTATTTATTTCAAAATTACATGACATATATGTTTTTGAAGATTTAGAACTTAAAAAATTAATTGAAGATCGATTCTTAAAATCTTTTGAAGTGTTAGTTGATGGAATGATCAAAAATTTATCAGAGAAAGTCAAAGTGGATTCCGAAAAATCAGATTATTATTATTTAATAACATTATACAATTTAAGATACATCAAACTACGTGTTTTACCAACTTTACTGAAATCTTTTGATTTAAATTTTCACAGCACGTTATCCAAACTGAAAGATTTGAAAATTTTTGAAATCTTTGACAGGCACGAATCAAATCTTTTTACTGATTATATGAAAGAACCAATTGACACAGTTGCAGATATTGTTAGTACAGGATTGGCTAATTTAAATCAAAGCTCAGAAGGAATTAATGTTAAACATGCATCTGGAGAAACGGCTAGTGTATCTGACTATATTTTAAAAGCCATTAATTATATTAATACCTTAAAATCGAGACTGGTGAATTTTAGAATCAGAAAGTCATTTTTATTGGACATTCAAACAGCTCTGATTAATTTATTACAATTTAAACTAATTGATGGGCTGAACATAAAATTGAACCCAGATTCAATATATCAATTGGCTTTAGATATTAATATTCTAATCAAACTCATTAAAAATTATAGTAAGAAATGTGTCGATGTTAACGTGGTGGATATTAAGGGACTAGATAGTGTTTTCAAAAATATTGAAGGAAAAGTCGATACCTCATTTCTTTCAAAAGATACTGATGCAAATATTACTTCCAACTATACACAATTTATTTGTTTTATAGGTGAATAGATTTTATAACAATATTATATAGCATTTAATAACATATATATTAGTAAATTTCTTAGTAAAATATTTATACATTGCTTTTATAGAAGTACAGTTTATAGAATATAATTCAATCATTTAGAATATCTTCTGCAAGTTTATCAAGTTCACACAATTCATCAATTTTTTTTTTCTTTCTAGCGTCCTCCAATAAAGTACTAGTGTCGTTACCATTTATTGTTGAAAAGTTGTTTTTTCTTAACATCATTAAACTGTTATTATAACCATTCACACGCACGCTATTATTTCGCATTGAAATGACACTAGTATTGGTTTGTGAATCATTTCTTGATGAATTTATAAATACACTCAAGTCGTTGGAAGTCAAGTTATTCTTATATTTTCTTTTCTTTAATTTTGAGGAAGCTATGGCCTCATGAAGATAATTAATTCTTTTCTTAATAGATGAAGCATTTATTCTAGGTCCAGCCTGATCAGTTGATAACATACTGCTACTAGAAAAATTGGTAAAATCTGATGTCATATTGTTCTTCTCAATATTGTTGATACTATCACCTGATCTAGTAAGTTCATTATTATTTCTTAGATACATTTTTTTCCAAATATTCTCAAGAATTTTACTAAAATCAGCTTGTATTTTTTGGAGTGATGACAATCCATTAGTTGCAAGTATTGATGATGTATCAATTTTGAAAAAACCAACAGTAATATTAGATTTTGATAGTTCTCTAAGTTTTAAAATTTGTACAATTTCGTTAAACTTCAATTTGACATTATATGAATTAACATACACAACAGCAATTGAAAAACAAGAAGCTGTTGAATATTTACTAAGATATTCTTTTAGTTTATTCAAAACCTTAGAATCTCTAGTAAGACATTCAATTAAAGAAGACTTATCTGGCCTGTCAATTCCCTCAACTGTACCAACTTGTATAATAACAGATGAAATATTCTTGAAATAATCTTTTGCGTCAAAACTATCAGGAAGAACACCTAAGTTCAATTTATAGCCATATGGGCCCATAATTTCAATATTTGAAGATGCAGTTTTCATCCCAAGTTGATTTAGTAACCATTTCGAGCCAATACTTTTGGGTGATCTTAATATTATTGTACAAAATAAATCAGAAGTCGGATTCACATTACTGAATGTAGCCGAAATATTAGATGGGGTTACATTGAGTGTGATTGGATTTATAACTGATACATTCTTTTTTCCAGAAACATTTGGCAAAATAACTGAAGAAACAACATCATTGTTGAAACTTTCTATCTCTACCTTTTTAGCTTTCAGTAATTGATTATCATGATATGATTTTTTCACTTTTTTGACAAAACATTGAATAACACGTTGTTTAATGTTTTTGTGATAGATATAGTTAGCTCTACCTTCTTGGGCTGCCAAATAGACTTGCTCTTTCATAAATGCCAAGAATAGATCCTTTGTCATTGTTTCCGTGAGTAGTGCTTTACGTTCGTCTTTTCTCTTTTTGACTTCCTTTTCCAGCTTTTCTTGAATAATCTTGCTTGAAAATTCCTTAACAGTTTTTATCACTATTTCATCGACAATTCTTGAAGCCTCATCTCTAAATTGCACGTTATCAACTAAGTTTTTTTGGGAAGGAACAATAGCTTCAGAAATTTTTGCATCTGATTTACTGTTCAAAGTTTCTGTTTTAATCAATGGTGCATTTATTGAAGTTTCAACAGAATCAGCAAAACCCTTCTCTATAGATTTTTCTATTATGTTATGCGGGGTGTTGTTACAAGATACCGATGCAACATTTCCAAATGAAGTCAATGGTTTATTTTGAGTGGGAGATGTTGAAAGAATATCACCTCCAAAAGCAGTACCAGAAGAATTATCCATCGAATTAGAAAACGGTGTAATTAAGGGTAACGTTGGACATGCATTTGCATTATTTGTAAAAGTTGAAGATACGTTATTCATGAGATTAGCAGTACCATGATTATTTGTAGATTGATTAATTGTATTGAACTGTGTATCAGATGATTTAAGGTTAGTCATTTTTGGTTCCAAGATTTTCATATTGCTACTTTCTTTTAGGATTTCTTCAACATTTTCACTATTTTGTTTACCCGCTTTAAAGCTTTCTCTTGCAATTTCTTCTAGAGATCGTGGTTGTTTTAGATTTAAATCTGTATTAGCCATACCACTATTAATTATAGTTGACATTGACATTCCATTGATCATATTATCAATTTTTCTACTGTAAGCTTGCTTTTGTGATACTTTGAACGCCGATTTTAGTGCTGTGACATTAACACGCAAAGTATCTGTTTCTACGTCATTATCAATTGGTAACCCATATATTTTACAAGTTGTCAACAATTGATCGGTGTCATTATACCCAAGAATAGATACCAGCTCATTTGCTGATGGCATTTTTTTTGATTTAGGATGATGAACTCTACTCAATGCTCTCAAAGCATTATATCTAATTTCGTTGAAATGTATCTCAGCCATTGACGCCAATAGGAATGGAGTTTTATTTTTATCTAATACCACACTGAAAAATTCGACAAAGGAATTCAAGCTCCCCAATCCTTCAAATACCAAATTTCTCAACATCATAGCTCTTTGAACAATTTGATTATCTAATATATAACTTGGTAATGATTGTAAAAATCTATCTAATTCAGCATCTTTGATTTTTGAAAGAAGCTCGTAAGCTCTAAATTCAGGTTCATTTGGGCAAATACCACCTCTTGATCTGACATCATCATACATATGGGTTAACGTTTGTAATGAATTATTGAATTGTTCAACTTCTTGTTGTTGTTGATAATCGGGGTCATTTGCACCTGCCATCACATGCAATGATAAAATATGAATACGACAAATTTTTTCATGACAATCAATTGATTCAAATCCTGAGTAGTTATTTTGGAATGTAAAATCTTGTCTAATAGATCTTGTTCTATCCCAAATAAAGGATTGTGATTCAGGTAAATGTGGAAGTAAATTTTCAATAATGTGATTCAATGATTTTTGTAACACATCGGGAGATCTAACATCAGATGGTAAAGACGGTGCTTGACCAGACGGTCTCATGAAAGTTTTGAGTGCCAATTCTCTAGAAATTTTATTTGTTATAGGATCTTTTTCCCATTTAGAAACTTGGTTTTTATACACTCTTTCTACTCTTTCATATGTTGGGCACATATCTTCACAGCTTCCTCTAAAAACAATCGCATCATTTAATGATTTTTTGGCATTTTCTTTATCAACTAAATTAAACTTTTCCATCATTTCTCTTTCGACTTTTCGATGCTCTTGGAATTCTTCGAATAGTAATTGGGGTTCACCTGAAAATGAAGCTTCTCGATCCAAAAGCATTTTTTGATTTTTCATATCCCATTCATTTTTATTAAAGGTACTCATATCAAATAATACATTTTCTTTCAAAAGATATTTTGGAACTTTGTGATTGTTATGTAGTCTTTTTTGGAATCCATAAGATTCTGGGTTCTTAAGTAAACTTCCATAGTATTTATTTTCAAACCTGTTTATATCCAATTTACCAGAGCTGCTGCTTGCTATAGACGATTGAACCACCGGCATCGTTGAAGTTACTGGCGGAACTGAAGTTTCCGATGTTATTGTGAATGATTTCTGTAAATTAGAAGGTTTATTTGGAATATTTTTTTTTCTTGTGACCTTTGAGTTCCCACTTTTTAGGCTTGAATAAATACCACTATTAGTATCACCATTGCTTTTGTTGCTATTATTGTTATTATTTTTATGTTCATTACGATTGAATTTGTTGGGCTGATATTGATCATTCCTATTGCGTGTTCTAGTTCGATTAGTAATTCCACTACTTGCTTGTGCATTTCTATTACCATCACTAAAACTAGGCTTACCGTGTTTATAAAAATTCTGATTATTGGACTGTCGGTGGGTGTTATTTATATTCAATTTCTGTGGATTCTGACTGAAAATATTATTTGGCATGTTTTGACTTTGGCGATTAGACTGAAAATTATTTACACTGGAAAACTTTTTACCACTGTTGGTATCGTTTCTATTCATTCCTGTATGTCTAACCCTATAGTCTTCTGTTTGGTAAACTTGATATTATTCAAGGGATAAATTATTGTATGAAGAATTCAGGACTATTTAGCCAACATCCAATATACTACATGAAAACTACAGTCGCTCAAATCAAATCTCAAATTTTAAGATTCAAATTTCATGATAATAATAAATACTTACACGAGGTTTCTATTCTATAAAAGTGATAGTCAGATGAATATCAACTACGACATAAATTAATAAAGTAAAAGACAAAATCAAAAAAGAATAACTTGACGTTTCTTCTTGAATATTCAGCGTAAGCTCCGATAATGTTAGTAATCCATTTCAATCCCCATTTAGCATTCATTTCTGAATTGTGACGTATATCATCTGCATAAACTGTATCAGCACAATATTTTGCCATAATAACAAAAGTTCTTTCTTGGCCTAATGGATTTTGTAAACATTCATCTAGATGTCTAACTAAATCGTTAGTCTTTAGAATTAAAAGAACAATTCTTGGGACACTTGCAAGTAATGACATCAAATTTAGGACTAAACCATCCTTTATCAAAGCTTCTTTCATATTATTTATTTCTTGTTGGTCTCTCTTACTTTCTAGCTGCCCAGTTAATGCATGATCAAAATCACGCCCGGTGATTGCAGCTGCAAAAACTGGGAATTGTTCATCATCGATTTTAGCAAATTTTTTACCATAAATTTTCATTTCGTTTTGCTTTTTATCAATTAAAGCTAGCCAAAACTTCGCATAATCAACTTTCATTTGATTTGGAATTGTACGGTATAAACCATGATCATATAAAACAATTTCAAAATTATGCCCATTTTTCGGTTTTTCAAGGTATTTAATAGCAATATTACCATGGTGTGGGTCACAATGAACAAAACCAGATTTGAAAATCATATTGTTGAAAATATGGGCCAAACAACCTGAAACTTCAGCTCTTGAAATTTTATGTTCATCAATATATTTCAAGTTATCTAGTCTTGCACCATCAACAAACTCCATCACTAAGATTCTTGGAAGTGCCTTATAAACCACAGGTACCTTAAGTGCAGTCAACTTGAGATAGTCTTGAAAATAATCATGTGTCTTTCTGGCATTGTTAGCTTCATATCTAAAGTCGAGTTCAACATAAATTGATTCCTGCATTTCGTCACCCAACCAAGTTAATGGATAGTCAGGGAAAACTTTATACATCATATCAAAGACAAATTTTGTTAGTGCAACATCTAAGGGCACAAATTTAGATAATGACGGATGTTGAAGTTTGACAGCAACTTCTTGTCCGTTTTCTCTGAGTGTTGCTCTATGAACTTGTGCAAGTGAAGCAACACCAATTGGCTTAGTTTCAAAACTAGAGAAGTAATCATCAAATTTCTTTCCGGTATCTGATTCAAACATTTCAATTATATCTTCTAATGTTGATTCCGGACATTCACTTTGTAAACAAACCATAGTTTCTGTCCATTCAAATGGTAAAAGATATGTCATTGCAGAAACATGTTGGCCTAATTTAATATAAACACCTCCATTTTTACGTAATGCTTGCAATGTAATCTCAGCCGCCTTTAAATGTGTTGTTGATAATTCTTTTTGATATTCTTCATCGTTTTCATAAGTTCCGTTTAAGGTCACAAGATATAATCCAAAACAACGATTCATCGCTATTGTAACAACACTAACCCTTTCAAGAATTGAAAATAAATCGATAGTAGATTCTCTAAAACTTGGATTAATGATTAAACTACCAATTAGCACCGCAGCTAATCCACCACCAATGTAGTGGCCAAGCATTGGTTTTCCTTTTGACTGATGTTGCTCCTTTCCTCCAGAAGAAGCTGTGCTATATTTTTTGGTTGAATAGCACTGTTCATGTGTTTTCATATATACAGTATTTTTAATCAATGGTTCAATCCTCTTTGAAATAAATGTTCGATGGAAGTTTTTGAAGCTCCAGACATTATTGGGTTGAAACGTTTTATTTGTGAAAGATCTTAAAACACTAGTTGTTTTCAACATAACCGATACAACTGTAATTACACTAGGTATATGTATACAGGATACACTTCTTATAAAATCATTAAACAATAACATGACCGACCCGACCCCATGAAAAAAGTCCATAGTCAATGAACCTCGCTCAGAATCCCAAAATAGTAAAATCCGATTACTAACTGTCAGAATTATCATGCTTTATAATTAATGGCATTAATAATTTTGTACAAGGCCTAAGTTAAGCTTAGTTAAACATATTGTAAATTGTGTGATCAACAAATTGATTTGCTTGCTCATTAGCGCCCCCCATGCTTGTCATAAATGTGTAGCCTGGAGTTAAACCATCAGGAGTAGGATTATTCATAGCCCAGTTATTTGGATCAGGGTTTTCCAACATATTCCTCATATTATTCTCATTAAATGGAGATACAGTTGGGTTTGCAAATGATTGTTTTTTCAAAAATTCATCTCTCCAAAACATATCTTCTTCTGTTGGCTTATTCCAAGTTTCCACTGGTACTAGTTTACTCAATTCTGAGTCAAAATCCAGTGATGTTAATATATTACCTCCGTTGACACCTCCGTTGACACCTCCGTTGACACCTCCGTTGACACCTCCGTTGACACCTTCGTTGACACTTCTGTTGATACCTCCGTTGACACCTTCGTTGACATCTCCGTTGATACTTCTGTTGATGTTTGGATTTAAAATTGGATTACTGGTGCTCTCATCACCAAAACCAATGCTATTTGGGCCATCGTAAGGATATGTACTTGTTTGACTTTGATTTACTGGGAAGTTTAGGGTTGAATTAGAAGCTGAATTTGAGCCCGAGCAAGAATATGCATTTGAATAGGTATGAGAATGTGACTTTGCATTAGTATTGATATTACTCACTGTTACAGGTATTATGTTATTTTGAATTCTTTTTCTGATCGGCTGGAACTCTATATTTTCAGTTCTATCAAGCAAATAATTATCACTGTCAAAAAATAAAGAAAATTCAAGTAAGTCATGTTCTGTCATATCTTCCATAAAATTGTATAAGTGCATTAATGAATTGAAAATGAATTTTTTACTTCTGATCAATTCAACAATATATGTGTGAGCTTTCAATAACTTCCATGACTGAAAATGTCTTTTTGATAGAATTTTTAAGCAGGGTATATAGCTATGAATTGAGCCCGAAATCTTTTGGCATATATCAATTAGTATTCTATTATCTCCTGTAGTGTTTGAATACCCACCATTTTTTTCAATAAGTATGGTTCCACTAACATAAGCTGATAAAAACCCAATCCAACCTTTGTGAACAACGGGCAGGCAAATTTCAGCAATAACCATATCATAACCAATACCAAAATATTTATACGCCTTGAGGGTATAAACATGAAAATTTGTAAATAAATAAAGCCATTGTAATAAACTTTTTTCTCTAAAATATTTGGCAGCTTGGAAGTTCTGCAACTTTTGATAATGAACAAACAATTGCAAATATATAGTGACTATAAAAGCAATAGCAGAGCAGTATATTGTAAAATCCCAAATTTTACAAACTTTATATTCTTCTCGTGATACTTCTTGCTCAAGTATTTTTTTTAAAGAACCAAAAGTTTCATCAATTAATTTTTCAAAATCCAAGACCTTTTGAAGAACAACCATTGTATGTGGTTCTTTCTTAAACGTACATAAGTAATCTGCAATCTCAATCATAACCAAATCAAATTTATGACGGAGCCTAATTTTGTCGATTATTATTCTTTCTAGCTCAAAATCATCAATATTTGAAGATTCTCTATCAAATATTGGTAGCTGGGTGTCAAAAAAATTCAGATCCACACTTTTATTTGTGCCAAATGACGTATAAATCCATGTATCCATTGAAATCAACCTAAACCAAATTTTTCTCCATAAGTTACCCGATTTACCCTTACCAACAAGTAGATCAAATTTACCAGGATCTCTGTTCAAACCAATTGAAATACCCATTTGAATTAACATTGAAATGAAGATTTGTGAATCAGCAGTTGAACCATCTGCTAAACCATTCAAATTTTCGTATTCTTTCATTAATAATGCAAATTGAAATATTGGTAATGCGCATTTTCTTAATAGTTTAAATTGGTTTAAACACAATTGTGCAATATTGATAGTATTGGGACTAATTGGATTATCTAACATATAAGTTTCAGCTGAAGTCCTTGTAATTGAAGGATCTTTTACGTCATCATTCAATATCAAGGAATCCTCAGAAAATTTCAGAACCAGTAAAAGTGTACCTACGATCGCAAAGTCCATTTTTTTGTTAATATTCACAATCTGTACTTTTTCTTCATTCTCAATATCTTTTAGATGATTACCACCAATTAAATTTTCAATTTGAAGTGTAAATGATATTTGATCAAGGTATGGCACAAGTGGATAAACACGTTTAAAAAATCTATCGACTGCTAACCAGATAATTTTTCTATTTGGTAAAACATTTATAACTTTTTTTAAAACTCCAACTTCGTTATATGCTACCATGGCACTTACGCTATGGTCAGATCTTTTGACTGCTGAATCTACATCAAGTGGTTTTGCTTCTTCATTATTCAATGCAAAATTGCTGTCATTGTTTCTGTCATTAGCTTTTGGGCTCGAATCGTTTTTATTATTTATGTACAAAGGTTTAACATCATCATGTCCTAGATACTTTAAAAATCTATGTTCATGGTGTGCATCATCATTTCCTCTTGATACTTCAAACAATGCCTTTTTCTTATAATTTAAAACAGCGTCCCTAATTGGTCTAACTAGCGGATCCTTTAAAATAAGAGATATCCATGCTAATGGACCGAAATTGTTAACCCTTGCAAATTTATACATCATTGGTTGGAAACCTTCGTGAAAGTTGATTGTTTCATTCTCTTTCATTCCTAAAGCATTGTATAAGTTTTCGTTTGTACTTGAAGTCGGAGTATTTAACGAATTATAAGAACTTGTACCCGAAGTTTCAATTGAATCTGTCTTTGGTTTAGAAGTGAACATATAAGAGTTTGAATACTGGTTACTTTGAGGTGTATTTATTAGATTGGCCATATTTTTAACTTTTTCAAACCTATTCAAATGCAAACTATCAATTTTAGATGGATTGTTATGTTCAAATTCTGAATCATTCAGGTTATGTACAAGATTTGGGAAATTTGCTCTATTTAGTTGTGGTGCATTTAAAATCGGAGGTGATAATAACCGAATCCCATTACTATTATTAATCTTATTAGTTTCGCCAATATTGCATAATAATGAATTTTGAAAATTAGCCAAGTTTGCTGGTAATGGTAATGTATTAGATATTGGATTTGATTTCGATTCTGAAATTGACTGATTCTTAGATTTTGGATATTTGGTTTTGGTTCGTAAATCTGATGATACTTCAACCATGTTATATTGAAATAAATTACTATTTTGAAATGATTGCTCGATTTGTTCCTTGGTATCATTCCCTATGTTTTTAGTATGAGAAAATGTAGAAAGTGAGGTCTCAAAAAGCTTATTATTATTACTATTACTTGTTTTAACATGCTTGCTACTTGTGTTTGTCCATGCTGGTTCTGAATACTTACATTGATCAGCTGTATTACTTCTAATACACGAATCACAATTAGGTCTACCACGATCACACTATAAGCAAAAAACAGTATCAAAAAAAAGAATAAGTGTTAGTATTAAGTAATAAAAAACAAACTCAATGATTAGTAATCGTAATCAATTTATTGTTATTCATAACAACGTGTTTTAACCATAGTAGATCAACTAAAATAAACATACCTTTATCTTTCTTTTTCTGCAAATTGTACACGATAATGTCATTCTGTTTCTTTTAGATTTAGGTTTATTGATTTTACCTCTAGCTTCATCACTCTGGTCCAGCTGACTTTCAGCATTTTGCTTGGATTTGCTCATATCTGAAACTAGTTTTTTTTCTCGTGCATTTATCTGCTTCATGTAAGCAAAATCTTTGCTGTTTGTACTTCAGTCACAATATCAACGGACACGGTGAAATAAACTTATCCAGGTTAGTTCAAAACAATCACAGTGCAATTGTATGCAAAAAAATTCAGCTTATGACAAGATTCGCACCTAACTCCGAGAATATTTCTTGATTTCGGTGACTAATTATTACCTGCATAAAAGAATTGCAAGGCTGGAAAGCCTGTTGTTTCAGATATTAAACGAATAAATATATTACTATATTTGGATAGTGTACAAAAAGTTTAAAAAAGAATATTTACAAGATATTAAATGTTTATTGAATATTCAATACTAAGATCAAATGAAAAATAAAATATAGAAAAAAGAAAACAGCATTAAAGAGTTTCAAAAAAAGTTCCAGCTTCCAAGTCCATTATTATCATTACCATTATTACCATTATTACCAGTATTACCAGTATTTCCATTATTATTATTGTTATTATTCTCATTATTATTTGCTTTAGTATTATTACCATTTCCTGAACTGCCAATGACATTATTACCAAGATCAAAGCCATAAACCAGATTATCTGCTGGTGTAGTACCAGAATGCAAATCGACATTCGTAAAATCAATTTCATTCAATGAATTATATAATTCATTACCTTTATTATTACTTGTATTTGAATTATTACTGTTTTGGTTGATATTATTATAGTTCATATTCAAGAATTGTGCAGATGAAACTGCTGGATGCAACGGATTATTTAAATCATTGGCGTTTTGTAAGTTTAATAAATTTGAGTTAAACAGTGAGTTCATCATGTCTCCAGTATGCCCACCAGTTGAATTATTTGCACCACTTCCACTATTGGCAAGATCATTTTGTAAATTACTAACGCCATAAAGTGCATTATTTAAAATAACATTATTGTTCATTAACATTTCACTAGCCAAACCTCTATGTAGCCCCAAAAGATTCGTATTTTCAACATTTTCCATATCCAAACTACCAATATCATTTAAAAATTGATCATTGAATAGTTCAGTTAATTCTTCATTATTGTAATTATTAGATAGTACAGAATTACCATTAATATTAAAATTTTTATGACTATTAGTTCCTGTTGTAGTTGATGAAGATATTGATAATCTTGGCGTATTCATTGAATTTATATCTAATTGATGCATCATTTGATTTCCATAATTGAAATCATTTTCCATGTTTGAAAATAATGAGCCTGATAAGATATTGCCACTTAAAACTTCAGAATTACTAATTAATGGATTAAAATTGATTTCCTTTGGATTGTTACTGTTACTATTGAAATCAGTAACTGGTGGCAATTTAGACGTACCAAAGGCAATTTCAAATGCTGATTTATTATGAGGTTGAATGTGATTATTGTCTTGCTGTTCTTGCTTGATTTCGGGTTGTTTTTGTTCAGATTGTTGTTGCTGTTGTTGTTGTTGCTGTTGTTGCTGTTGTTGTTGTTGTTGCTGTTGTTGCTGCTGCTGTTGTTTTTGTTGTTGAATTTGAGTTTCATCGTTTTGGTTTTCCTTTGAACTGATAGTCATATTCTTGAAATTTAGTTTGAATAGCTTTTCTGAATTTGTCAAAATATTATAAAAGAATTTAACTAATCTTTTCAAAACATATGCATAATAGTAATTTTTTGTCAGGATCTCCAATTTTCCAATAAACAGTTCCAAGTAGTTAAATAATCTTTTCAATAAATCGTTGAGATTAATTTTATTTTTCTTTAAAACTTCAACGATAACTGGTGAATTTTGTTGAATTCTTAAAATCAACGAGATTAGGAATTCATAAGATCTATGATTTAAAATAAGTAAGTATGGTAGAATTAATAAGCTTCTTGATTTATCAGCACAATCATTATTGCTATTAGCGTTATTATTATTTTCATCGACATCGTTTTGATTAATATCAGAATTATCAATTAATTTCAGAAACAATTTGAAATTTTCAATTGAAACTAGTAAACAATTTTCAAAGAACTTTTCAATATACTGCTTCTGAATTTCGATTTTTTCAAAAGTTGAATTTTTCTGATTTAATAACTTACTAAACTTTTGCTCATGATTTAAAAACAACAAATAATTCAAAGTGAATATCATATTTTTAATAATTAAGTACACCTTTAGTCTCATAGTCTTAATTTGAATTGTATATTTTTTAATCCAAACAGTTGAATTTCTTGCTCTAAATGGATTAACAATTTCTTTATCACTTAAAATCAAATCTATTCCAAAACCAAATTTAGAATTATCACACACGATTTCATTTAATTTACTTAGAATGTTTTCTAAATCTTTTGTATTCGAAGGCTTATCAATTTGAATTAACAATTTCATACCTTTGAAAATCCATTTGTACGAATTGATTGATTCCCTGAAATTTTGAACTATACATAATTCACGTTGTAAAACTTTACCACTTTCAAAAGAGTTTTCTAGAATACCTTGTTCAATACCACCCGGCAATCTACAATCCCAGAGTTTATTATTATCTGCAAATGTTGGGTCAATTTCAATTTCAATTGGTAAATTTTTAAAATAATCACTTAAACTTAAATTTGTTTCAATTGTCAAAAAAATTAATCCATACCATAATTTTCTCCATAAATGTCTTTGCTTGAATAATTTTGAAATTTTTAATTTGTTGTCATTTGAATTTGGGTAAAAATTTTTAAAATTTAATGGATCTCTATTTAATCCTATTGTATATGCCAATTGAACTAACATTGAAATAAAATTTGATGAATTCATATTCGGTGATTCATTTGATAAATCCCCTGATAAGTCGTTCAAATTATAATTGTTATTTTTCGTGTATGAATCATCAGTATCAAACCCATCTTCGGGTGATATAGTCGAATATATTTTCAAAAATAAGCCAATCTGGAAGATAATTATTGATGGTTTTGACATAATTTTACAATTTGTGAAGATTTCTTTAACTAAATCAATTAGGATAAAAGAAATAAAATTCTCAGGCTTCATTAAAATCAATTCATTTTGTGTTAATGATGTCAATTTTTCAGTTGGTAATGATAACCAACTTAATCTAATAATAATTAAAAATAAACAAAGCGTTAAGAAATCATCACAATATTGTGAACCAATTGATAATTTAATTCGTTGACTATTCAAGTCATTTAATTTTAGAATTGTGTTTATCTTTGATTTAAATTCATATTCATCAACATAAGGTAAATTAATGTATAATTTGTCAAAAAATCTTTCAATTAGTAACAAAACGACCTTTTTATTTGGTAAGTATTGTTCAATTACCTTTATGATTTGCTTTGTATTATTATAATTGATTAACTTAATGTTCAAAGAAGTTTTCAATTTTTTATTACTGTTTGGACATGCTGGAAGATTGTTATTGTGGCCATGGTTATTATTAGTATTGATGCTGTTGTTAGAACTTGAATTTAAAGATACAGGAGATCTACACGAATCATTTAGTTTCCTTTTACTATTTTGTCTTGATTCCGGTTTCATTGCTATGGGAACAAAATTACTAAGCTTCTCATTATCTTGAGGTTTAATTTCTGACATTGGAGTACTTGGACCAGATGGTATAATTGGAGCACCTTTTGATTTTGCAGGTGATGGAGCAGATAATGATTTCTTTTTTGTTAATGGAGATGGAGGATTTGGAGAATCACGCAAGGAACTTAAGTTCATCTTGGTCAGTTTTTCTCTGAATAATGCTTTACCATCATTAATAATCAACGGACACGCTGTTGAAGATTTTGGTTCTGATAATGATAATTCCTCATATAAATCATTGGTATTTACAATTGGACATTTAGAGGTAGTCGATTTGGAAGTATTTGAAGATGTTTTGGCGTTGGTATTAGCGTTACTATTAGTATGCATATCTGTACTTGTACTTGTATTAGTATTGGTTAATGCATGTGAAGATGCAGTTGATGGAGTATTACCAATTGGACAAACACCTATAACTCCAGTTACGGGACAAACATTTGGTAATTTTGAAATATTTGTTGAAGTTGAATTTTGAGTTGATATTTCAATTTCATTTGATGTTGAAGATGATGATAAATGTAATGAGTTCTCTATGAATTTTTTCAATTTACTTGTGTGTTGGTTATAGACATGATTTGAATTAGCAGGATTGGCATTATTTGCAGATAAATCATTATTTTTTTCAACGGTTTCATTTGGACATTTTTTGTTAATTGATTTACTAATATTATAGTTTTTATTGTAATGAGATATATCCATATGTTTCGAGTTATAATAGTATTCATATTGTTGTCTCAGTTTTAAAATCTTCATCCACAAATCGTTCAAATAAATATCATTTTTAACTATGAACATCCAAGAAAAAATTGAAATTTGATATGTGATTGGGATATTGAACTTATTGTTCTTTGGAGATATGAATAAAATGTTTGAATTAAAAATCGCATCGAAAGAATCGTCATCATTATCCGGTTTGATTTTGACATTCGATGTTGTTGCTGTTGTGGGGTCTTCGGAAACACCAGTTGAACTTGAAGCAGCTGCCACTTTCTTTTTCAGATCATTATTTTCAGATTCCAAAGACTTGAGTTTATTTTTCAGTTGATCTAGTTCCTTTTGTAATTGCGAATTGATAATGCTATTGGCATTATCGTTTATGCTTGATGAAGCATGTGGTTGATTCTCAGGATCTACTGATGATGAATTAAAATCCTTTTCATTAGGTAACGGCTGTGCCCATTTTGGTTCTAGGTAATGACATAAATGTTGGACATTGTTCTTTATGCAATTGAGACATTGAGGTTTTTGTTTATCACATTTGACTTTTCGTCTACGGCAAATGACACATGAAATCGGGACTCTATTCCTCTTGCGTGGTTTCTTGTCAGTCATTACAGAAAAAAAAAGCCCCAAAAACACAACCCAGTCGAAAAAATCTTCAGTTACAGATTAGACACTAAAAAAAAATCTTGTCACTATGTACACTACAAAACCAGTACTGCTTAATACAGTATTTTTTTTCCCCAAACGAATCCAAGATTCATGCTGGAAAAAAACTGCTATCCGCGTTCGGATATACCGGTCTCGTTCTCATCTTTGCCCACCGCCATTAGCTGCGCCACGCATCGCTCCTGGTCGAACCCCTGCAGAATCTCCTCTGCCGCCTCCCGCCACTTCCCCCCGTTGCCCGCCGCCGCCGCCGCCGCTCCTACGGCTGCCCGCAGATTCTCCCAGCACTTCCTCATCTCCTCCCCGGTCCACCCCTCTGCCGCCCGTTGCGCAATCGCGCCCCAGTCCACGTCGCCACCATCCGCCGTCCGCCCGACCTCCTCAGCCACCCATCGCTGCAATGCGCCGCCCATTCGAGCTACTTTCGCCGCAACCGCCATCTGTTTTACGCGCGCCTCCTCCTTCCCCCACTTATAGCGGCACTGAATTCTTGACCGCGTGCCGCCCATCGCCTCGCTCACCGCCCCCCAGTCCACCTCGCCCTGCCCGTCGCTCCCCTTCAGCGCCTCCACAACCTCCCGCAGCCGTTGCTCCTCGCCCACCGTCCATCGGTTCACCCGCCGCGCGTCCCCGCACTTGACGTAGTTTCTCCACCGGTCCCGGCAATCCTCCGGCATTCGGCCCAGCGCCGCCCCCACCGCTTTCCAGCGCCGCCCACAGCTCTCGGCTAACGTCTTCAACTGCTCATCTTCCTCGGCAGTCCACGTCCCACGCTTGGAAAACCCGTGGTACGTTCTCCGTACATGTTTGTACAGCGAGCTTCGTGTTCTCGTGGGCAAAACTTGGCCCAGCACCTCCCAGAACCCATCCTTCACGCGGCCACCCCCCCACACACGGCCCACAAACTGTTCGTGCGTGAGCCCAGCAATCTTCTCATACTCCTGCACAAATACATCAATCGCTCGCGTTTCTGCCGGCGTGAATCCCCGGCCGCCGCCGTCTTGCCCTTCCATGGCCGCCCGTCCTTTTGCAATAGCCCCTACAAATCGCTCCATGGCATCGATGTTTCCCACGGATTCACTACTGCTTTCTCGTTTGGCCCTTTTAGCAGTGGGACCTCTTTTATTTTTCCCAGCAGCTACAACTGCAGATGCCGCTGCTGCTGCTGCCGCCGCCGCGGCAGCTGCTATAACATCAGCATCAGCATCAGCATCTGCATCAGCATTAGCATCAGCATCAGCACCTTCTTCTACCTTGGACAATGCTGGATCAATGTTATCCTTTTTTTCCAAATCTATTTCCGGCTCTGCTCTCTTTGATTTCTTACCCTGCTCATCAACAACTCCTGTAAAGTGGGCAGCCGTAGTCTGTGGAAAAACATACCCACCTTCAACAACATCAACCCCCACTTCCACCTCAACACTTCCAGTAACATCATCACCTTCGACTCCAACTTCATCATTTAGAAATCCGGATGTCCATTGCTGAAACTCTAATCTTGACATTTCTTCATCTTCAATATTGGAATTTGAAAATTGCCTCTTTTTCGTATTGCTTATATTACTAATATTACCACCAATATCACTAATTATATTATCAATCTCTTGTATGTTCGATATATTAGTAATTTCTTGAATATTAGGTATGTTACTTATATCAACTACATCTTCATCTTCTTCACCTTCATCAACATCTTTAATTTCTTCATTTCTAGTTATATTTGATATATCTTCAATGTTGAATTCTCCACTACCATCAGCATCTTCAGAATGTTGAGTTTTAGAAGATTCAACCATCTATCGTATTATATGGAAATTTGAACAATCCGTGCCTTATCTTCAATTTTCTTTTAAAACCGGGTAAAATTGTGTTTAGAAACCGGGTAAAATTTTCATCTTCTTGATGAAAAAAAAGGCTGACGTGAGAGACTCGCACATACTGGAAAAACCGAGTTGCACTGATGTTAGGATTACTTTAAACAGCTTTGGTTAATGCATCGCATAACATATAAAATATCTTACTCTACATAAATTTCATCTATTTGATTTATTGATTGATTATATTTTTAAAATTTGAGTATATAAATTATAAAAACTATTTAAAATTTAAAATTAAAAACAAGATATGTTTATATTACTATTATTAACAATTTTGTTTAAAAATCTTAAAATTTATCAAAACCCTTAGATTTACCAGCTGCACTTGAAACCTTTAAAACATTGAATCTAACAGTCTTTGATAATGGTCTACATTGACCAACGGTAACGTAATCACCTTCTTGAACTCTGAATGCTGGGGAAACGTGAGCTGCTAAGTTCTTATGTCTCTTTTCGTATCTGTTATATTTTGGAATATAATGTAAGTATTCTCTTCTAATAATGATAGTTCTGTGCATTTTGGTTGAGACAACAGTACCAGATAAAATCTTACCTCTGATGGAAACATCTCCGACAAATGGACATTTCTTATCAATATAAGTACCTTCAATTGCGGATTTTGGGGTCTTGAAACCTAAACCAACATCCTTATACCATCTCTTGGTTCTTCTGGTTGCCTTAGCTTTTGGGTTAGTGAAGATATGTGGTTGCTAAATTAAAATAAGGAAAAGATATCATTGTTAGTATTATGCTTTCAAGAGTTTATTGTAGTAAAAATTCAAAGAAAATTATGTTGGTTCATGTTGATTTGTTTCATTTGGATTTTGGATTTTATCATTGGTATCTCATCTCTCATGTTTACTCTAGTTTAAGTATATTGTTGTCTCTGATTATAATTATAATTATAATTTCTAATTAATTTACGTATCTCAACAATTTAAAATATTTCAATATCATGGTCCTTTGTTTATAAACAGTATTTGAATCTTCATTTGTTAAATCAATAATTCAACTTTGTTTGTCATATGTTTTCTTCAACATCCAACATGCAACATTTTTTCAATGTTTAAACTTTATATTATTATTATTTAATATTGTCATCAATACATACCTTTTGGAAAGCCTTTTCAGATTGAACAGTTAATTCAGTGGTCATAGTTTAGTCTGATATTAAATCTTATCTTGTAAAGTAAAAGTAAAAATGAATAGAATCAGAAATCCATATATTGAATACTAACAAAAATTTCAATATTCTTTGAAAATCAAAATTCCAATTCTCACACACTCACACTCAATCCTCAATTCTCAATTCTTTCTCACAGTTTTTCCTAATTTTCAACATTATGTGACTGGGTTTAGCCTTTTTTAAAATTAGATGTGGTGCGAGGGTGTTAAGTGCTAGGATAGTCATACATAAACCCTGGAAGTGAACACGTGATATCATTTTTATACGCTATTACTGAGATTAAGATTAATAGAGAGATCTTGAATATACACTATATAGTTGTAACACAGAGGTTAGATTAAAAATTTCAATTCATCACCCGTTTTATTACCAACTAATTTCTTTAACTCAGCTTCAGTCAAAAATTTCATATCTTGGAAATCAAATCCAGGTACAACAATTTCACTGACCCATAAACAATCCTCATCAGTATTATTGCCAATTAAGTAACAACCTTTATAAACACCAGGCTCAACAATCCATTGTGTACGATCTCCACTTGCAGTATCAAATCCAACATTAAAAGTTTCCAGTCTACCACCGGGATGAATCAAAACATATTTACCTCGTCCTTTTTGTAAAATATGAATTGTACGTGATGTTATATTTGTATGCATTTTTCCAATTGGTGATTCACATGACATAAGGAAATGTATCAATGATGATTGATTTCTAGTTTCATCATTATTTATCTTGTATGTTGCTTTTGATCTATCAGTTTCCTTGAAGTATCCACCATTTGGGTGTTTTTCTAATCTCAAATCTTGGGCTAATTTTGAAATGTTTGATGATTCTTTAGTGATTTTATTCTCAACGTATGTTGGTGCTTTGATTTCATCCATTATGTAGTTATGGCAGTTTCACGGAAGGAGTTGTATAAGATGTAAATTCGTAAACTATGATTCTCATTTCATACTAAATTTTCGTTTTTTTTTAGTTTGTCCGAATTTTCATTAGTATGTGAATAGAGCTGATTACTCAAAGAATATTTTTTTATTTAACAATGTTCTAACAAATAAAAGGGTATAAAATACAAAAAATTAGTATGTAAAAAAGCAGCAATTTAATCAATTTGATGGTTCTAACTTCTTAATTTTTGCACCTTCACCTGTCCATGAATGAAAAATATCAATTAATTCATTATTATCATGTAATGCAATTATATCATCTGCACCACCCTTTGATTCTCCATCAATGACGAAATTTGGTACTGTAAATCTACCAGTTTCTTTACCAACATGTTGTTGTAGTTCTTTTCCATTTTTATGTGTATCTAATTCGATGATAACTGGTTCAGGTGTAATATGATATTCAGTTTTCAGTAAATCCTTTAATTTCTTTGAAAATGGACAGTATGATTTAGAAAAAATAACAACTGGTGATTTACTTAATATTGTTTGATATTCTTTCTTAGCATTAAATGAAGAACCTTCATCATGGGAAACACCATTCTTTTCTGCATTCTCTTGTGCCTTCATAGCTAGTTTATTTGGTGAATCCTTAGCAACACCTGCTGCATTTCCTTTACCTGATGTTTTCTTATCATCAATTTGTTTATCATGAATTTCCTTTTGTTCGATAGATCCTAAGCCTTTATCTGCAGTTATACCGTTGGATGAATCGCTTAATAAATCATCTTCTTCATCATTAGCATCATCAACTAAGTTTTGACTTTGCTTGGATTTAGAACTTGAATCTTCGTTTGTTAATTTATTGTGTGCTTTCTTTGAACTTGGATCACCAGCAACCAATGGGATTTTACCGGTATCATTATTTAATTCAGCCTCCCTAACCTTAGATTCGTCAATTAATCCTTTCTTTGTTTTGACTTTATCATTACTGTTGGTAACTTTTTTGGTTGCTACTTTAGTAGCAATTTCTTCGTCAGCAAGTTGTTGGATCTCTTTAAGTAAGTCTTTGTTTGGTTTTTCAGCCTTAGTTGTTAAAGAAGTACTACCTGGAATCTGAACTGCTGAATTATCTTCAAATTTTGAAGCATCGGGAATGACAATGTTTTTAATATTTGATGAACTAGTTGTTGAATAGAAAATGAAAAAAATAGTTAATAACGCAGCAGCTGCAGTTAACAGCATTCTGCGCTTTCTAGGATTCATAACAACACCCATTTTTTTAATTGTTTTATGGGGAAGAGCAAAAAAGAAACAAAAAAAGAGACGAAGAAGGAACCCCAGAATAATTGACCATAACAAAAGACAAAAACTGGTGACCATTATAAATAAATCCCGGAACTTCGAGGAACTGACGCGCATGAAGAAATCTTGATATTTATCCCGCCCCCATGGGTGATCATAAACTATAGTTAAACTTATAAGTATTAATATAAAGTACGTAATATAAACGAAGATAAAAAAAGTTAGTAAACTAACTTATAATAAACAAGTTCTAGTCAGTTATAATTTCTGCATATAGCATTCTTTTGAGATCAATCAATTCTAATTGATCCTTAAATTCGTCAAAAAAGAAGAAATCATTAGGAATAGGTTCCGACTCAATCTCGGTACTCGGATCTCGGAATTCATTAACATATGAGTGTTCAAGGCAATCTTGAATTGTCATTCTTTTTGCTGGATTAAAAGTTAATGTTCTTTCAATAAAATCAATAGCTGCCGGATCTGATTTTCTAAAGATTTTTTTCATTGGAATTTTACGTTGGGACTTAGTATGTGATTTAATATACTCCTTTGCTCTTTGTAACTTTATACATTCCATGTCTTCAGCACCTGGAGATCCTAAAACTTCAAATATAAGTAACAATTGGTGTCTATAATCTTTGCCGGGAAATAGTGGTTCTCTAAGAATCATTTCAGCTAAAATACACCCAATTGACCATATATCAATTGCCTTGGAATATTGTGCTAATGATAACATAATTTCAGGTGCCCTATACCATCTAGTTGCAACATATTCAGTTAGAAAAGTACTTTTATCCTTTACAACATCATTTTCAAACCTAGCCAAACCAAAGTCACAAATTTTTAAATCACATTTTTCATTAACTAATAAATTTGCAGGCTTTAAATCCCTGTGAATAATACCAGCACCATGTAAATATTTTACGCCCTTTAATAGTTGATATAGCATATACGTCATATGATTATTACTTAGTTCGTGAGTTCTGATAACAGTATGCAAATCTGCATCCATGTATTCTTGGATTAAATAAACTTCATTGAAATTTTCAAAACTTGTAGGTTTTTGAATATCTAAAATTCTAATGATATTTGGATGGTTGAATCTTTTCAAAAACTTAACTTCTCTTAACGTTCTAAGACAGAATAAATCTCTTTCAAATGGTTCAATTTTCTTAATTGCAACTATTTCTTTATCGTGGTATTTATGACCAACTGCAACCACTCCATAAGCACCTTGTCCAATGACACTCAAAACCTTGTAGTCTCTGATATTGAACACATAATTTTGTTTCTGCATGGTTGTGGGTAGTAAATTCTGCGAAAGGAATCAATAAAAAAGGTAACTGCACTTATACCATCTTTCATAGCTTCATACACTACAAATCAATCTAGCACTAGTCCCCAATAAAACTTTTCTCCTTGAAGAGTGACAAGGCAGAAAAGATGTTTCAGATTGACAGAACAGGAAAGATTTCTGTTTTAAAGTGCACTGCCTAGTTTTCAAATAAAGCGTTGGAGGCTCAGTCAGACACCCTTTTTTAGTTGTCTCACGAATTTGTTCTTCTCGTACCGCAATAGTTTTTGAATTTTGCATTTCTCTGATTTTTTTTTCATGAATTCACAACATGATCTCATTTGGTATCACAATTAATGTTCATCGACATCTTTACAAGACATCTGCAATGGCTCAAGGTAAACACATAAAAGCACTTATTACAGGTACATCCGGTAACCTAGGTATTAACATTGCCAAAAGACTCATCAAAGAAGTACCAAATGATACAAGACTTACAATTATCGTTACATCACGTACATTAGCAAACGCAAATAAGACAATTAACCAACTTAACGATTATAATAATGAAGAGGTCAAAAGAAAAGCTATTTTGGATTTTGATTATGCATTATTTGATTTTACCGATATGGTATCCATTTTATCTGCAGTTTATGAATTAAGTAAAAATCATGATTCATTGAATTATATTTATCTTAATGCAGCACAAGGCGTTTATGATGGAATTGACTGGGTAGGTGCAACAGTTGAATGTTGTTCAAATCCAATTAAGGGTGTTACTTATCCAACTTATAAAATTCAAAGAGTTGGTGTTAAATCAAAGGACGATTTAGGTTTAGTCTTCCAAGCTAATGTTTTTGGTCCTTATTATTTCATTCATAAATTAATAGAATACAATTTATTTAACAACACAAATGATAATAAAGTTATTTGGATTTCAAGTGTTATGTCCAAACCATCATATTTATCATTAAGTGATTTACAATTATTGAAATCTCATGAAAGTTATGAAGGTTCAAAAAGGCTAATTGATTTAGTTCATTTAGCAACTTATCAAAATTTATTAGTAAAGTATAATATTAAACAATATGTTACACATCCAGGTATTTTAACAAGTTTTTCATTTTTCCAATATTTAAATCCAATAACTTATTATAGTATGTTATTCTTATTTTATTTAGCTAGATTTTTAGGTTCCCCTTGGCATAACATTCATGGTTGGATTGCGGCAAATTCTCAAATTTTCACATCATTATATGCATCATCCAATGATTTACAGAGTGTAAAATATGGTAGTGCTTGTAACTGGAAAGGTATAGAATATATCAAAACTGAAGAAATTGATCCAACTGGTAAAGATGACGTTTTGAAATACTTTGACTCTTTAGTTAATGAATGGGATGAAAAATTTAAAGATCAGATTATCAAAACCAGAGATAATAGATCCTAAATATAATATTATGTAGAATAAAAAAATTTTTTTTTTTAAATAAAAAAATAAATGACAAAATATTGTAAATTATAAACGTAGAGAAATATAATAAAAAAAATACTATGTAATACAAACTAATTATACTATACTTCATGCTTTCAAAGACATTAAAGATCCCACAAATGTCAAAATTAACCTAGATCTAACTTCATTAATATCTTCAGGAACTAACCAGATTAAAGCCCCCAATTTTCTTGCAATTGAAATTGCTAATCTAGCATTTGCATATTTATCATCATCCGATTGACCTGGTGTAACTAAATCATAATCAACATAACCTGGCTTAATACCATGTAAAACATCCAAAAGAAATACACCTGTAGTTAACGATGGATCATTGAATGATCTTATCTTAGAAGTTTTACCACCTTTAGCAGCCATTGAGTTTGCCCAATTAAGTATATCTGAATCAGAAACTTCTTTACCGTTAATTGATAATGATGCTAATGTGTTATTGATATTTCTTCTCATTAATTGCCAAACTAAACCTAATGTTAAAATTTTAGTACCATCAGTTATATCTGAACCTTCAATACCAACTAACGAAAATTTATTAGCCTTACCAATTTCAACACAATAATTAGTATTCTCTAGTGCTTTAAATCTTGATAATTCATTACCATTGGTTGGTTTTTTATTTATATGTCTTAAATCAACACTACCTGGCATAACTTTATTATAAGCTTCTAATAGAACTAAACCATCCTTTAAATCTTCAAATAATGAAACAACTGGTGGATCAACTTCAAGTGAATTCAACCATAATGTGAAAACCCTAGCTTCTCTTTCACCTTCAGCATCGAAATCTTCAATTTCTGGCTTTTCTTCTTCAGCAATTGGATCCAAACCTGGATGTGTGTTAAATAAATGTGCAACAAAGGCTAAATTTAATTTTGGATTACCTGCAACTAATGCCTTTGGAGTCAAATATTTTCTACAGCCTAACTTATCAGCATTTTTCAAGACTTCTTCAGCTCTTGTTAATAAATCATTTACTTGTAATGGACTCTTTGAACATAAATCTGGTGCTAGTTGATTTAATAAAATTGTATAATTTGAACCATCGGCGACATCACTTGAAAAATTAGAAACTCTTTTATCCCAATTTGCAGCCTTTAAATGATAATTAAACCATCTTAATAAAATTTGTTCAGGTGGTAATCTTAAAAATTGTTCTAAAGTTTCATCATCTTCTAACAATCTGTATAATTCAGGGTGTAATTTAATGTCAATTTTACTCAATAAACCTCTTCTAATAATTTGCCATATAAGACCTAAAATCAAATGTTCTTTACCATCAATGATATCTTCAGAATGAACATTAACGACAACACAACCAATTGCCTTTGCGGAATTCAAGACAATATTAGCATTTTCCAATAATTTGAAATTATTCAGAGGTTTCCCATTTTTAGATAAATTTAAAACTCTTGTATCAATTGTGTCTGGAACAGAATCATTGATTAATGACGATAAAACTAAACCGTCGGTACATTCATCAAACAATTGGAAATTATCTAAGTCAAATGGAAGTCTATTACCAACTAATGAATCGCCAGTTAAAACAGAGTTGATATGTCTTGTGAATTCAATACGTTCCTCGTCATCAATTGTATGCATTCTGCCACCTGAACCAAGAACAACTTTCGCCTTATTACGTACAAAAGTTTCATTTTTATTTTCAGAACCTGGTAAGGTGAATGAAGTAGGTGCACCACCATTAGCTGCAGAAGTGAACGATTGTGGAACAGAACTAGGAGTTGATTTTAATTCCTTTAATTTTGCATTTAATTCAACAAAATCTTCCAATTCAACATGGCCAGATGCATCAACGGAGACATTTTTTAAAGCTTCTCTAACTTCGTCATATGAAGCCTTACCACTTTTAGATACGCTTTCAATAACTTCTTTCTTGTCGGCCCATCCATTTTCATCAATGTCAATATTTCTGAAATCTTCAATTAATCCAAATAATTCAGATTGATCTAAAATTGGGAATTTTTTCTATCAAAAAGTAGAAGAAAAAAAAGATATGAAAGTAATTCTATGTTAGTATTCTAGTTCAATTGCAGTTCTCGCAGATATTTAATTGCCAATTGTGATACATACTTGTAGTTTGATAACGTTCATTGTTAATCCAATAAATGTCTGTAATATGCAAGAATCAAAAAAAAAAGTCTTCTTTTCGATAGAAGATATATTACTCTTTTTAAATTAAATTAACACTTCAATTCGCCACCAAAGATCCCAGCCACCTTCCGAAGCCTCAAGATGAAAATCGAAAAAGAATATTTGCGCTGCTACTTTACTTTCAATTTCTGGGCCTATACATACATGCTCGGATTTTCATTACATGAAGGAATTGATTAATATACATATTTTACACATACATAATATATAAAAAGAAAAGGATTATACTCATTCATGATTCAGAAAAAATTTATCTTCTTCATTCAATACTTCCTTAACTCGATGACATACTTGAGCACTTAGAGTATTGGGATCATAAATTTGTTGATGCTGATCAATGAGTGTGTGCTGACTAACTAGCTCTTTTCTATAATCACGCTGTAATTCTTTCAAACTCGTTTCAAACTCATCATTCATGATTTCCCATAATTCCAATTCTTCAGGTTCTAAATTATTTAAAAATTCACCTGAAGAATTGAATGTTTTAGGTAATTCTGAGTTTTTCAATTTCTTTTGAATTATTTGTTCCTTAGTTATTGGCTTCAGAGCATTTTTCATCATATAGATTCGCTTTTCAGCCGTATTAATGCATGGTTCAGAAGTAAGTAAATTTTCATATCCTAATAAAGCGTTTTTTTCATCTTTTGATAATTGTGGGATTTGAGTAACAATGTCATGAAGGTCTTCATCAATGCAACTAGTATTATTGAGCTTTGAAAAATACATTTTAAACGTCATTTCAGATTGCTCAAAGGCCTTGACTTTAGATAATCTAATTGGATGATTTGAACTGAATGTTTTATAATCAAATTCATCTAAATCGTCATCTGAATTATTATTTATTATTAAACTATCAGTTTTACTTAAAAATGAGATTTCTGAATTTGCACTCGTTTCAGTAACTGGTGAACAAGCACTATATTCTAAAATAGTGCTCTTTTTATTAGTTGAGTTTGAATTTGAATTTGAATTTGAATTTGAGTTTGAATTTGAATTTGATGAGCTATTTATAATACTATTGGAATTAATCAGTACATTTCGTATCTTGTTATTTCTAATTTTCAGACTTAGCGTTGGGGTTTTAATATCATTGGCATTGGTTTTGGAATGTCTTTTCTTCTTTGGAGCCTTTTTGATACTTTCTAAATATGAGAAACTTGTATTAGTACTATCGCTATTATGAGTCGTGGGTGGAGCAGGGTTATGTTGCTTCAAATAATTACTATATGCCAATTCTTCATATGGATGTTTATATTGAGTGTAGTGTGTATTTGTAGAGTCATTATAAGGACTATGGGGTTGATCTTTCACATCATCCTTAATAACATCTTTGACATCATCTTTGGAGTCATCTCTATTGTGATGGAAATGAGGATGTGACATTCTTGAAGTTATTGAATGGAACAATTTTCTTCTACCCTCTGACTTGTTGTTCATCCCGGATAAAAGCTACTTAGTTGCGGAGAGGGAGGGGTTAGAAAAGCAGAGCTGATGGGCAAAAAAGCTTGTAGCCATGCGTACTTTTTTCCCTCTTGGTAGTGTTATCATATAATCCTTTTCGTTTTTCCTTTCATTTTCGTTTTTGTTTCAGTTCTCAGGTTTTCAGTTTTCAGTTTTCGGTTTTCGGTTAATGGAATTTTCCCTTTTTTGAAGGAAGAAGCCGATTTTCTTATTTTCTCATTTTCCTGAATTAGTTTTCATTTCCCAGAGACGTAGCAGTACGTAAATGTATTTAGAGCTAGTGATGGAGACACCACACATTCCAGCATGCAGCATAATGTAATGAGAAGTCTGTGTAAAGCGGGGCGGTGGCAGGGCCAGGGAAGAGCGCAATACAATCCACATACGATTACAATAAAGTATAGAGGTACATTTGGCATTACGTAGTTTGTACAAACAGTCCACTTCCTCCGTCCGGCCTGCTCATGCTGGCTGCTTTTGACGGATAGCTTGATTGTCGATCAATTTATCACTCTGTCCTGTTTGCACCCCGAAAAACGGCCATTCGCCAGTGCAGATAGTGTAAACACAGCAAAACCCAAACACAAACACATCAAAACAAAGCACAACAACGAAAATACGTGCCGCATTGGGCGCAGCAGCTGGAAAAAACAGGAAAACCACCGCTCAATGCAGCACCGTAAATCGCTCAACCCGCCATCCCTACTATATATTTCATCGCAACCTCTCTTTGCTACTCTTCCTCCTCTTCTCTTCTTCTTTCGTTCTACTCGTTCTTCTCTTCTTCTTGCTCTCTCAAACAAACAAACAACACAACTATCTCATAATGTTCCCAGCTGGTGTCATCGTCGTTTTCTGTTTACTTTTCATCATTGCATGTACCGTCTTCTCCCTCTTCATGATCAAGAAGTTCAAGCACTAAGTGTTCTGAAAGTACCGAAACGCAATTTTCCATGCTGCTAGAACAGCAATTACACTTGAAGACCAAAACAGAACATCAATCAATTATAAACCAAAAAAATCACAAACTTTCACTTTCGTTACTCAATTTAAATTACTTAATATTTAACTTATTAACTCTATAGCTTGTATAGGTGTCTAATCTAATAATAATTAATATAATATAATATAATATAATATAATATAACACAATGTAGCTGTCTTACCGAGACTAACTTCCGAGCACATGGTTAGGCAGCCCCTCTATGTTATTCGCGCAAAATAAAGAAACCAAAAACAAAAACAAAACATCCGAAATATAAGAAACCGCACAACACACCCGTACACCGCAAAGTGCAAAATTCCCGCGACCGCACAACATGTTTTTCCTGCCGAAAATTGCCATTTTCATCGATTTTCCTCTCTTTTCAAATTTCCCAATTCAACAACAACAATAGTTACCCTTTATAGAATAAAATATTTCCTCAAACCAAAAACAGTAACAATTCAAATTATCACATCTTAAAAGACATGTCAGATCTCCCTAAATTAGAAACCTCATCTCATCAACAAACACAACAACAACAACAGCAACAACAACAACAACAATCAATTATCCAAAATAATGGTCAAAACGATTTGGAATTAGATGAAGATGAAATGGATGAGAAATCAAGTACTCCTTCAGGTGCAAAACGTGAACGTCGTAAAATTGAAATCAAATTCATTCAAGATAAATCAAGAAGACATATTACTTTCTCTAAGCGTAAAGCTGGTATTATGAAAAAAGCTTATGAATTGTCTGTTCTTACAGGCACTCAAGTTTTATTGTTGGTCGTTTCTGAAACTGGTTTGGTTTACACTTTTACAACTCCAAAACTGCAACCGTTAGTTACTAAAGCTGAAGGTAAAAATTTAATTCAAGCTTGTCTTAATGCAAGTGATGAACAACCCGTTGGTGACGATGAACAACAAGAAGCTCAGGCTCAAGCCCAAGCTCAGGCTCAAGCTCAGGCTCAAGCTCAAGCCCAAGCTCAAGCTCAAGCTCAGGCTCAGGCTCAGGCTCAAGCGCATGCCCAAGCACACGCACAAGCTGTTGCTCAACATCAAGCACAACAGGCACAACACCAACAACATGGTGGTGTTCCTGGTCAACCACAACAAAATACAGTTAATAATCCAACAAATAGCGCACAATATCAACAACAAACTCAAGATATGCATTACTCAAATCAACAAGGTTTTAACAATTTAAACCCAAATTACAATATTGGTAATGATCAACAAAATTTCAACTACGGTGATGCAACTGGTTTCCAATAATGATGATCGTTAATTTACTATTATAATTTACTTTTGTTTACTGATTTACTTTTATTTTTACTTCATTTTACACCATGTCTAGTTTTTTCAATATTTCTAAAAAAAATTATCTATCGAAATTTATGTTTTTTCTTTCCCCATATTTCATCTATGTCAAAAAATCTCTTATCATTTTTTGTAATTTTAAATTACCATTAACATCTAAACCATCCTCTTTCAACGTTTCATTTCTTATAGTAACATCACTAGTTAATGTCTCGTCAATCATACCTTTTCTAAACTTATCTTTGGCCATAGCTAATGTCAAATTGGAATTAAATTCAGGATGTCCTTGAAATGTCAATAATTTATCACTTTTGAATCCTTGAATCTTACACTTATCAGAACTACCGAATTTAGAAATATTCAACACATTCAACTTCTCCCAACCTTCATTAAACACAATATCTCTATGCATTTCAGAAATGACAAAGGATTCACCATCCTCGTTTACAATTACAGTATTTCCAATTTCCCAACCTAATGGATTTGGTCCTGTTTTCAAACCAATTGCTCGAGCTATAATTTGATGTCCGAAACAAATACCTAATACTTTAACCCTCTGTTCACCAACGATCACATTCTTTAAATATTTAATTAACACATTATTAAATTCATTATCTCTATATGAATCTTGTCTTGATCCAGTTAAATAAATGGCATCGAATTGATGATTATTTAAATCAGGTAACTCATTCTTGCCTATATAATCGAATTTGGTAAAAGATAATGAATTAGAAGTACATGGCTCCAATGACTTGCTTAGTAATTCAATGCCTAAATCTGCAAAATCTTTATCTTCAAATGTTTTGTAATCATCTAATAGAATAATTGCAATGTTCATATAAAAACCCTGTTAAATCTGGTGATTTACGCAAAAAAAAAAACAGATAACGAATTAGAGGTTGAAAATAACCAGGTTTGAAAATCAAAGAGTGACTCAAGAAAATTAACATGCAATTTGGGAATCAAGCGATTTCTCCAATCTTCGGATTTCAAATCCTATATAAATTCACCATCCTTTCCTTTATTCATAATTACATTACTCTTATAATCCCTTCATTTTTATTACAAGAATATTGTACACAAAAACACATTTACGAGCAATGAATTTAGATTTACCAAAAGATGAAACATATGATCAAAAGCCAAAGGAAGAAAAATTAGTCTTTGCACCAGAAACTTATCAATACACACTATACAAATTATCAGAATCAGATTTGAAGCAGAATCCAATTGAACAATTTAACATATGGTTTAAAGAAGCTGTTGATTCTGGTGTTGAAGATATTCCTGAATCATTGGTCTTGTCAACTGCATCATTACCTGATGGTAGAATTTCATCAAGAGTTGTCTTATTAAAAGAATTAGATACTAGAGGTTTCCTTATTTTTTCAAATTGGGACACTTCAAAGAAGGAAAAGGATTTAGAAACTAATAAGTATGCAAGTTTGAATTTTTTCTGGAGGAAGTTTCAAAGACAAGTTAGAATTGAAGGTATAATTGAAAAATTATCACGTGAAGAAAGTGAAGAATATTATAGATTAAGACCAAGAGGTAGTAAAATTGGTGCTTGGGCATCTCCTCAAAGTGCAGTAGTCAAAAATAGAAATGAATTAGATGAAATTGTTAAGGAAAAGGAAGACGAATTCAAAGATTTGAAAGATGATGAAATTAAATGTCCTCCAAAATGGGGTGGTATTAGAATTGTTCCATTGGAAGTTGAATTCTGGCAAGGTAGATCAAGTAGATTACATGATAGATTAACTTATCGTAGAAATGACATTAATACTGATAAATGGGAAATTGTTAGATTAGCACCATGATTATTTTTATTATAAAACTATAATATGATAAAGAAAACTATATAGTTATGATATTATTTATATTTTTTAAATCTATGTTTTATGTTTAATTAAAACTTAGAAACAACTTTTGCAAACTCAGCACCTTGAATATTTGCAATCTTTAATTCTAATTCGGTAGGTTGTCTTGCACCAGTTGGACCTGCAATTGTACCTGCACCCCATGGTGAACCACCGTGAACTTCTTCTAAATTAGTTAGTTCAGGGAATGCAGAAGCATAACCTAATGGAACATAAATCATACCATGATGCGCTAAAGTTGATAAAAAGTTAACAACAGTCATTTCATTACCACCACCGGTACCAGTAGAAATGAAAACACCTGCTGGTTTGTGATATAAAGCACCAGATTGCCATAAGCCACCAGTAGAATCAATGAAAGCTTTCATCTGTGCAGGTAATGAACCATATCTAGTTGGAACACCAAAAAGAACACCATCAGCAGCTGCCAATATGTCTGGAGTTGCAATTGGATAATCTGGCTTTGCAGGTGCATGCATTTTAGTTAAGACTGCTTCAGGTAAAGTTTCCGCAACTTGATAAATGGTTGCCTTGTTACCAGTTGACTCAACACCCTTTTTGACTTCTTCTGCAAGGGTAGCAACATGGTGGTACATTGAGTAGATAATAATTGCGATATTTGCCATTGTGATTGTGATTGTGATTGTGATTAGTGGATTAGTATTTGTGTTTGTATTTGTTTAATGTATAAAACACAAAAAAGGAAGAAAGCTGAAACATCACTGGAGACGGGGAAATTGGGGGGGCTTTATATACTCTACTGCGTGTCTCGGGGCTCAAATAGGGAAGATTAGTAAACCAAGGTTTATTTTCGCTTTCTTAGTAAGTGTGTGCTGTGCGTAGTGTGCTTAGTCATGTAGTGAGGATGGAAAATGTATATTATTAAAAAAGCGGACATAACATGTTGATAGGGAAGCCAGTGAAATATCGATTCACTGAAGATGCATGTGGATATGTGTAAATGGCATTAATTATTATTAATCCGGTGAAAAGTACGACTGATTATGATCTCTCCAATTGAAAAATTATTTAACCTTTAGAAAATAGTACGGATTTATTCAAGAAATCTGTTAAAGAGTTAATCTTAGATTAAACTGGATATATAAAGGATGCAAATAATACTATTGAACGTCACTCAAAAACAATCTTACAAGACTTATGAAAATTAATAAACAGTTTTCGGTAAAGTTAATGAATGATGTTGTTAAAGATAGTTTTGAAACTTCAAAGTTTTGCAATTATTCAAGCGATAGCTTCTTACATCTTTGCATTCCGGAGTTTTTCAATTCTGTGTTGTTTTATTTCAACTTTATTCAAACTGATTACGGTTTGAAGAATATCGAAGATGGTACTTGAAAGTTTAACTTAAAGATATTCAAAAATATAATTATTAACGAATGTTTTAAAGAAATTAGAAAAAACAGCTAAATTGAATATGCTATCAAGTACATTCTCGTCACATGAAGATCTATACATGAATTATATTATATTTGATGAATCCAAAGGGATTACAAGCTATCAAATCTTTATTGCATCTACTTCATATATTTAAAGCTGAGGAAACCTGCATAATTTTTTTAATGGTTTCAATCACTGATGATGAAACAAATTTGATCAAATTTTCAAGTTTTGTGGAAAATGAGGTTTAGGCTTTCAAGTTAACACAAGAAATTGGAAAACTGTGTTTGGTTAAATGGTGTTTAAAAAATGCTGTAAAATTGGGAATTAGAGAGTACATCAATTCAATTGGAGAAGAGAAAATTGTTATTAGTCAAATTGGCAAACATAAAGATCATTTTTTCCATCACGTTTATGACTGCTTTGGTTTTGAACAAAATCAAAATGACTTCAAATATTTGTGTGTTCTTGCAAAATAATCCCTTGTAGGTGCACCATCCAGTACATTTGCTTAAAGGATACTTTTTTATTGTAATAAATATCTTACCATTTATAAGAGGAAATCTTGGATTTAGTATTATTTAATTTGACGTTGGCAGGAATCTAACTTATTTTTTGGAGAAAATTATGAAATCGGAAATAGACCCGTTTAGTTGTCTTCAGATTTTGCAAATAAAAGTTCATTCTTTATTACAACTTTTCTGGAAAACTGACTTCGAAATAAAACTTCTATTCTTTCTTATTGTTTCGAAGTCTGTTGTGTAACTCACTTTTGTCTTTACTCTCTAAGATATACATATAAAAATTGATACTTAAATTTTATTTACGTATATCCTGTAATACTGGCCACAGTTAATCGAGTGTTTTCCCTCTTAGTAAATACTTTCCGCTTTAAAATGGTATAATTTAGTTTTATAGACGCTAAGAAGTAAAGATGCATTGATCGATTACATCTTGCTTTGCGATATTTTCTTATCTAACTAGTAAGTGAAACGTCAGCACACCAGTAGGTCTCATAACGTCCCTCTCCTACACTTTAATAAGTCCTCTTATTGACTACAATATACTACTTCCTTCTCCCTATATACTTATTTATAATAATTCAGTTATTAACCTCATAACGAATACATTAGCAGTATACTTGTTATACTAATCAAAGATTCATATAATTTATATCTTATAATTACAGATATCACTGAAGTCGTAAATTAGCTATAATTAAACATAATTATAAAATTATAAATATTACGTAAAACCACAATTATAGGCTCATGCGTATAAGCTGGGGAGAAGGGGGGAAGGGCTGGTGAGAAACCAGCTCTTAATGAGCAGCTAGTTTCTCTTGGACAACCACTTTAGATTGGGGACACGTTGAAATGTAATAAATAGTTTAGGTAATTATATAAATACAAAAATGTGTCTAATCGAAAATCTTTTTGAATAATCTCTTAATAGCGTTGGGTTTCTTAGTAGAAGCGGAAGTAGAAGTAGTATTATGGTTAACATTATTGAGTGGTTTTAATGCTGGTTTGGTTTCCTCAAGCTCTTCAATTGGTTTAACTTCCTTGGTTTCTGCAACTGGTTTGGCTTCCTTAGTTCCTTCAACTGGACCGGCTTCTTTCTTACCAGTTAACTTAATAACGGCCTTTACAAACTCAGTACCTTGAATATTAGCGGTCTTCAGTTCCAATTCACTTGGTTGTCTTTCACCTGTTAAACTTGCAAGTGTACCTGCACCCCATGGTGAACCACCGTGAACTTCTTCTAAATTAGTCAATTCACTAAATGTTGTAGTATAACCTAATGGAACATAAATCATACCATGATGTGCTAAAGTTGATAATAAACTGAAAATTGTGGTTTCATTACCACCACCGGAACCTGTTGAAATAAATGCACTTGCTGGCTTATGATATAAAGCACCAGATTGCCATAAGCCACCAGTAGAATCAATAAATGATTTAAGTTGTGCTGGTAATGAACCAAATCTTGTCGGGAATCCAAAAATTACACCATCTGCTTCAGTTAATGTTTCAGGTGTCGCAATTGGATAATCTGGCTTTGCAGGTGCATGCATTTTAGTTAAGACTGCTTCAGGTAAAGTTTCCGCAACTTGATAAATGGTTGCCTTGTTACCAGTTGACTCAACACCCTTTTTGACTTCTTCTGCAAGGGTAGCAACATGGTGGTACATTGAGTAGATAATAATTGCAATGTTAGCCATGGTGAGTATAAATGAGTATGTTTTTAGTTCAGAAAAAAAAAAGCATTGAAAAGATTAAAAATAACGTGCTAGAAGGAACATTTAATCAGAGACACATTAGTGGACAAATCAAGGTATTTATTGCAAATGTTTAAAAAACCTAAATATTTGTAAGATTTGATAACAATATAGAGTCAATGAGGAAGGCTTACAAATTTTCTTAGTCAGCCGCAAAACTTGAAATTTCACATTTTTTGTTAATTTCTTCTCGTAAGAGTGGTGTTTTTGCCTTTATGTACTCTACAAAATTTCAAACAAAATTTCTCAATTTTCAAACCCTTGGTATTAACCGATTCTATAAACGGCTTCATTTCATTTATGGTCCACTGTGATTTCAAATTAAACAAATAATCAAATCGTGATTTTGGTGTATTATACTCTCTTAATCTATCATTTGTCAAGTATTTAATTATTGATGAATCTGTAGTATCATCTTTAACTGTATATGAAATGCCATTTAAGATTTCACTGATTTCAAATTTTGGTAAGTAGTTGATTGGCAAATTCAATCTTATTTGGATTAATAGATCATCTAATATTATTGAACCTTCGTGTTTCAGTATGTTTAATGTTAAAAATTTGATGATTTTGTTGTGATTTAGTGTATATACATTTGATTTAATGGTTGTGTTTAAAAACATGTCTGATGATTCTTCAGTTTCTTCAATCTTGTCTCCAATTTTTGAAAAGTTTAGTATTGTTGTAATTGTAAGTCTTTTAGTCAAATGGTTATTAGATAGTTTCATTTTTTCTGCCACTTTAGCATTTGATAAATCAGTAACCTTGATCAAATCACTTGTGTTAAAATTATGCTCAATGTTGAAGTTGAGTTCTAAAGAGGAAATTAAGATTAAATTAAGTATAGTTAGGATAATTGAATCATCAAATTTCAACAACGTATCATAATGGGGAATAATCAATAACTCAGTAACTAAATTTTCGAACTCTTCAATAGATAATGTAAAATTTGAATTATAATTTGCAATCAAACAATGATTAATTTGATGTAAGTCATAAACGTTATTACAATTGTTATCTGAATCTCTTTCATCAACAACATCATTCAAATAATTGATTGATCTAACCATTTTCAAATCTTTGAAATTTTTCAAATCCCTACTTTTGATGAGATTATCATTATCAGTATCAATTATTAAATAATTTTCGAAATTTAAATAATTTGTATCATCTTGAAGTAACATTAAGCAATTTGAATGATTTTGTTGTCTCAATTTAAGTGTTGAATTAGGTGTTATAAAAAATGGAGACGCTGTTGTATTTTTAGATTTAAACTGGTACTTGAATTCATTTGAAATGTCATATTTTAAAAACAGTTTTTCTGTGTTGCTGTTTCTATCATTGTTTTTGATCTGATCGATGAGTTTAGTTGATAGTTTTACTAAATGGAATGTTGAGGATGTAGCAGAAGAAGTTGCTGTTTTATTTGTTGGGTTAAGTACTGAATACAAATCCATTGTGATTCAAATTGAGATTGAGTATAATTGGTTATTATTTGATTTACAAAATGAAAGGATTATATAGGTATTTTAAATACGTTTGTTTTCTAAGATTATATATAATAAGAAAAATGAGTTTGATACACACACGATATTATATTTTTCATTACTCACTCGCTGGAAAAAATCACATTTGCACTTTTTTTTCATATTAACGCGTTTAAGCTTTTCTTGAAGATTTTTTGAGTACTGCAGGAGATGAAGATGCAGCAGCTTGAGCAGTAACTTTTTCAGTTTGTTTCTTTGAACCTTTCTTCAAATAGACAGAAATGTAGAAAGAAATGAATAAGAAAAGGTAAGAAGTAATGATAACATAACCGTAGAATGCAGCTTGTTGAGTACCATAACAATCACCTAAATGAGGTAAAATACCATCAAAGTAAACGTTCGCATAATAAGTATAAGTACAAGTGTAAATGAATGCAATATCAATTAAAAATTGAATAATTTGAAATCTTGTAACCCATTGCTTCCACCAAACTCTGATACCACAGGATGAGAGGAAATAATAGAAGTACATAAGAACGTGGACTGCTAAATTAAGGGAAATGACAACCCATTCAACAGAAGTATGACCGACAATTTGAGTGTAACATAACAAAGCGGTTGCACCATGATGATAAGTGTGTAAAAATAACAATTTCTTTCTTCTTAAAACTAAGAAAACAGTATCTAATAATTCAATGAACTTGGTTAGGTAGTTGAGATAGTAAAGACAAACTAATTTTGAAGTAAAAGCTTCCTTTGAACAAACAGCGTGTAATAAACCGTTATAATACCATATTGGAAAAACTTGTTCAATCATTAAGACTAATAAGATGTAAGAGACTGTAGTTAAGAATAAGTTGTGTAATTGAAATAAGAAGTTCAATTTAATTGGATTTAGATTTAATTTTCTCATTAAAAATTGGCCACCAAAAATGACAAAATAGTAGAAGATGATGATGGAAATAGCATGAGGAAAGTTAGCCAGAGTTGTTTTGTAAGGAATGAATTCAAAATCATCAGCTGGATAACCTGCAACTAATTCGAAAGCTTTGTTGAAAATTGGCCAAAGATGGAGACCGAACGGATGGGAAGGAGATGGATTAGACCAAACAATATAATCAGGGAGAGACATGGGTTCAGAAGTTGAAGTGGTTGAAGACAGAGAAACTAGAAGGGAAAGAAGAAAAAAAATTTGTAAAAAACTGGAAATAGAGAGAAAAACAGTTGTGATGTTTACTTATTTTTCAACCGGTTCAACTTTACACATTTCACCATCTCAACATTTCAACTTCTCACTTTTCAACTTCTCACTTTTCACTGTTCAGCTTTTTATTTTTTCTACTTTTCACCTCCAAACGTGGACGCAATGTGAAAAATGGCCGGCACACGTCGATCGGCTGCTCGGAACATTTGCCCGAAACGCGACGCGCAGCGTATTGTTTCCGCAACTTTCTTTTTACGCGATACCCCAACCGCCGAAAACCGAATCTCCTGCTTCCGGATATAAGCTACCAATTAATCAGCACAGAACAAAGAAAGAAAGGAGCAAGAGTTCCGCTCCCGACCGCCGGCGAGAAAAAGAAGGAGGCACGTGACCGTTTTTAGTTTCAGCCGAGCGATTTCTCTGGGGAAGGCTCAACAGGCAACCGCCGCGGCGAGCGGCAACAGCCCTTTTTATAACGCGGCATGAATCAGCGCTTGCTAGACAGCCCTGCAGAGAGACTATTTTGCAGAAAAAGACCGATCTCCCGCTAATCAATACCGGGTTTTTTGGTGAGAGCTGGAGAAATTGATCCTTGTCCTCTGACCTCATGTCCTTCTTTCTCGTGTTTTTCCTTCTGTAATACATCAACAACCACCAAAACCAACTCTGTTGCAACCACGAAGAATGAACAACAACAACAAATTGCTACCCTTACCCGTCAACGCTGTGAACCTCTCGCAAAATCACAATCATCATTTGTCCGCTACCTCAAATAATAACTTTCACATACTACCACATCCTATATCTCACAATCACCACAATAGTAGCCAAACCGCTTCTGAGCCATCACAACAAAAACAACAGCAACAGCAACAGCAACAATTACAACAACAATTCTTTCATTTCCAACCTCTATTCAGTAACTTATCATATCTGCCATATACGTCAACTTCCCCTTCAAGTTCAAACTTAAACTTAAACTCAAATTCTTATATACCCACTTTAAATTCAACAACCTTACCTCCTTTGCTCAAACTATCTCATGAAATAACAAATCCAATTTCACTCTCAAATTCAACCCCCACATCAACTTCTAGTTCAAGCTCAAGCATTCCATTAAACTACTCAACTTACCTCCCCTCTTTATCATCTTCCTCAACTCCTACTACAATTAAAAGATCTTATTCTGATATAGATACACCATCATCTATCTCTCCATCACCCCCGAATCACAATGCTATGTCCAACATGTCCACTAATTCCGCCACTTCCACCGCTTCAACGCCTCCTCTAAAGAAATCTCAACCACGCAAAAAAAGAGAATGCCCAATTTGTCACAATTATTTTTCAAATCTAACAACCCACAAAACTATCCATAATAAAGATTTAAAACCTTTTATTTGTCTCACTTGTAATAGGCCTTTTAAGAGATTAAATGATTTATTAAGACATGAAAAATGCCATTTGTCTCAATTAGGTGAATGGGAGTTCAAATGTCCTTTCCACGCTAACTCTACACCAAACTCTAAGGATACAATATCTTGTCATCATACAGGCTTCTTTACAAGATGTGATACTTATAAAAATCATTTAAAGGCAATACATTTCAAATATCCGCCAAATACTCTAAAGTCAAACAGATTGAATGTTTCCGGTGAATGTAAAGAATGTGGGCAAAGTTTCGATAACGTTCAAGATTGGTTAATCAATCATATTGAGTGTAATAAATGTCCAAAAATGATTAACTTAGTTCACAAAAAGAACTAGTGGAACGGTTTTTTTATTTATAGATTTTATAGATTTTTTTGGTATTCTTTTTGTTATGTTATGTATGTTATGTATGTTATGAAATATTATTTTATGTTCTGTTATTATTATTTATACAACAAAGCGGTAATTTATTGTCATTTTTATGAGGTGCCGAGATTTTGCATCGCCTCTTCCGAGTTTTACCCAATAGCAAATTTTTCAAGTCTATGTAAAATTCATTATACACATCAATTTTTTCTCCTATTACACAAACCACCAACACCGCCAATTCAGTATGTGGTTGCAAATTTTACTATCAATTACTTCAATAGTTGCATTTTCATCTTATAAATATTTACCATGTGCATATTTCATTAGATTTTACTTCTTAGTTTTAAATCACCTCTATTTTAAATCCAATCTTAAATCCGAATCTCCATTTCATGAAGTTATTAGATATAATAATTGTTGTCTATTAGAATGTGACTTTTTTGGTTTACATAAAAACAATGTCACCTATTTCACAGAATTAGACTTAGCAAGAACAGAAGTTTTCTTATATTCACTTCATAAATTTTTCAAGTCTAGTGCAAAAATTCCATTTATTCCATTAGCTTCAATTCAAAATCATTTTCTCAAAGAAATCAAGCCTTTCCAAAACTACCAAATTCATACTAAGATTATCGGATGGGGTAATAAATGGATTTGGACAATCTCTTTATTCACAATCGCTGAAAAGGGTAAGAGTGCATCTGATGTGGAAATACCTGCTACAGCTTCAATTCCTGAATCAATTCCTCCATTATACTACAATAACCAAAGAATTTGTTGTTTATCAATTGGTAAATTGGTCTTTAAAGAAAATAGAAAGACCTTAAGCCCATACAATGACGTTATCAAAAATTCTGGTTTTAGTGTTGGCAAATTAGCAGATTTTGATACAAAGGCAATGGAAAATGAAAAATTTATTGGTCTTTACGCAAATAATCCAATTGAATTATTAAGTTTATATAAATCCATCTAGTATGTCACATATTCGTAGTATACATAGTGTTGTAAATTTTGAATGTTTAAGATTTATTTCAGCGATGTTTTTTTTTTTTTATTTTTCCACATGCATTTTTCAATCTTTATTTATTGAAAATGTCATTTTTCGTGGACGTTTGCAGTACAGTTCAAAAAAAGCATAATCAAATTAGACCTTAATTTTCCCTACACGTATCCACTATGTCATATACTAATCCAGCATTTGCTGCATTAGGAATCAAATCTTTTAAATTACCATCAAGAAACTGGTTAATTTTTTGGTCAGTTTTAGGCACTCTGACAGGAGGAATAGTTTATGATAAATGGAAACAACGTGAATTAAGAGATGAATTTATGGAAAAATTCTCTAATCAAAATTCGAACTATCCCATTGATCAAATTCATAGAAAGTTAAGGATTTATATATCTCCTCCTCCTAATGATTATCTTGATGAAAGTATGAAATATTTTAGAAGATTTGTTAAACCAATTATTAATTCCGCTGGTTTAGATTATGAAGTCATAACTATGGAAAGACAGGGTGATATTAGATTTAAGGTTGCACAAGAAATTCGAAATTTAAGAAAAGAACTGGCTGGAATTCCAATAAGTGATGAGAAGATGATCGAAGAAAAGCAAGATACCAACTCTACCGGTCATAGTCCCGTATTCAACTTCAAAGTTGATGATAATCAAAAAGATCCATCGGAAGATATCAAATCTGTGAGAGATTTATATAAACCAATGGATGTATTAGGTATTGAAAAGGTTTTCGGGAATTTTGAAGATAAAATTAAGAATGTCAAGTATGAAGATTCTTTAGTTAATGATGTTAGAAATTCAGGTGGTATTATATGTATTGGACGTGGTGCTTTCAAAGAATATATCAATGGCGTTCATGAAGGTTTATTAGGTCCATTAGATGAACCAATCAAGGAAGTTAATGAAAGTATTGAATTAGAAGATGATGGTGAAAAGAAACCTGCTGAACACGAACAAGAGGAAAAATATGCACCTTCAGCTTATATTTATGCAAAAGATTATTCAAGTTGTGAAATTGCACCTGAATTGGGATTAAATAAAATTGATTTTGAAAATGATGAAGATGTTACTAAAGTTTTACAACAGCTAAGATCGTTGGATAATAATAAACCACTTTTTTTCACACAGCCTATTTTAGAATTAAGAAATTACAACGTTTCTGGATTTACGAGACAATTTGAAAGAGTATGGAGGTTTTATCATAAAAGAGATCAATTAATTGAATATAACTTGAAATTGATTGGTTTGATTCACAAAAAATGGTGTCTGTTCGATGAAAATAATTTAAATGATGGTATAGAAGAAGAATATGACTGGCCTTCATCGTGGTTGAAAACTGCAAAGCAAAACAATAGTGAATGGGTTAGAGATTTTCAAGGTGATAAAAGAGTTTTAAAATTATTATCAAGTTATAACTGTGACTGTACTAACAATAACTCCACCGAAAACTCCAGCAATATTACAAAGGATTGATTTTAAAGCTAGACACATGTATATACATATATAAAAATATTAGTAACAAATAAACATACTATTAACCTTCGGTTAATGCACGTATAACTGCCGGTCTACGCATCATTCTCTTGGTCCATTTATAAACTTCAGGAAATTCAGCTTTTAAATCAATACCAATCTTATCAACAACATAATTCCATGGAACAAAACATAAATCTGCGACTGTACAACGATCACCAACTAACCAAACAGGTGAATCAAAATACCTTGATTGACTTAAAGGTGTAAGACCATTTGAATAACTTTCTGCATTTTCTGAATCTAACTCCATTATTAAGGCTTCTCTACGTTCACTTAATGCCATTTCTAAAACTCCATAAACTCTTCTAACTTCATCAGTATATCTATCAACTGCGGAAGGTATATTTATAGTATGGAAATAACGGAAATGTAATGCTTGTCCAATCATTGGTGCATGGCCTGACGTTTGAAAGAATAACCATGACAGAATTTGGCTTTGTTCAATTAAATTTTCAGACCAAATTTGTGGGCATATACTTTCATCTTTAAGTTTCTTATTAACTAAGTAAACTATAATCGATCCTGACTCCCAAAGTGAAATATTCTGTCCATGTAAACTACTTTTATCTGTTTTGTTATTTGTATTGTTGCTATTATTGCTATTATTTATTAAATTACTACTACCACTAGTAGAATTTTTGGGTAGTGTGTGATCAATTAGTGCAGGCACTCTACCATTTGGATTTAATTGTAAAAATTGTGGTAACCTGTGGTCATTTTTGTTAAAATCTAAATGAATCGTCTGATACTGATAATTTAATTCACTTAAAACAATAGCAATCTTAAATCCATTAGGTGCAGATTTATGGGTTATCAATGAAAAACCATCAGTAGGTGGGGGGCCATTAAAAAACTCTCTTAACTCGGATGTTTCCTCCTGTTGATGCTGTTGCTGTTGCTGTTGTTGTTGTAATTGCTGATCTTGTTGTTGTTGGTATCCCCCGTTGAAATATTGTCTGCTGTTATTATATAATTCATCATTTTGGTTAAGATGTTGGTCATCAGTGGTCAAATGAATGTTTCGCAAACCAGCGGAAAGATTAGAGATATTTTGATTTTGATGGAATCCATTATAGCTGTTGAAGTTATTACTTCCGTTGTTCATTATTGTGTGTATGTACGGAGATGTTAAACTATAATTAGAAAAGAGACCAAACAAAAATTATAAAGCTGTCAAAATTTGAATAAACTATTTATTACTGAAAAACGATTATTTCGTTTTCGTCAATTCTCAATCAAAAAAGTGTGGGTTCAATTCTTTTCTGGTGCACAGATTTACATATAAACTCAATCATGGCAGTTTTCAATATGTTTTTTCAGGAAATTTTATATAAACATCCGATAAGTTGATCTATGTCTTACGTCGTTTTTCAGCATAATGTTTCTTGTTGGGCTTCTAAAAAAGCTATATTCTTCGTTTTTGAATGCTAGGCAAAATAAAAATTCTCTTGTGGCACTAAAAACTTCTTTCAATCCAGTTCATAACTTTAAAGAATTTCCTGAAAAACTACAAGATGCACCTTGGCCAATAGTTTTACATTTTTCTTTACTATTTATTGTATTTGTATTTTCAATTTCAATTATGCCTATTCCAGTTTTGATAAAATGCACTCTGGTTATTGTTCTAATCTATATCAACTTTGCACCAATTTTTGCACAATTTTTCAATAGTGGTTTGACAATTTTAGCATGGGTTTTTCTTTTTTTCAATTCAAAATATATACCACTATCATTGAAAAGACCAATTTCAGTTAAAGTTTTACCTGCTTTAGAAACCATTTTTTATGGTGATAATTTATCTGAAATTTTAGCGTCAAAAACAAACACCTTTTTGGATCTCTTCACTTGGTTACCTTATGGTATAGTCCATTTTTCATTACCATTTGTTGTTGCAGCTTTGATATTCTTATTTGCACCTCCATCAACATTACCTCAATTTTGTTGGTCTTTTGGTTACATGAATTTGATTGGTGTTATTATTCAAAATTTAATATTTTCCTGTGCTCCACCTTGGTATAAAGTTTTACATGGGCTAGAAAAGGCAGATTATTCAATGGACGGTTCACCTGGTGGATTAGGTAGAATTGATGAATTATTTCACGTTGATATGTATACATCTACATTCACACATTCCCCTTTGATTTTTGGTGCAATGCCATCCTTACATTCAGGTTGTTCTACAATGGATGCTCTGTGGTTATGCTATTTGTTTCCAAAGGCATCACCATTTTTCATTTTTTATGTTACTTGGTTATGGTTCTCAACAATGTACTTGACGCATCATTATTTTATTGATGTTGTTTTTGGTTCCTGTCTAGCCGTTGTTTTCTTCACATTAATCAAATGGAGGGGTAAATTACCACACAATAATTTATTTTGTAGATGGGATTATGAAACTCTAACATTCCATAATATTTGGAATGAAGATCCATTGAAAGTTAATGATTATGATCCAAATTATACGGAGTTAAATATTGATGCAGTTAATGATTTAGATACTCAAATACCTTTAAGCGATTTTACTTCTTCATCAAATGAAATTTCAAATAATGAAACTAAATCAGAGTCAAAATTAAAGTTGGATTTAAGTAATAATAGCAACAATGAAACATTTGATGGCCTGGAATATTCCGATAATGATGAAATCGTTGAAGCTAGTGATATAGAGAAAAATGCAAATAAAACAGTAAAAAAAACTCCAAAGACATATAAAGAATCATTTGAAGCTACTCTTTCACACAATGCCAACAGCAATAATAATGATAATTCAAAATAGTAATGATAATCAACAATAAAATAATACCTCACGTCGACCAACTGGTAATCAATGAATCTACTAGGTCTTAAAATAATAATAATTCTTTTTTTATATATACAAAGGCTTATTTTATAAAAATTTTAGAAAACGTCTCTTAATATAAACTATTTTTATGGCTACTATCGCCGCTACCACTATTCCCACGATTGCCACCTCTATTGCCACCTTTATTGCCACCTCTATTGCCACATCTATTGCCACCTCTGCTACTACCTTTGTTACTACTTCTGTTACTATTTCTGTCACTACCTCTGTTACTACCTCTGTTACTACCTTCATTTCCACATCTACCTCTACCTCTACCTCTACCTCTACCTCTACCTCTACCATTCTCATGGTTATCTATTAGATTCGGGTAATTCGAATTATCATTCATTTCATTTTGAACCCTTTTACTTTCTTCTTCCCACCATTTTGCAAATTCTTCCTCTGCTTTGATATCTTCAAATGATTTGATTTCTTCATTGAGATTAGGCGTGATAGTATATGGTTGTCTAAGTTCAACAATAGTTCTTGGATTGTCGATTATAGGATTCAATGGTTTTTTCTTTTGCGATTTAGATAATATATCTAATGATGGAAAATGAGCCGTGTTGATTTTCTTAGGTGCCAATAATGTAGCAGTGTTTAATTCCACCGTTTTAGGTGTGGTTTGAATTAGAAGATCCACGTTTGAACTACCTTCAATAACTTGTGGTACATTAGCACCCCATGCATTAGTTACAGTCCAAGGTGATTTATTTGAGGACGTATTTGAGGCTGTATTTATGTTTTTATCATTTACTTCACGTTCCTTTTGCTTTCTTTCTTTCTGTGATACACGTAACGGTGCACTGACTTTGACTTTTGATGTAGATTTTTTTTGCGATTTTGTCGATAAAATATCATCAAGTGAACTACCAGTAAGAGAGCTTCCTTCTGCTGGCTGTAATGGATCAATGGATTTTACATCGTCTAAGGGTCTGTTGGCAGATTTCAAAATCCTCCATGGTTCACTAGGATTTATATTTAGAGAAGAACTATTGGAATATGTTCTATTTGAAGTTCGGGAATTTGATAATGAGGAGTTTCTCAACAGATTAGATGTTGATGATTGTCTTCTATTGGTCTGAATAACAATAAAACTATCGTTGTTATCATCATTAATACTTGTATTGCCATCTTCGTCGTCGTCAATCACAGAATCATTATCAATCGATGGTGTACTCAATTGTCTTTTAGTTTCTAGAAGTTCACTAAATGAACGTAATGATGATGAAGTAGATTCTGATGTTGCATTTTTTTTAACAAATGGAACCAAATTAGCTTGTGATTTTTTACGTGTTTTAATGTTGTGTTTCAGAATTTCTTTCTCGGTTACACCGAAAATATCCCACAATAAAGGATGTAAATAAAAGTCATTAAACTTATCAGTATCATTTAAAAAAATATTCAGGTCATTTGAAACATGTCTAGGTTTACCTTTTTCATTAACTCTGAAAGGGCTTGCTGATCTAAGAGGCAAATAAATATGAAGTATCTGTTGAATTCTAGTTTCTAATAATAACACGCATGGGTCACTTAAATTATTTAAGTTCGTTCTTTGGTCCTTATAACATAAAGATAGGTTGTTAATAATGAACCAGGCACAGTTTGAAAACAACTGTGTACAATCTGCATCAAATGCGTGTTTCAAAATTATATCATAATTATCAAAATTGATACTGTCTTTAATTGCAAGCTCACATAAACTTTTCAAATCTGGTGATAACAATTCATTTGATAGATAAATTAACTCCAGTATGATATTTATAAAATTATCATTCAAGTTGTCGTCTATATCTGGATCTGATAATGTTGAAGTTGCGGCTTTACCCGCTTTTTTCTTCACCGGTTGTTTTGACTCAATTGAACTTATGGATGAGTCAATCAATTGTTTAACGGTATTGTAAAACAGTTCGTCATTTGAATCACCAAGCATGTAGTTCATAACTAGTTGCCAAATTTTCGTAGAAACATTTGAAAAATCAACAACATTTGTGACTTTCCAATGCTTCGAAAACATTTGCTTAAAATAATCACATCTGCACGATAATAGATATTTTTGAGTTACAATCTCACCATCTGACAATTTGATTGTAACATCACCATCAACATTACCTGATTCATTATCAATTGAATATATATCCCTAATGACGTCAATGAATTTAACTTTTGGAAATGTATACAATAATCTATCCCAGCCATTTTTAACAATTGGGGTTAGGTCATCAATAATATTCCAGATATCCAATGTTTCTTCTGTATATAGCATATGAAAAAATAATACAACACTTCTAATATCAATACTACCGACAATTGAAGCATCGGATTCGTGAAACTGAAATAATAAATCTTTTCTTTCAAGATTATAAATATTTGACTTTATACCGATTCTATTGAATAAAAATTTTTTGTGGACACTTAGAGTAAGTTCTAAATTAGATAATGTATTCTTAATTTTAATCTTATAATCATAGTATTTTTCAAAATTCTCTTTAGAGAATAAAGTATGATTGTTTATCAGGTATGAACTACAGAATGATTCTTCATCCTTGAAAATATCAATTAAGTTTTTCTTATTACTCTTATAATTTGATGGTTTTAAATGTCTTGAAAAAATTAAACCATTCGATGTGTCAAAATGCTCATTATTTTCTACCTCAATATCAGATATTGAATTATTATTAATTTTTAAATCTAAATTATTGAAAAAATCAATATCTGAGTTTTTCAAATAAGCATTTTCCTCAACTTCTTTTGGTATTAGGTTCGATAGTGGTGATAATAAACCAAAGTCTTCAACAACACCAGGTGGCTTAATCTCATGTTTGAGTTGCAACTGTTCTTCTCTCAACAAAATGGTCTTGCATTTATTGTTATCATTGATAGTGCTATATATTCCAGGTATTGAAAATCCGAAGCCAGTTGCAACTTTTGTTATGTTTGAGATGTCACTGATTCTTGTCCATTTTGTTTTTGTTTTCTTAAATACCTCACCACTAACTGTACAAATAACAGTACCTATACTATTATTATTTGAACTACAATCACCAATTGAAACGTCAATTGCTTTCATTTCAGCTCTTGATGGTTTCCAAATCGTTATGAATTTGATAGACTCAATAAACGATTCTTTTGATGTTGAATATCTTGGAAATGTAAAAATAGAAACTTCTCCTGAATCTAGAAGTAAGAAAACTGAATAAGTTGAGTTCAAGTTACCAGCAGAATTAAACTTATCTGAACCATCATTAAATACTGGAGATATTATCTTTCTAATCTTCTTAGGCATACTCAAAACTCTTGGTTTAAAATTGCTCCAATTATATTTGATATCTTTATTAAATGGCAAAGAAACTGTTATGTGTAATCCAGAAGTATATAAATGAATTGAGCTGGATTTAGTTATAACTATAGTCGTTGAATCCAATGCTAAAACTTGATCAATTAAGTCATCACCATATTTCCAATTCACGTGTGCAAAACTAGCAATTTTTGATGAAGAGTCTGAACTCTTATTTGATGCATAGATTGAATTTGTTAGAGGACCAAATTGACCAACATCCAAACCAAAAATATGTAATGTTGAATCAGAATATGCAATAGTGTGGTTGTTTGAAGATGTTATACCTTTTAACTTCAATTTTGTGTTCCAAAATAAATTATCAGATGATAAATTAGATTCCGTTCTTAATGTGGAAAGTGCAGTAAAATTATTAAGTAAGGTAGAACCATTTGTTAAAGAATTTGAAGCAACAGTTGAATTAGAATTTTGTTTGATTAAAACTTGAATTGGAATTATAGAGTCGAAATCTTTTGAATATTCATTTGATGGAAGGGACAACAAACTAGATGATAAAATTGGTTGTGCAGAGCTTGGTGGTGTTAACTGTGATGATATTTTTGAGCTATTGTATAAATTCAATCTCTTAATATTTGTACCAAATGAATAAACTTTATTTGAACTTGTCAAAACCGCAGTGTGGTTTGATGTTAAAGAAACATCGATTACTTTTTCTCCTCTTTCCAATAACTGGTCAAAGAATTTTAATCGACAAAATGGGGCATTTGATAGTGTTGAATTAGAATTTGAAATATAAAGATGACCGGATGATGAAATTAAAGCTGTATGACTTGAACACGAGACAAGTGATGAGATTTTGAGATTTAGCAATGGATTTACCGATGGAGATGGAAATAAATTTGGCAATAAATTGACATTGGTAAAATCTCCACTTGGTGATGAAATAAGCAAAGATGAAGAATAAACATCTTTAATGGTTTCAACCTTCGTCGTGGACTTCTTATATTTATAATCACCAAACTGAGATATTGAAAAAATTTCATTATTTGAGTATTTAAAAGAAGTTAGAAGAGAATTCAATAAATCAAAAGGAGTCAAATTATTTTTATCTTTATGATTTAATAATCTATTGAGTACTGGTATATTTGAATTAAGAATTGTTTTGACAAATGAAAAATTAAAATAGTAAATTGAGTAATGCAATATGTTCCAACTGTTTTCAACATCGTCGATTAGTAACAAATGATGAGAGCTGGATTTTGATATTAATTTTATGAGCTTAATAAAGCTTTGTATATCATTTGTAATTGCCAGTATATGAATCAATGATCTACCAAAAATATCACGTTTTAAAATGTCATCTAAATAGAAAGATGATACGCTGTTATTTGAAGATTCCCCCTTCTTCAGTGTAATTGGATTTGAGGAGGTGAATTTTAAAACATGGTTAGTATCTTTTTTTTTCTCTTATTCTTTAATTAAACTGTATTTTGTATCTGGAAGAAAAAGATTTGATATTATGGATATTCAGACAGCTAAAAACAGTTATGTGGTTTGAAACAAAGCAGAGACAACGAAGGGGGGGGTTGTATATATGTTCTGATTGAAAAAACTTGTTTAAAAGAACAAAAGAAAAAGAAATATAGACTAAAGCAACACGAGCTCCATAGTGTTAATTAGCTGCAAAATGTGTTTCAATAATTTTTCAAATCCACGAACATGAAAATTGCAAATTTTCCATTTTCCATTTTCCATGTTCAATTTGCCAGATTTCGCTCCTTGTGATTTCTGGAGCAGAATTTCTACTAACAACGCTTTAAAAGAAGAGAAATCACTCTACAAAGCATTCTGCTCAAACAAAAGCATGTCTTTCTTCATCGACACGCAAGATGTGTCTCCACAGGGAGTGTCTTCTGAAAAAATGGAACTTGCATCTTTTCAATATGATGGACTAAACGGATTGCTCCGAACCATCAGACTTGCGTGTGGTCAGAAATGTATTCCTTTGGATTATGGGGAAAGCGATCTCACCAAGGGTGAGAGTGAATGTACAAACAGATGTGTGGCCAAATTCATGCAGGCACATCGAACCATTGGCCATCATGTGGAGTCCAACAAACGACTCAGCGAACAAGACATGGCTGTCTATACACAAGTGAAAAAGGACTATCTCAGCAGTCCACCTTCTTCCAAATAAATCTGTGTTTTTTTCTCTGTATATACAATACGATACGTGTGTCTCCTTTATATTCGCTATGTTTATAGTTAATACGGTTCCTATGCTGGAAAACAGATAATCGGCCAATGACCGAATAAGCAAATTAACGCGTTGAATTCGTGTCATGTGTATGAACGGATTAACAAAAGTAAAATATTTCATTTTCGTTTTCATTTTCGTTCTATGTTTTTTAGATATACTTTCCATTTCCTTAGCTCTGTTTTATTTTATTAACTGCATTTCCACATTTTATTTCCTTGTGCTTTTTTTACTCCTTTTTTTTTCTTGAACTTTGTTTTTTGTTAACACAGACCGATCTCTCACCATTGCCAATGACATCCGAACAGATCAATAGCATAGATAGCAACAACAATCAGATTACAAACACAAATGATGAAAATAACATCAAGACAAACGCAAATACCCACATTGAAAAGACAGAATCTTCAGGCGTAGAAAATGATATATCGTTTCAACCATCTATTACTTTGCCCGATAGTAAAACCATAAATAATAGTGAAACTCATGAACAGCGTCTTAAAAGATACCTATTATCGTCAGATCCACAATCTGAATACAGATTACACAATTCTCAGGATGCAGCAAGGAGATTCCAGTATCTTTTGTCATTATCTCCGCTGTTTCGTCATTTTATTGATACGAAAGCAACTAATGATAAACAATTACATAAATTAATTAGACAGATTGATCAAAAGCATGCCACTGGTAAATTATCGGAAAACTCATCAGGAGCCACCAATCGTCGTAAGAGAAAATCTGAAAAGGAGGAAGATGCTGAATTGATTAATAATGAAGAAGAAGAAATGGATGAAGCAAATTCAAGTTTCCTCACGGAAAGTCCAAACTACATTGACGGTAAATTGCGTGATTATCAAGTTCAAGGTTTAAATTGGCTTATATCACTTTATCAAAATAAATTATCTGGTATCTTAGCAGATGAAATGGGTTTAGGAAAAACTTTACAAACCATTTCATTTCTTGGATACTTACGTTATTATGAGAAAATGGATGGACCATTTATCGTTATTGTCCCAAAGTCAACTTTAGATAATTGGCGCAGAGAATTTGCTAAATGGACAAAGGATGTTAACGTTGTTGTTTTACAAGGTGATAAAGAAAAACGTACTGATATTATAAATAATGTTTTGTTACAAGCTAATTTTGATGTTTGTATTACTAGTTTTGAAATGGTTATAAGAGAAAAGGCAAAATTATCAAAATTTAGATGGCAATATATGGTTATTGACGAAGCTCACAGAATCAAAAATGAACAATCATCACTATCTCAAATTATTAGACTTTTTTATTCTAAAAATCGATTATTGATTACTGGTACTCCATTACAAAATAATTTGCATGAATTATGGGCATTACTAAATTTCCTCTTGCCTGATGTTTTCGGTGACAATGAAATTTTCAATGAATGGTTTGAAAAAACAGAATCTAAAGAATCAACTGCTAATGGTAATCATACTAATGGTAAACCAATAGAAACAAATGATGATAAAGAAGCTGTTGATAAATTGCGTAAAATCTTATCACCCTTCCTCTTACGTCGTGTTAAAGCAGATGTGGAAAAATCATTGCTACCTAAAAAGGAAATTAATGTTTATGTTGGTATGACGGCAATGCAGGTTAAATGGTATAGAAATTTATTACAAAAGGATATTGAAGCAGTTAATGGACAAGTTGGTAAAAGAGAAGGTAAAACAAGATTATTAAATATCGTGATGCAATTAAGAAAATGTTGTAATCATCCATATTTGTTTGATGGTGCAGAACCGGGTCCACCTTATACCAACGACGAACATTTAGTTTTCAATTCCGGCAAAATGATTGTTTTAGATAAATTATTGAAAAAATTACGTCAAGAAGGCTCAAGAGTTTTGATTTTCTCACAAATGAGTAGATTATTAGACATTTTGGAAGATTATTGTTATTTACGTGATTACGAGTATTGTAGAATTGATGGTTCAACGGATCACGAAGATAGAATCACTGCAATTGATGATTATAACTCGCCAGATAGTGATAAATTTATTTTCCTATTAACTACAAGAGCTGGTGGTTTGGGTATCAATTTAACAACTGCAGATGTTGTAATTCTTTTTGATTCTGATTGGAATCCACAAGCAGATTTGCAAGCTATGGATAGAGCTCACAGAATTGGACAGAAAAAACAAGTGAAAGTTTTCAGGTTTGTTACAGAAAATGCAATCGAAGAAAAAGTTTTAGAACGAGCAGCACAAAAATTAAGATTAGATCAATTAGTTATTCAACAAGGCCGTAGTAGATATAACGAAGAAAAGAAGGATACTTCTAATAACAAAGATGATTTACTTAACATGATTCAACATGGTGCACAAAAGGTCCTTGATAATGAAAGTGGTAGTATATCGACAGATATTGATATTGATGCAATTTTATCAAAGGGTGAAGAGAAAACTAAAAGGCTTAATGCCAAATTTGAAAAACTTGGATTAGACGATCTTCAGAATTTTAATGGTGATCAACAATCAGCATATGAATGGAATGGTGAGAATTTTGCTAAAAAAAAATCTAAAGGTTTAGGTATATTCTTGAACCCTTCAAAACGTGTCAGAAAGGAACAACAATATAGTGTTGATGGTTATTACAAGGATGTAATGAATCAAATGAAAGTTCCAAGTATTGTAAAACCAAGTATCCCAAGACCACCAAAACAATTTCAATTAATGGATTTTCAATTTTTCAATCCTAAATTAAATGAGTATTTTGAAAAGGAAATGTTATCATACAGAAAACGTATTCATTATAGAATAGGAGAAGAAGATTTAGATCTTGAAAACAAAACTTATGATAATTTTGATTACCAAGAATATACAAAATTAAATAAGAAGGAACAAAAAAGTGTTATGAAGGATTTGATTGCTAATGAACAGAAGAAAATTGATGAAAGTGAACAATTCACCGAAGAAGATTCCATAGCAAAACAAAAATTAATCAATGAAGGTTTTGGCAATTGGAATAGAAGAGAGTTCATGCAATTTATTCACGGATGTGCAAAATATGGAACTAAAAACTATGAAGAAATCAGTGATGATGTCAAAGGCAAAGATGCAGATGATGTTAAAAGATATAGTGAAGTTTTCTGGATTAGACATAAAGAGATTGATGGTTGGGAACGGTATTTAAAAGAAATTGAACTTGGTGAACGTAAATTAGAAAAAACTAAAGTCCAAGCAGAAATTCTAAGGGGCAAAATCAGAGAAGTTAAAGTACCTATAGAAGAACTAACTATACAGTACCCTCCAAACAACTCAAAGAGAATGTACTCCCTGTTAGAAGACAGATATCTGTTAATCAAGGCGGATAAATATGGATTATTAAATCAGCATTTATATGATTTGATTAAGAGGGACATTGTGAATGAGGAATTGTTCAGATACTGTTTTTATTTTAAATCACGTACTACCAATGAAATAGCTAGAAGAATTACCACGTTATTGCTTGCTGTTTCTAGAGAAGTTGAAGGCCCTGATGCATTCAAGAGAAAACGTAAATCAGGTAAAAATGATGGTGCTATTAGTAGCGCTGGAAGTGAAATGACTAGCAGACAAGTGAGTATTGATGTGGATGATACTGACGGGGTTCTCAAAAGGCGTAAGGTGGAGGAAATCAGTGGGAAGTAATTATTAAGCTGATATATTCTTGTGTACAATTATTTATTCCAACATTGCTTTGTGGACTCAATATCCGTATATTACTCAATACGGAAACGAACATACAAAATCATGTTATGCGACAAACGTTACCCGGATTGTGTACTGGAATCGACGCGACTCCGACTTTTTTGTGAGATTTGCTTGCTGAGTTTTTGCTGGCACGTAATTTGCTGGAATTGTGAGAGTGAGGGGAAAGATACATTTCTGAGAGAATGTACTGAATTTGTTCGTAATTGGTCGTTAGATTTGATATAATTCTCTTTGATATCTTTCTGAAAGTACGTGTCTGTTCTAGCTTTGCCTGACTTGACTATCGATCATTTCCGTCTGAATATCCTTACAGTATTTCCTTCATACCGGAATTCATAAAAAAACACATCCGCTATATTCTAAAGTTAATAAATACTATTATTTCACAAATATATTAGCTATCAATTGATATTATACAATACTAATTATTATCATTTTTTGATCGAAAAAGTTCAGACAAAATCATTATAATATACACAAATAATTAAATAAATAAATATATACCTACATAAAAATCAAACAATGTTAAGATCATTAAATAGGTTAGCAATTTCTAAAAATGTTGCAAGACAAGCAACTAGAAATTTCTCAAGATCCGTTTTAGTTAAACAAGAAGTTGAATTAAAAGTTGATGGTATTCCAGTCTCCATTGAAAAGGGTTCTTCAATTATTCAAGCCGCTGAAAAGGCAGGTGTTTACATCCCAAGATATTGTTATCATGAAAGATTATCTGTTGCTGGTAATTGTAGAATGTGCTTGGTTGAAATTGAAAAATCTCCAAAGATGGCTGCTGCATGTTCCATGCCGGTTGGTCCTGGTATGTCTGTTATTACACAATCTGATAAAGTTAAGAAAGTTAGAGAGGGTATAACTGAATTTTTACTTTCAAACCATCCTTTAGATTGTCCAGTTTGTGATCAAGGTGGTGAATGTGATTTGCAAGAACAAACATTAAGATATGGTTCAGATCGTGGTAGATTCCATGAAGTTACTGGTAAAAGAGCTGTTGAGAATAAAGCAGTTGGACCATTAGTTAAGACTTCTATGAACAGATGTATTCATTGTACAAGATGTGTTAGATTTTTAAATGATGTTGCAGGTGCTCCAGAATTTGGTACTGCGGGTAGAGGTAATGATTTACAAATTGGTACTTATGTCGAAAGAAATATCAATTCGGAGTTGTCTGGTAATATTATTGATTTGTGTCCTGTCGGTGCTTTAACCTCAAAACCTTATGCATTTAAGGCAAGACCTTGGGAATTAAAGAGAACTGAATCCATTGATGTTATGGATGCTTTGGGTTCTGCAATTAGAATTGATACTAGGGGTATGGAAGTTATGAGAGTCCTGCCAAGACTGAATGAAGAAATTAACCAAGAATGGATCAGTGATAGATCAAGATATGCCTGTGATGCATTAAAGGTCCAAAGATTAACTAAACCGTTAATTAAGGATGGTAACAAATTCGTTGATGCTACTTGGGATAGTGCATTGGCTAAAATTGCAGACTCCATTAAATCAATCAACCCAGCTAAGAATGAAGTCAAAGCAATTGCTGGTCCTTTAGTTGATGTTGAAGGTATGGTTGCTCTTAAGGATTTGGTTAATAGATTAGAGTCCGAAAACTTAACAATTGATGCACCAGTTACTGAAATTCCATCAGTCGATATCAGATCAAACTATATTTTCAACGCCACTATTGAAGGTATTGATGAAGCTGATCAAATTTTAATTATTGGTTCAAATCCAAGACATGAAGCTGCAGTATTGAATGCGAGAATTAGAGGTAGATGGTTGGAATCTGATGCTGTTGAAATTTCTCATATTGGTGAAAAATTCGAATCAACCTTCCAATTAAATGAATTAGGTGAAACCGCAAATGATTTACAAACTGCATTAAATGGTGAATTAGGTGAAAAATTAGCAGCTGCAAAGAACCCATTAATTATTGTTGGTTCAGGTGTTTGGGAATCTGCTGATTCTACTGCCGTTGAATCAATTGTAAAAAACTTTGTTAAGGGTAAAGAAAATATTATCAACTCAGAATGGAATGGTTTGAGTTTCTTACATCGTCAAGCTTCAAGGGCGGGTGCTCTCGATATCGGTTTTTACAACTCAGATCCGGCTGTCAAGGCAATTACTCCAAAGGTTGTTTTCTTACTAGGTTCTGATGAAATTGATCCAAACTCTATTCCAGCAGATGCGTTTGTCGTTTATGTTGGTCACCATGGTGATACTGGAGCTTCGATTGCTGATGTTGTTCTTCCATCAACTGCATACACCGAAAAATCTGCTACATATGTTAATACTGAAGGTAGATCACAATTAACCACTGCTGCAGCGGGACCAGTTGGTGTTGCAAGAGAAGATTGGACTATATTCAAAGCACTCTCTGAATACTTAGGTGTTGGATTACCATACGAAGATACAAGAGCGTTACGTTCAAGAATTGAAACAATTGCACCACATCTCGTAAGGATTGAATCTGTTGAAAGTGTCTCTCCAGAAGTTGTCAAACTCGCTCTAGGATCTGTACCAGCTGCAAAACCAACTGGTGCTCAATTAAAGAACCCAATTAAGAACTTTTATTTCACAGATGTTATCTCAAGAAATTCGAAAACTATGGCTCAATGTGTCGGTTCTTTTGGTGCAAAGGTTGACAAAGTTAATGACGAAAATGCACATCAATACTTGGGTATCATTTAAAATATCACTTGATTCAAAACATCTATTTATAAACACTGCTCCATTGTTCTCATATATTTAACGATTATTTATTTATATTTATACTAAATTATTCATTTCTGTTTTCATACTAAAAAAAACTTCTTTTTTTCTTTAATTACATATATTCCACTACATAGTTTATTTTTAACCACAATATTTATTATCCTTTACTATCAAGTAGTTTAAAAATTCATTCTTTGTGCTTTTGTGTACTGACACGATGAGTACATATAATTCTATGAATTCTATACTCTATTTTTTATCAAATGATTTTATGTCATTCAAAATTGCTTCTTCTCCATATTCCTCAAGTTTTTCAATCAAATACTGTGAAACCTTATTTGCACCTTTCTTCTTACTTGCTTCGACGCAACTTGCAATAACTCTATTCTTTAACTTTAGTGAAGTCTTGAACAATGGTAAAACACTATTTGTTGAACTATCTTGTTCTGAAACGATTTGAGGTATGATATTATGTTTTCCCAAAATTTCAAGCAGCTTAGTTCTAGCTGTCCCACTAGGCGATGAGAGTTCAGAAGATGATATATAATATGGTTTGCCTAAAATTTTTGGTTCAAAATTTATCTTCTTTGGCACGTTTTCTTCATCTTGAGCGGGACCTGACTCAAAGTTCTTGCTAACCATGGTTTCTTCTCTTGGCGTCATCATTCGAATCAAGTGGTACTTCTCAATTAGTGGCTTATTCAGTAATGAAGCCTGAGCAGCTTTAGCACTTGCTTCTTTAACATTTTTACCTTCTCCGTAACCTAAAACATCATCGCCGATTGAACATTCAACAATACAAGGTAGGTCTGAGTTTCTTATACACTGAGTTACTTTATAAACTGGATGTAGCTTTGCACATCCAATAAGTGCATAAAGATTACCCTTTGCCAGTTTGTTAAGAGGCTCTGACGATTCAAGTTTTAGTGGGAACCTAGTATGTGAAGAGCTATTGCTAATATCTGTATGTATAGAAGCTGGCTCAATACTAGTTGGTTTTGGTTGTATTGTGTTTGGTAATGTAGCATTAAAAGGTGTATTTATTGAAACTGAATTTGATTTCGATAATTTAGGATCAACTGTTCCGCTCAACAGTTGATCTGCTAGGTTTTTACTCACATGGGAATAGTTTAACGAATTTAATGAGTCAAATTCTTTCAAAATTGGTGCATAAACTTTGATTAACCAATCTTTAATAAAATCGTAAGCATTACCATTTCTACCTTTTTCAATAAATAAAGCACCTATAAACGCTTCGAATAAATCAGCAATTCTTTTATTCGAACGGAATTTAGTATTAATATCTAAATCAGTTTTAATAACATGGGATTTTAAAAGTTCTTGCTGTCTTTCAGGAAATTTATAAGCTCTTGAAATTATTTCAATTGTTTCATTTTTCACCAAAACTGAACGTAATTTGGTCAATTGACCTTCGTCAAAAGCCGGATAATTAAAATCGATGATGTCTGAGACGACGGTTTCTAAAACAGCATCACCTAAATATTCCAATCGTTCGTTGTTTGATTGAACTTGATCATATTTTGTTGCGTGTAAATTACTATTTGTTGCTGATTTGTGAATGAAAACTTTTGCTTCTAAAACTGAATCATAAATAATAGGTAAGGATGGTAACATTTTATGAGAGATTGCAGTAGAATTCAACTTGTTTTTCTCATACGCTTCTTTCTTCTTTTCTTTCAGAAGTAACCGAACGTCAGCGGCTGATTCTAAAACTGTCTGATCATTAAAATTTATAATTTGGTCAAAAATTTGGAGCTTGTTATCCACGTACAATGATTTCAACTGTGCTGCAAGCTGAACTTTATGAGATTTAGATAATAATAAAATTTTAGCTGTTACATCTCCGTTATTTTGAGATCCGTTATTTACTGATGTTGAAAGCAAACTATCAATATAAGCCGAAAGCTCAGTTGAAGTTGGAGATATATCCATGATTTTTTTTATATGTTCTTGTATTAAATTAATTGAATGTTCAAGGGACAGTAATTCATGGATCGCTATGTGTTTTACTGGTTTTTCTATCGTTTTTGTTTCATCTTCCAACTTTGATTTTATTTCTTTTAATTCTTTGGATTCTTTGGATTTCTTTGACTTATCTTTCTTTTTATGTTCTTTGGATCCTTTTTTGGATTTTTTATGGTGCTTTACAGCAAGTCCATCAATGCCTTCTTCATCGCGACTTCTCTTGCTCATCTATACTATGGTATAAATATATTGTACAAATAAACAGTTAATAAATCTACAAAATGGTACAAAAGTGAAATTTAAAAAAAAAGTTTTCATGTTGCACAGCATTGAAATTTCTTCTTTATTTTTGGAGATTATAGGATGTAGTCTGGTTCCCAAAAATACTATTTTGATCTCCACTAGTTTGCAGTTTTAAAGATTGATACAACTGGCTGGAATTAGACGTATCAGAATTTAGTTTACGACTACTTGAACTGTGATTGCTGGTTGGATCTGCTCCAATACTGTTTATTAGTACATCTCCTTTATTTCCATGGAATTTGGTTTCAAGTTGTTTTCTCTCTTTCTTTTCAGTAGAATATTGCTTTAAGCTTGCTGGGCCATCGAGATCGTTTATTAATGTACCCCAACGCCTTTTAATTACTGGTGGCCCAATATTAACTTCATTTACATTATTGATTGTAATACGACCTGATGCATCAATATTCATGAATGGATAACTTGGCGGTGGACCAATTTCCTTCATTTTATAATACCAAGGAGGTAATCTATTAATCACTGTACCGTCTGGGTTCGACATACCTAATGCAACTTTCAATCTTAAACTCATATGTCCAACTCTCACCTGCGATACCCTTTCCGCCATAATCAGGTCATTATTGTCCGTATTTTCTGTATATAGTTGACCATATTTCAAAAGTAAAGGTTTCTTCTGATATTTGAAAAAGGCATTAAAAAGTCGGTCATAATCTATATCTAATTGACCAGACTTTGGTTGAACTCGTTCACGCATTTGCTGTTTTAACGTTGATGGGTCTTCATTCCCATCAGTATTTCTCATTTCTAGTATACCTGTATCTCGTATAAATGAGGGTAATTCAAAAGGTGGTCTTTCGATCCCTCTTTTAGTTGATAAAAAGCTTCGCTTGCTTTGCCAATGAGCCGGAACACTTACCACATTTGGCAGTGATTTTAAATATATGTGTAACCTTGGATCGGGCGCATCTGCGTCCATCCAGTCTATAAGCTCTGGTTTTTCAAATTCACTTTTCAAAACGTATAACGGGATTGAGTATTTCTTTCTAAACTGTCTCTTGGTTAAAGTGTTTTCATTTTCAGCTGTATTATTATCATTTCTATTTGATTTCGTCAATTGAACTTTTCGAATACCTTCTTTTTTAGGATAATTATTTACTAATTCGTCATCTTTTGTGATCTCGTCCTCTTGATTAATATTATCAAACCTTGATTTTGTTATTTGAGATAAAACATTCTCTTTAGAATTATCTTCTTCTATTTGATCATTAATTTCAAACTTTTGAAAGACATCTTTAAACATTTCTGCCAGTGATGAATCAACATCATTTTCTGGTTCCGTATTCGTTCTCTTTTTAGACACAGATTTTGTTGTCTGTAGTTGTTTAGGTTGTTTAAATGAAGATTGTGAAGGTTTTAAACTTTCCTGTTTTTGAAGCTTGGCACGTTCTCTTCTTAACTGATTTTTGGACTTTTTGCCCTCTTTTAGACTCAACTTTTTCTTTCCCATACCCAACTGTTATAACTCTACCTCTTTTCTTGATTAAACCTGATTTTGTTTAAAACTGAAGATAAAAAAAGAACTTTATCGAAAGTGAAAAAAAAAGATCGCTGGATTTCCTTCTTCCAGTTTCAAAATAGAGGAAATATTTCCCTTTTCTGTTTTCTTACAGAAGCAAGTAAAAGAAGCCAACAAACACAATGTCCATTTCAGAAACACCATCAACACTTAACTTTGATCTTCAAAGACGTCCCACTACAGTGACTGAAGATTTGCATCTTAATTTAGTTCCTGCTGCTTCAGAAAAACAAATTGAACCAGTTAATGAAAAACAGAAGAAACAGGAACCAATCAAGGATATCAAAGAAGGACGAGTTGTTTCTTTGACATCTAAATTTGATACGAATATGTCGGAACCAAGCTCAGCAACTAGTGAGAAGTCAACTTTCTCAAAAACATGTGGTCTTAAACCACAGAAAACAATTGCTGAATTAACTCAGGACTTAAAGGGGAACTTAAATAATACTATTGATGAAATAGAAAAATCAGATGCTGAATTTGAAAGACTTATTGGGAATCTTGAAAAGAAGATTGAATCACTTCGAATCACATTGGGATCCTCAAAGCTAGAATAATTACTCCGAAATTAATAACCATGCTATGGGGTCTGGTTGTATGTCTGTTTTTTTCAAATATAAAGACTAGGATAGTGCTAATCCCAATTACCAATTAACATATTGATTGTTTGGGTTGTTTTACTCATTAACTCTGACTTTATCTCTATCCTAATCATGCCTAATCTATTCATTTATGTGATATGTTGAAATTTCAACGCGTATATTTGTTTTGTTTGGTTTTAGAGTTTTTTAATTTCTCCCATGTTTAAAGTAGTTCTTATTTTTTTCTTTTCTGTTAGTTAATCTTTTACTTAATATCTAATAAACAAAGTAAGCAGAAACTTTTGAATCAGTAAAACTATTCAAAAATGTTGCTGCTTGAGCTCTCTTTTCTAAAGAAAAGCCCCAAGTTAATAACATCATATTTGACAAGTATTCATCAAATGACTCGAATAAACAACATTACAAATTGTATTTCCAGTACTAAAAACATCACAACTTCAACTAAAAACTTGGATTCATTAGCAGGCTTGAAATCTACAAAGACATGTCATCCTATAGATGATGTAGCACAGTTAGAAAATGGTAAACGACCTAGGGGACGACCACGTAAGGTAGCATTACAACACAACGCAACTTCACTAGCTAAATTTACAGATGCTGAAAGCTATTTACAATATGCACATGCAAAATTATTAAAAACAGACTCTGGTATATTTATGGGTACACTATATGAACTACAAGTCAAAAAGAACTTGGAAGAAAAATTTAAAATTCAAAGTACATTACACCAAGGTGGCAGCTACGACAAAGGGATTGATTTAAATGCAATTTGGAATCCAACTAAAATATTTCCAAATGAAAAACCAGGCCCTGATGGTTTATATCATAAAAAGTTTGAAGTTGTGAACTCAAAGAGAGTCAAACCATTAATTCAAAGAGCAAATAAAAGGATCAAATTATTCGTACAGTGTAAATGTTTTAATACATCAAAAATTGATCCAAAGCTAATCCGTGAAATTAGAGGTTCTTGTCAAGATTATTTTAAAAAGCATGGAAACTCTGCTGTTTTCATGTTAGCATCAACTAATGGATTTACTAAAATTGGTAGAGAAGATTTTGATAAAGCTCCGATACCTTTAATATATATCAAATTTTCAAAACCGAAACTAATAAACAAAAGATATCCTTATGATTACAAAAGTTGGGATATGGGCGAATTATGCGGTATGTATTTGAATCCACTAGCAATTGCATTATTTAAAGGACTAAATTGGATAGAATATACTGAAAGTTTAAAATAAATCACTATATAGAGATACACTATTATAAAATTAACAAAAAGAAAATTATAGATTAAGCAAAACTTAATTATTCGTTCAAATTTGAATGAAATTGGAAATCAGGAACACTACCAACATGCTGTGACAGCCTTGAGAAATTATGTAGTGATTTCAGTAAATCTCAAGCCTTGAAGATAGTCGGAATTCTTTCAGTATTAAATTCAATTTGTAAATTGTCGTAGTCTGAATAATAGATCATGTATCGTATATCAAGTGAAACATATTGTAAGTTGTAATAAAGGGCTTCTGGAAAAAGGACATAGAGGTGTTTAACGCATCTTATCCGTATTTTTTTGATTAGGAGCTAATGTTTTGAAACTGGCGATCTTGATTTTTTAATTTCATTTTCATATCACTTCATCTCTTTATTCCTTGTCGATATCTTGACACCAAAAGAACAACATGATCTTAATACTTTCTGTAGAAGACACAAATAAACTGAGATTGAAAGCTGGGTTAAAACCAATGCCCGTTACAGAAGAAAAATCCAAGGCCAAGAAAAATCAATTCCAAAATGAATCTAATATAATTGAATTCAGTCTAGAAGAGACTAATGAATTTCGTAGACGCTTAGGTTTGAAGCTGTTAACAGATGAATCTAAATTAGATGATGAAAGTCGAAATTATCTGAAATTGAAAGAAAATGAAAGACGTCTTGAAAACATATCAAATTTAAAAGCTAACATACAAAATAAGAAAATTGAACTAAAAACAAAACAAATGATAGAAAAAGGGGGGATTTTAGCTAGAATTAAGGGTAAAAGTGATTTGATGGATTTTGATTCATGGTTAGATACAGTAGGCAAGGATATTAAAAAAGGTAGTATAAAAAAATTAAGTTTTAAAACTAAAGATAAAGAAAAGGAAGTAAAGAAACAAAATCAAGAACAGAATACTGTAAAAAAAGAAGAAGCTTTGGAATTATTGAATAACGGTGATCAAATTTTAACTGCCAAAGATGTTAATATTTTAGATGATCCCGTAACTGATGATGAATACGAAAATCGACAATTGAAGAGAGACCAAGATATAAAGCAATCTTTAAATTATATGCGTGAGAAAGGTAAGTTAATAAATTCAACTGATTTAGATCCAACTGGTGATGAAGAAAGTTTATCAAAAAAGAGAAAAAGCGAACTATTGAATTTTATAAGTGACGATGAATTGAGCAATGATGAAGATGATAATAAAAAGATCTCAAAATTGTTTAAACGTGATGTTTCAAAATTTAAGAAACTGAAAAAGCCAAAATTTAGTGAAAGCAGAAAAAAGATTTTTGATACCGAACTAGTTGATAAAAAATTCACCCCTATTGTCCTTAATGATGATGAAAATGATGATATTGATGATTTGGGTACAATATTGAGTGCAGCAAAACAAACAGACCTGAAAAAACTTAATTTTGTTTATGATGCTGACAATAATGGGTCGAAAGACACAAAGCTAGAACAAAGTGAAATATTCAACGAAAATCTGGAGTTTTTGGATAATATTAAGGTTGACACTGGTGAAAGTACAGCATCCGATAAAATTAATAATGCGAAAACGAATCAAAGGACTCATGAAACCTCTGGATCAACTAACATAGCTGAATCGGCCCAAACAGCTGCGTCATCTAGATATAAAGCAATACTGGATTCGGACGGAGAAAAGAATTATAATAGTTATGGTGTTTCTAATATCTTAACAGCATTAAAATCAAATAATAAGAGCAATGCCAAAAACGAAGATAGTGTTAATATTGTTTACACTGATGATCATGGTAAAGTCTTGAATACAAAGGAAGCATTTAAATATTTATCCCACAAATTTCATGGGACAAAAAAGCATTAGTTGCTGTGTAGTTTAATCTTTGTAATTTTATAGAATGTATTATGGAAATAAAATAAAAAATTCATAAATTTTATGTTGTGTTCCCGTATATTTTACCTTGACATGCTTTTATAAGTTCTTCTACTGCTTTTAACAAAAAAGACGTCTAAATTCGCAAGCTGTACTGAAGATATTACATTTCATCAGCAAAATACATTGGCCCGACGATACAATTGTCAGCATCGATTTAAAATTCATTCTTCATTAACAAAGTTTCATTTATTGCTGTGATTTTATAAACTTTGTTGTAACGTATTAACTCTGATAATAGGACCCATGGTTATATTATAAGTTGATTGATTAAAAGGAAAATATAAATAAGCATATAAATACTGAAGGCAATAATAAGGAGGAAATACCTCCTTATATAGAAAAATTAATGATTGTTATAAGAATATGAACAGATCACATTTCTACGTAATGATCTTGTTTCGACAAACTTGGACAATGAGATTTCAGATTAAAGTACAAGTATGAAATCAAGGGAAAATTACATTTTTACGTTTAAATTCTAAAGACAATAAAAAATGAAAAATACTCAGTCAGGTATACATAATAATAAAAGTGATAAGAATATATATGAGTCATACTATGTAAAACAAAATTGTTATTGACTAATATGATCTAATTTCAGCACACAAGACGTTGTACTATGTTATTTATTACTGTAATTAATATCATAGATGATTTCTTACAAATGCATAATACTATTTCTACTAGTGATATAGTAAAACATAAAATAACAAAAAAGTGGGCGTGTGGCGTAGTTGGTAGCGCGTTCGCCTTGCAAGCGAAAGGTCATCGGTTCGACTCCGGTCTCGTCCAATTATTTTTTGATGGACTTAGTTATCTTTTTATAGTTTTATTAATTCAAATCAAGATAGAATGTAACTGATGATGAGATAAAATCTGTTTTTTTTTTTACATGATTTCATTGGTCCTTTTAATACTGTTTGGTTTTAAAAAGATCGGGTATGAGTTTTATAAATTCACATAATATTGTGGTATCAATGATATAAACAAAGGCTATCGATTTTACATAAAGGTAAACAAAAAATAAAAGAATATGTTTGATTTTTGGATTTTATGAATAAAATACAAGTAACTAAAATATGTAGATGAAAGAAGGAAATAAAAATATATGTTTAAATCCAATATGTATATACTGATTTGACCATTTTTTTTTGTTGTCTATGGTGAACCATGGAGCAGTAAATCATGAAAGTGAAATCACAAAAATGAAATCATTAGAATGAAAGTTGAATACAATTAAGAATAAAAGTAAAATAGAAATGAAATAAAAATAAATAAAAATGAAACTTTAATAACGGCCAAATTAAAGCAAACTAAAACCTAAAATCAAATCAAATAAAATTGATAAAGTTAAACTGTGTTTCTTTCCTGTTCTTTAAAAGAACGCGTATATGAACAATAGATATATCTTATAAAACAGAAAAGATATTTCGATCAATGATTATGGTCACAGTCCATGTTATAATCATCCTCATCCTCCAGATCAGAATCACAATCATAGTCAAAATTGTGACAACAGGAACAAGCTGCATTTTCATTTGAACTATAACCAAGTCTCATATATGCTTCAGTTTCATTTGAAGGTGAGGAATCTATAGGTATGTCGGTACCAAGATATAATCTATATCCATCAATTCCACGGTCAGTTTGATTAATATCAAAAGTAGAATTTTTTTCAATTACCCTTTGAACAACATTGTTATCACTAACAAAGGTTCTAATATTACCAATTGGAGTGAATTGAATTATTCCACCTTCTGGGTGATTGAATTTAGGAAATTCGTCTAAATTCATATCATTTAACGATAACTGCTCAGTTGGAATATTATTTTGATTGAAGGAGTTATTATAGTTATCCGTTATGTGCTTGATTTTTTTGATGTGTTCACCAGATTGGGAGTTTCTTCTTTTTGTTCTAGTTGATTGCTGACTGTTGTTTTGCTTCTGAAATTGATTGTTTAGGAACTTTTCACGGTTAGCATGTTGTATTTCGGACATTGAAGAAGAGTCGAAATTTCTATTTCTATTGAAACGGTGATTTTGAAGATTGCTATTAGGAGATGGGGTATGATCGCTATATTGAGAAAATGATGTGTTTGGTGTCATGCTTGTTGAAAATATTGTTGGTGAATTATGGTTTGGATTGTTTAGAAAAGAGTCACCAATAGTCATTTTGCGATTTTTTTGAAAAAGAGTGGTATGAAACAGATATGTGTGTAAACTATAGTTAGTGAGCGCACAGAAAGCTGGATGTAAATAGATGTGTTTGTGTAGAGAAATGATGTAAAAAAGAGCAAAGAAAAGAAAAAAAGATGATGTCTGATGAAATAAAATACAGAAAAATCATGCATGGTGAACTGAAAAATATCCAGAGGAAAAATGAAAGTTGAAACCACTTTTTTTATTTTCTTATTTTTCTGATTTTTTACAGAGAAAAATTTGTTTTTTATCATTTTTTTTTAGTTTTTTGTCCTTCGATCCACATGAATTCGAATTGCGATTTGAATTTAGGCATTTTGCGGTTTCCCGTTTCTTACTGCAAGAGCTCAGCACAAAACCACTCCAGAATATATACATACAACCTATCAACAAACTTCTATTTAACATCATGGACCTTTCAAACCTCTCATCAAACCTTCCATTATCAGCAGAACCTTCAGAAGAAACAATAAACAACATTAACAAGGAACTTGCAGATGAATTTAAAATAGGCGCTAGATCAATTGCAGCGTTATATAGGTTATCAAACACTAAAAACTCACTGTTGATAGCTAAAGGTTATTTAGATTGTATTAAAGATATATCTAAGTTAATGGAGAATGGAAGTGTGTCTTCAATGAACGATTTAAAGCACTTTTTAGATTCTAGAATGAATGAACTATCTACAGACTCAAATGATGAAGATTCATGTTTGACTAGTAAAAAGCAAATGGTTGCTTTAAAATTGAAACCAGATCCTATAAGTATAAATTCCTCTTTCAAATTCACAGTTAATAATCCAACAAATCATCATTTCCCCGCTGCAAATACCCCATTATCAATAGACCATTCAAACCTTAAGTATTACGAACGAAATAAACCTTTGAAGAAGAAAATTAACAATAATGTAACACCATCGACCGACGAAGAAGTTGAAGAGTATGAGGAAGATAATTATGATTTGAACAAAATAAAGTTTCATTCGAATGCTTCTCAACATGATTCGTATACAATTGATGAAAACACTGATTTGTTTTCAAAGCGTAAGATTGTTGATGCCGACCTGTCAATTAAGAAACAAAAATTTTAATTATTTGCACATAGATTTTTATTTATTTAGCATTTTAAGTTGCATTAGCATAACATGCACAACTCATTTAGACCTTTACTAAACTTCTTGAATTTAATTATACATTAATAAAACATTCTTATCTATATAGTCAAACATACTTATATATTTCACGTTAAATTTATGACATATAAGCTTTTTATAAGATAAAGCAAAATCATTTAACTGCCAGACCTTTCATTAATCTTGCTTGTGCAGCTATGTATTTTTTATTGGTATTGCCAGAATTATTATCTCCCTTTAACTTTTCACTATAAATTAGTTTGATTAGATTCTTCCAATCTTCTTCACTTACATTTAATCCATTTTCTTTGATTTTATCAAGTTTCAGAATAAAACACTCACCTTCACTACCAATGGTAAAGTATTTTATTGAATTGTTGATTATTGAATTATTGTTTTTTATACTGTTATTATTGATTTCATTATCAATGTCATTATTGATATTCCTAGTAGCTTGTTGTAAAACTTTCAAATTAACAATCATTTTAATCCACCCACTTTTACCAATAGCTTCAATTCTACGACTTTCAAAGATTGCCAATCTATCAATCCAATATTCAAGTCCACCAAATATTCTGATTCTGATCTCATCCTTTGATTTAACTAGAATGTTTTTGCTAACTCTATTGAAAATTCTACTTATATTATTGATTCTTTCACAAAACTTGTCAACTCCCGCATCAACACTTTCATCACCCTTTTGATCCCAGCATTTACTCAACATCAATTGAATTACACACCAAATACATTCAACTCTGATTTCATATCTAATCAAAATCTCAACATCATTCATCAATAATTTTAGGTTATATATTAGATCATCAAATTGATGTTCCGCTTTAGAATCAAGAGCAATGAATGGTTGAACATCAAACTCCGAATTACTACACGAGTAAACATTATCAGAGGAAAATTCAACTGGATCATCGCTATGATCAGTATTATTGTTAGAACTCAAATTAACAATGGATAACGGAAATTCATTATGACTAAAAATACTCAACAACCAAGTTTCCTTTAATTTTTGAAGTAACCCGATATCTTCAGAATTTTCAGGGATTTTAATTTTCAGTTCTGGCAACCAATTCAAAATGTTTGACAAAGACGACAACAAATCAACCAAAGATCTCATATGTTCAAGCTTCAAAAATGTAGCAGGATTAATTTTCGGTATATAGGAACCACCTATCTGAAGTGCATATGTTAATTCTTTTAGTTGTAAAGAATCGAGTTTGTTGCAATCATCGTTATTTAACAAGTTTTTGACAATATCATTAGAAATGATTTTTAATTTTGAATCATCGATCCAAATTGATAATAACTTTAATTCATTAGTTTTCAACAATATACTCTTCATTTCTTTAAATTTGTTACTCATTTTATTCAACATTTTAAATATAATTTCAATGTATGATGGTCTATAATACAAGGAAGTGTCTAATAGGATCAAAACTTTATTAAAAAAAGTTTTGAATGAATTTGATGCTTCTAGTAATTGATTTGGTTTCCACTTATTTTCACATAATTGATCAAATTGGTAAATTAAAGTGTTTTCAAGTTGTGAAACAAATATAACGTCCATAAACTGATTAAAAAATTCAGTGACATTATTCTCACCTTCAACTGGATAGATCAATGATACATTATTTGTAAAAGAAATGAATGCTTCAATAATATATGCCATATTAAAGATGTTTGGTGGAACCAAAATGTTCTTCTTACTTTCACTGATATCATCAATACCAATGAAAATTGAGTTTTCTGTTGATTTACTTTTATTCATATTAAATTCAGACAAAGCTATACCCTTCCCTTGATCAACAAAAATATTATTCAATAAATTAACTAAGTCATTAGATAAAGAGTTTAATGATAGCTTTGAAAACTCAAATATTTGCCCATTTTCGATGCTTTCAAAAGGCTTGAGATCTTTATTAAATGGTGAATCATCACTTTTACCCTTTAATTTTAGATCTAGCTCATCCAGATTATTTAACAAGTTTTCATCAATAATATAATTGAACATAATCAAACTTAATTGCTTCTGGATTTCACCCCAAACCTTGTCAATTTTGTACTTATATCCATTTAGTTTTGATATTTCATTTATTGCAATATGTCTTTGAGTTAAAAACAAGACCTTTTGGAAAACGCTAACAAACAATTCTCTTATAATCACACCGTTCATACTTTGTAAGAGATTAAAACTTGAAAACGGATCATCCTTGTTATTTATTTCAAAAGATTTGTTCATTTCAACCTGTGATGGATATTTGCTTTTAACCTCCAATACTGATCTTTTGAAAATTTGTTTGATTTCTTTCTCACAATTTTCCACTAGTTTTGATAAACATTCACTTTCTTTATTGATTCTTTGAATTTGTTTAAATGTCTCAAACAGCTTGTCATATTTACCGTTTTGGATTTCAATTTCTTCATCTTCATTAATACTTTGGTTATTGATTTTTTTAATAAAGCCTAATAAGCCTTTATTAATCAGGACTCTGTTTGATACAGAAACATTTCTTAAATTCATTTCTGAGTTTGAAGATCTTGAATATATATTACTTTCCATATCAGTAAGTAAACCATCTAATAGTAATGATACCAAAGATTTTAACTTTAGTTGTAATCCTTGCAAAGAATCAATATTAAATAATCTATAATCAGATCCAAGATCTACAATTTCTTTAACCAGATCAACAGCTTTTTTAAATGATTGATTCTCAATTAAACTTTGTAAAGCTCCGATTTTCTTCTGAACATCCCTAATTTTTGTCAAAACATCTAATGTTTGTATATGCTTCATTCGCTTTTCATTTAATTCACCTAGAATGTTAGATTCAGAGTTGATTAATTTATCAACCTCACTTAAATTTTCTCTTATACTTGTCAAACTGTTTTGTGATTGATTAAGTGTTTCAATTGAAATTCCATATGATCCAATACTATCATTGAATGTCATATAATGTGCATTGACAGACTTTTGTAAATTCTTGGTGAATTGTTTTTTCAACCCTTCAAAATCTTGATAAGTCAGCAAGCCATTTTCATCAGTCAATGTCAATGCAATATCTAATGGATTACAATCTTCATTCAACAATGCGGGCCAATCAGAATCAAATGACACCAAAGTATCTTGTAATGCATTTACAGATACTGTACTAATATCTAATTTACTAGCCTTTAAATCCATTAACAATTGCTTCTATACTTACCTGAATTATAGTGAAATATTGTTGTTCACGTATAACGCCAACTTAAATATAACACAGCATCTACCATTATTATTAGCGAGTCAATTCCAGAAATTTAGACACAACAAAACATTTGTCGCGTTTCAAACATGAATTAGTTGAATATTTAGTTCTCTTGGTAAATCTATAAATAATGCGGAACAGGGATTTATAAACAGGAAACATACTATTTATGATCATCAAATGGATGTCTTTGTTCTGACGGATCAATTTTGAAAATATGATCTGGGTTCAGGATGGCCTTTTTATCAAGGGCAAATTTGATGGTTCTCATCAAATCAATGGTATCGGTACCTAGTTCTTTCTCTAAAAACTCTCTCTTTTCACTGATACCAATACCATGTTCACCTGAAACAGTACCATCAAGTTCAATAGCCATTAATGACATTTCATTAACAATTCTATGCGCATCCTCAACTTGGTCTGGTTCATAAATAAGTAGAACATGCACGTTACCATCACCAGCATGTCCTGCAGCAGTTGCTAATAAATTAGCCTTTTCTAATTTATTCATTGTTTTAGTAATCAATTCTGATAGTTTGGACATCGGAACGCAAACATCGGTTGGTAAAACCAAAGCATTCGGTTTGAATTTTTTGGCCCAACTCAAAGAATTCCAAAGTAAAGTTTTACGAACTCTCCAAATATCCTCTTTATCTTCTTCACTTTTTGCAACTTGAATATTGAAGCCATGATTCTCTTTACCAACCTTCTCAACTTTTTTTATGACACTATTCAACGCATTATCGTCAACTGCACTTATTTTCAATAATAATAAATGATCTGGATACCATTTACGATCACCTCCAGAATCCATTTCAACAATCGCATTCATTTGTCTATTATCCATAAATTCAACTGCATTACAAACAATACCATTTTTAAATAGTTCAGCGACTGCTCTTGATGCATCACCGATTTCTTTGAAATTCATCATAGTAATAACTTCATTTTGTGGCCGGACGTGTAATTTCAAAGTAGCTTCAACAATAATACCTAGAGTACCTTCTGAGCCAACAAACAAATTAGTTAAATTGTAACCGTTAGAACTCTTTCTGGGTCTTTGTCTAGTTTTAATGACAGTACCATCAGCCAGAACAACAGTTAATGATAACACGTTATCTTTTGCAGCACCATATCTAACAGCATTCGTACCAGATGCATTTGTACCTAAAATACCACCGATTAAAGCACCTGGTGCAGGATCTGGTCCAAACATCAGGTTATAAGGTTCTAATATTTCATTTAATTGAGTCCATTCAACACCTGGTTGAACGACGACATCTAAATCATTTTCATGAATGGCTATAATTTTATCCATCTTTGAAACATCAATAGAGATCCCTTTTCTAGTTGGGATGTAATGTCCTTCAATCGAAGTGCCGCCGGAGTATGGGATAACTGGAATGGATGAATCATAACAAATTTTAACGATCTTGGAGACTTCTTCGATTGATGTTGGATAAACAACAGCATATGGTTCCTCACCTGGTCTAGAAACAACAAATTTTGAAGGATCTTCTGAATGTGTTTCTAATTCATTTTTACTTGTTGTAATGTTATCTTCACCAACAACTTTTACTATTTTGGCAATCGCATATTGGACTCTGTCATTTGATGCAAAAACTAAAGGTTTTAAATCTTTCAATTTTGTCGTTGAAGTTAAGTTTTCTTTCTTGTCAGCAAATTTCAAACCAACTGCAAAACCCAAAGTCAAACATGTAGATGCAATTGCAAAAATTCTGAAAAATGAAGTTTTTGGATTTAATGGAATTGAATTATCTTGTGCAGATGGATGTGAAGTTTGACTCACGAACCGTTTGAAAAAATTTCTCGTATTATTTCTACCACGAAAAATAATATATCGATTAATAAACATTAAGTAATAAATATATATATTAATTGGCTAATTTACGATATCCAAATATAATGTTTGTAAAAGAATGAAGAAAACGACAATGCTGATTGAAAAATTTAAATATTTTATTTAATCTTTGGGGTAGGAGCGAAGCACTACATAGAGTGTTTTTAGATAAAAGTCAATTTTAGACGATACATGGATTTAAGTAATAATGTACACAAAAAGGATTAACTAAAAGAACTGAAATAAATGAATAAATAAAAAATAACGTAAAAAGAGCAATGTTGTACTCATAAATTTGGTACAACATCACCATCAAACATATCGGTAGATCTCACATTATCTTGGTTTGTGTTATTACTAACGCCTGATTGTGGTTGATATGCTACTGGCAGTGTGTCCAATGTAGATACGTGTGTTTGGTTATGTTGAGTATATTGTGCTTGGATTAGATTCATTTGCTGATTTTGCTGGAATTGCGGAATGTTTAAACTCATTTGTTGTGGATGTATTGGAAGTGACATTTGTGGTTGTAGTTGATAGTAATTATACTCCGATCCAAGGGTACTATTATTGAATTGTCTTGAATCATATTGTTGCTGCGTTGGTATTAATAATGGTGCTTGCTGCGATTGTGGTACTAATTGTTGCTGTTGTGGTTGTATTGCTTGTGAATTCATTGGAAGTATCGCATCTTGATATCTTTGTTGTGAAACATCTTGCATTGGAAGCGCAGAAAGAGGTGTATAATCAGGTGGAAATCCAAATACAGTTGGGTGTTTTTTTTCCTCCATAAAAGATGGTTTATTTGGAATATAAGGCAAACTTTCTGTATTAATAAATGGCGAGTTGCTAGTTCTACTTCCCGATTCAACAACGGATGATATGCTTCCTTGAGGTGTTGAGCCATCTGTAAATGAAGTAAGTAAATTCATAATACCTTTATATTTGCCTAACTCAAATTCTGGTTCATTGAGTTCAGCATGATTAGAATCATCTTTAAATTCAGTATTTAAATTTAAATCTTCATTATTCATATTGTTACTATCATCACCATTATCATTTGCAAAAAGAGGTACATCTACAGACGAGCCACTGGTTGAATTGCTCGAAAGGTTAAGTTTTAAAGCTTTATAGATGTACTTTTTCAATTCAAATAAGAAATTCATCATATCACTAATTGGTTCACACCAATATTCTTTTAATTGACAAAGTGCGTTTAATGATGTATCAACAACCTCCTTTCTTAAATCACCTTTATATGCTAAGATTTCCTTCTCAAATATAAAATTTCTGATTTCTTGTGGGATGTGGTCAAATTTGTATCTTTTATTTGGATAATGATACATATCACGCATAACAAAATAAATATATTGGAAAGGATTTGCATTTTTAGTAAACCATTTAAATTTTAGTAATTCAGGTGTATCAGTAACTCTAATTTTAGTTTCGTACAATAGTAAAATTGAAACTTCAACCATGGCTTCAAAGTAAGGCATTCTTATAGTTAAAACTTCTTCAAAAAATTCTTTACTTGATTTTGATTGACTCAATTTTGTCAATTCAACACTCGATGCATTTAGGGGTTTTAGTATAACTCTATTGTGATGTGAATATGGCCTTCTATCACAAGTTCTATGTAATAAATAAGTTCTATGGACAAATAGCGCAGCATTTGAAACTAACCATCTAAGTAAAACTTTTGAATATTTTGGATTTGATTCGCAACTAAATATTTCATTAACTAAAGTGTAAACATCTTGATATAATGCAACAACAGTTTTGGAAATGCCTTCCCATCTTAATATTTTTTCCTGTTCACTTGAAAAATCTGAATTTAAGTAGTGTGAAATTGTTTCCATGACCAAACTACATTTAAATCTACTAATTGTGAAAATCATGAAAGGATTTAAATCACCATCAAATTTATTTGTCAATGAATTATAATCACGTTTTGAAGGGAATTTCGTTGAAGCATTGGTCATAATCATATGTGGGGACATACCAGAGACAATTGATGATGAAGTATCTAAAAACCGAATATAATGCCAAACAACCCTTCTTATTTCAACATCTTTAACTTGTCTTTTGTTTGGATAAACATCATGTAACAAAGGATCTCTATGTAAACCCATAAATTCAGCCTGTCTCGCCAATGCTGCCGTATAAGTAAAAATTCCCATATAATAAAGACAACTACTTTGAAAGAGGATAATGGAAGATTGAATATAAGCTAGATTTGGATTTGTTTTGAAACCGAAAATCAACTTGAATTTTTCAAATGTATCAAAAACTTTATTTTTTTCCTTTTGCAATTCTACTAATTTTTCAGGAGATTTTTCATTGACTTCAAGGGCAGTTTTAACAGCCAAAAGCATTGCCAAAAACAAAACCCCTGAATCAATATCGAATTCTGAGTTTTTTTCATTATGCAAATCTTGCCAAAATTTAATATATCTACTCATTATAACCTCTTTATCAATTATAGGGATTAGTGGATGAATGTAATCCCAATATAAATATATGATATCATCAAATTCTTGTTTTTTAGGATACTCGTGCAGTAAGCTCTGTAGTGATAAATTTAAACCGAATCTTTGAAAATCATAAGTACCTAGAGATGTAAAATTATTTTGAAGGGCGGCAGTCTCACCTAATTCACTCATTTTAAATAGGAACATTCTATTTAAACTTGGTTCCAAATATGGAAAAAAGGCCCTTGAATAATACAAAGGAGTTGTATTTATGTTTGATTTAAATATCGTTTCTTTGAAAGTATTGTTTTGTTTATTATTCTCATTATTATCACCATCACCATCGGCACTATTATTTATTGTAATTTTCTTTTTTCTCTTTTTTTTCTGTGTATCTTGACCCAAAGAGTTGATAAATTCAAGGGTATTTTGATCTCCATTTTTTTTCACGCTATCATCGATGGAATTAATTGATGGAGGGACATTATTATTTGATTCATTATCATCCTTGTTATTGATTTGTTTGAACTGGTAAATACATTCACTTTTAGTTCTAACACATGTACTACACGGTAGACCTCGATCACACTTTAATTTGTGATTGTAACAGTACTGGCAGGTTCTAATTTGTCTATTTCTCTTAAGTTTGCCCATACTCTATAATTGTGGTGCGAACAACTACCTAAACTCTAGTATGTGCTCTCCAGTAACGACAGAACAGCTTTGTACAGATAGTAATATGCTAATGCTACTGCAATATAAAGACTAAGTGGATGCGCCTGAATCATTTAGTAGTGACAATGTATATGTCTGTTCAAACGTGAACTCCATGTCAGAGCAGCGCTTACTCGAGGAAAAAAACCCTGAGATAAACTACAGAAATTATGGGCCCTCAGTATCTTATGATTCAAGGAGGTTATTGTTCTTGCAATTTTAGTGTAATGGTAGGTTTATAAAGGTATGCAAAGGTATAAATAAAAAGTATAAAGATTTATGAAGGTATCTGTCTTGATCAGGCCGCCCCAGCGGTGCTCCCTAACTGGCCCATTGATGTTTCTTGGCCACCAATACGCACAATACGCTGACCAGCCGAGTCGTTGTCAATCGGAACCATTGTATTTTCCATACGTTGTTGTTTCCAATACAAACTTTCACTACCACCCAATTTACCTATTCTCATCGTAGCAAGTAAGTTTTTTGCCGCATTCGAATGTTGGTAAACTGCACCATTGAACGCTGTAGTTGCGTCTTTACCATGTGACGCTTTGATCAATGGTAATCCCCCCGGATGGTCTAATGCAAATGGGGTAACATCGTGGATTATTCCAGAAACAACAATCAAATATCTATCTTTGGAATGTTTTGCTAGTCTTTTAAATTCTTCAGGTGTAAACAGCGGTAATCTCTCAATTGGTATACCCCAATTTAGTTGCGATCTGATATTATCCAAAAGTCTTTGCTGTTGTTGTATTAATGATTTTTCGATCGTGCTTTGATTAGCAATTTTCAAGTCAGTAACTTGCCCCAACATTTGCAAGAATCTAATACTCCATTTAGTTGGATCAAAATTGTACCATTCAAACCCGTTTCTATAATCCATTGGGAATTCTTGGTGATAATTTTGATTACCCTCACCCATGGTAATTAAACTTAGTAAGTAATTATTTCTATGTGACTTTCTATTATTATATGGTCTTGAACCAATTGTGTGACCTATTGAATTGATTGAAAATATTGAATGTTGAACCAATAAAACTTTAATAAAACCACCATAAATCAAACCCCCTATATAATCATCCCAGAAATAACCGCAAACAAAGCTCGGTAAAAGCAAACCGACGGTTATGAAAAGTAAAAAATAATTTCTTAATTGCCATTGAACAACTTTTTCAGTTGGAAATTCATCCAGTTTACTTCGTTGAATAATTTTTGCAACTTTTTCATGATGAATTAAAATCATCCACCCCATATGACTGAAAAATAACCCTTTCCTGATATTATGTGGATCATTATCTGTTATATCACAATATCTATGATGTGCCCTATGGGATGAACACCAATTCTTTGCTGATGTTATACCACCACCCGCACAGATGATAGCTAATATTTGGACAAATGATTCATTCCTAAAATTAAATGAATGATGTGACCAATATCTATGATATAATATGTTAATTGAGATAACCGTAATAATATAGTTCCAAATCGTGAAATACACGGTATTTTTAACTATCTTAGGACGTAATATAATCAGTGATACTACACCAATAAAAGGTATTATAACTAATACAACAAAATTCTTCCAGTGTATATGAGCATACCAATTTCTCAAGGTCCATGAACGTTCCGATATGTGACGTCTAATTATATATGAAGGTTTATTAGCAGGTTGAACTTTCAATTTAGTCTTTTTCTTGATCTTCACAACATAAACCTCATCGTCATTATTAGTATTAGCAGTATCCGCAGTATCCGCTATATTTTCTACAATTTTTGTATTTATATTATCATCTATATTGTTCTTTATATTATTATTATATTCAAGTTTTGAGTCATCTAAATTGTATTTCAAAAGCTCATCTGATGGATATATTGCTTCTTCAACAATATTTTCCTTCGAAACCATAATACTTTTATCCTCCTAAATCCAAAAAGTTTCTGGTATTCAAGCTAGATAAGAACTATAATGGTTCCTCTGATTATTTAAAAAAGAATAACAGAACAATAAACAAAGGTACAATATAATTTGAAATCGTATTACAAAAATCTTAAAATTGGGCTTGCAAAGTTGGGCCGCGCTGGGGTTTTCGGGTTAACTTATTCATATACGACTACATGAATCAATACAGTAGTTATAGAATCATAAGTATCCAAATTGTACTTGATTGATTGTTAGATTCATAAAAAGATATATATGGAGTTATACACGTGCAGTATTAAACAGCAGCCGCATTGATATGCATGTTTGGCTTTGGAGTTGCGACGGATTCCACAAGTAACTTAACGACTTCAGATTTCTTTTCAACTGCAGTCTTCTTAATCTTTTCCAATTCTGTTTGAACTTCTTTTTCTGCATCTGCTTCTAATTGTTGATTGGAGCCTGTAAATTCGTCTTCAAACTTCTTTAATTCTGCTGCCTTTTTTGCCTTATATGCTTCAATTTCAGCTTGGGCATCTGTCTTTGCTGCCTTTAATTTTTGTGCACGGTCTGTAGATATGAAAGTTGTGATTGATGTTAGTATTTTAGTTCAGACATACATGGCGAACAATAAATATTTGAAAGTCAATATTTAATCCAGCTTTAAAATTTAACTGAGTTCATACCTTCAATTGTAAACTAGAATAAATCATGGTGAAAACATAAACGATTGATAATAAATAACAATAAGTTGAGAAATACATACATTGTCTTGCCTTAGAGACGATTTCTTGTGCTTCCTTTTCGGTTTTTAGTAAACTTTGAATTCCTGACTGCATGATATAAAACATGATTATGACACGGTGATAATGTTAGTATTTTGGAATATTGGGGAATCACATAAATAACATCTCTTGATCAAGTGTTGCTAAATACATACCATTATTGATAGTTGTGTGTACTGTTTCGGTAGAAGATCAGATAACAGACTGTCTTTAATACGATACTACCAGACTATCTCTTACAAAAGCAGCCACTTACAGAGATGTGAGAATTGTGTGGTGCACGGGTGCGCATGTTTTTAAATCAGACGAATTATTGGTTATTGCACTACAAAAGACTAAGATGTGTGCACTGTATCTCTACTGCCTTGTTTTCCGTCACAGATAGACCAACGTGTTTTAACTGAATCTAGCAGTATTTGTAACACATCTACATACATAATTTTTAGCTCCAGTTTGATCAAATTTTTGGCGTACTTTTGTAAAAGGCCACCAATCTGTGTAAAAAGTTACCATTAGATTCTATTTTCATAAACTCTTCAAGCTAATAGGAAACTGCGTTTCAGAAAAATAACTCGGTCGATTCATAATGTAACGTTGCCTGTTCCCCTGTAGGCTTACTAATCAATTACTCATGATGTATTGAAGATGTAGGTATCCCACAAGCGTGATCATCCACTAATAAAGGTTCGTACAAAAGGTTATTGTGCTTGGACATCTCCAGCCGAATGGAACGACCAACTATTCTAGCATCTTGTTTGTACTATATAACAGATTTTCTTTAAATCTTAAGCAAATCCGCCTGTCTCCATCGAACACTAACAATAGACACAATACGCGCATGTGTACCATTTTCATCATCTGTCTGTTCTAACTGTCGGCGTGCCTTTTTACCAAGTTGTCTAACAACACTTAGTTCAGATGGTTTCAATACTTCGTCAATACCTGCAAGTATACCGAATATCCATTCCTCGTAATTCTGCTGCACATTAATACCCAACCATTTAGTCAGATAAACAATTAACTTTATATGTTCACCCTCTTCAATTATTTGGGCAACATACTCCTTCTCACAAATTTTACTGAAAATGAATTCCTTCCATTCCTTTGCAGTTGCTGGTAAGTCAATTGCATCTAATTCATATAGCTTATCCCGGAACTGTTTGTATTCATTATGCTGCTTATCATGCTGACTTATAAATTTTTGTAAGTTTATAGGAGATACGATAGATATCCCATTAGCAGATGTATCAATTTCCTTTTCACCTAACTCAGGCTCTCTATAAAAAACAAGATCACCACCATCAGTATCTTTGTACTTCTGCCTTTCAAAAACATGAGTGTCAGCTCCATTCAAAATCTTAAATCCTCTGGCTTCTGCCCGTACTTGTGCTAAATATTCATTAACATTTTCGGGTGTTTTGTTTAAATCAATATCAGTTACATTAATGGTGATTGGAAATGCTTTTCGTTGCCCGAAAATAGGATCGAGAGGTCCTTGAACATATCCTTTGTCCTTTAATCCTAAATCAACATCTATATCTTCATCACTGAAATCAAATTCACTTTCAATCAAACTAATGGATTGTGCCGCAACTTCTCCAGGTTGGTTCAATGCTTCATCCAATTTTGGCCTTTTAAGTTTCGGTAATGTAGCAAGAAAATCACTCACACGTTTCTTTCCTGTATTCATTTCTTGCGAGTGCTTATACACAATAATAAAAGGATGATATTTTGTTAGATTACAGAAATCTCAAGCCATGATGAAAATTTCTACGCACATGTCAATTGAAAATTCTATTCACCTGCAAGCTTTTTCATAGAACAACTAAATCATCGAGTATGTCATTGAAACGACAGAGAGAATGCGATGATGAACATGAAGACACAAATATCAAAGTTATAAATCAAAAAGAACAGAGTACACAAAAAGAGATACCATATAAACCAATTGAAATACACCCAATACTAGTATCCAGTTCTAATTTTAAACCAACGTCAAAATCTACAGGAAAAAAAATAGTTAATACATCTATAACGTGTAATTTACCTCCAATTTGTTCAAAAGACCCACAGACATTTGAAAATTTTAAATCTTATGAATTACATTGTATTTCAAATCATACGAATAATTGTTCAGAGTGTAAAAAGAATTTCCCAACTTCAAAATTACTAGATTTACATATTTCTGAGAACCATGATCCATTTATGAAAATAAAATTACAAAAAGGTGAACGTGTATTTGGTTGCTTTGTTGAAAATTGTGACAAGTTTTTCAGGGACCATAAGAAAAGACGACTACATTTAATTGATAAACATGATTATCCAAAAGATTTCATCTTCAGTATTGTAGATAGAGGAATAAATAAGCATGACACTTCCCTTATAAAGAGGAACACAAAAGATTATAATGTTTGGAAGCCTGCTTAATTACAAACTTTAGATTTGCATTTCACACCGTAATTTTTATACTAATATTAATATTTAAACAAGCATTCTTTATATATATATTAAGTTAGAGAATATTTTTATGTTCTTATTTCATAGAAATTAATTTCACATCAAAGATTAATTCAGAGTTTGCTGGAATACCTGGAAGCTTTTGAGAGCCGTATGCCATTGGTGCTGGAATAACAATTCTTCTTTCACCACCAACTGCCATACCTGCAACACCAACATCCCAACCTTTAATAACTTCACCTTTACCAAGACCAAAGTTGAATGGCTTACCAGAAGTATTCTTATCAAAAACTTTTCCATTCTTTAATTTACCGATGTATCTGACACCAACCTTTTGACCTTTCTTACAAACTGGACCAGTACCAACGGTTTTGTCTTCAATAACAACCCCACCCGGTAAAGTCTTAACAGCTGGTTTCTTCTTGTCTTCCTTCTTGACTTCCTTCTTTTTTTCTTCTTTCTTAGCTTCCTTCTTTTTTTCTTCTTTCTTAGCTTCCTTTTTTGTTTCCTTTTTTGTTTCCTTCTTAGTATCTTTCTTTTCAGCAGCTGGACCAGTTGGGCCTTGTTCTAATTCTTTATTGAATTTAACTTCTTTCTTTGCTTTTTTTGATTGTTTAGTTTCTTGGGAATCAGCTTCCCTCTTGTTTGATTTCTTTTCATCTTCTTCAACTAATTCTTGAATCTTACTTTCAACGTCTGGGACATTATCTAATTCATCTAAATCGTAATCTATTTCATCAATGATTTCATCTTCATCTGGAGTTAAATCATATTCATCACTATCATAATCTTCTTCATCATCATCACCATAAATATAATCATCTTCGCTTTCATCGTTTGGATGTTCAACATAGTTACCAGTCAAGTGAATGGTGTAAGAACCAGTCACAACAAAGAAAACTTCTTCATCTGGTAAGATAGTTAAATCTAAGGATTGTTGGAACTGAGAGGTTGGGGAAAGAGTACAAATAACGTGTTCTTCAATAGCTTCATCATCTTCAATTTCGTCATCATCATCTGAATCCATTTCTTCATCTTCATCTTCATCTTCTTCGGTAGCGTTAGTCTTCTTTGACTTCTTTTCGTTAATGTCAACTTCTTCCTCTTCATCATCATCATCTTCATCTTCATCATCTTCATCGTCATCATCATCTTCGCTATCTTCATCACCAAAGATTGGAGATTTTTTTAAAATTCTTAAAGTTGATGGTTCTTTCTTTTCATCAACTGCTTCAGGATCGATTGAAGCCATGGTAATTCTGACCGTGATTGGAAAATCTTCAGGTTGACATGGTTGTGGAGTGAATGGTTGTAATTCTAAGTTGTATGATGCAAGAGGTAATAATCCAGACATTTTAAGTGAAACCGTTTTCTTTGTATTACTAAAATTGAATATATAATCAATTTTACTTGTTAAATGAATGAAAATAAAGGAATTATAAGTAGGAGAAGAATCAAAAAAATTTTTTGAATGAAAAATTTATTAGAAAAATTATAAACGTTTTTCATGAGAAATGGGAACAAAAAAATAAAAAATAAGCTTAGAAAAAGAAAAACATGCAAAAATTTCATTCCACGTGATACGTCACAAAGCATCCTGGTTTATAATATACCTTAAGGAAGTGCAATTTTTTAAAGATAAAAAATTTATATACTAGTAAATATTAATGCTATATATAGAGTGAACCATTTTGTTGGTTTAAAAATAAACACATTGATCAAACATCTTACATCTTCAATTATGGTTATATTGCTATCATTTTTTTATTCTTTAATAGTGTGTAACCAAAACAATAATCTAATAAGTCTTATCAATTTACAAAATTTATTTAATTCATTACCAGAAGTCAATTTCACGCAATGAGATTCGACACATTTTGTGAATATTGATAATACAGAGATAAGAAATAAAAAAAAAAGAATCCAATCATCAATTCTGAGATTAGAGCATTCACAAGTAAAAATTATTTACGGAAACATCTAATATTTATTTGTATTAATTTTTTTTATATGCTTATTATTAAATTATATAGGGTAAAAAATCATAACCAAATTGTTTAGAAAACCATAGCATGTGGCTTGTCACCAGACTTTAATGAAAAGGATGAAGCTAAGTATTGCTTTAATAATGGAGTCTTCTTGATTTCAGAGATTAAAGCCTTGTCAATAACCTTTTGGTCTTCAACTCTTTCAGACTTAATTTCCTTCTTTGCTGCACCTTCACCAAAGAAATCCTTTTCAGACTTGGACTTCTTGTTAGTCTTTTCTCTTGCAAAGTAAGCAACATTGAATTTAGCTAAGTCTAATGAAGCAACATCAACCTTAGTAGAGGTAGCAATGACATATCTTGCATTAACTCTTCTTAATGGAACACCGTTAACCTTGAATGGACCAGAAACTAATAAAGTGTTGTCTTCTAAGTGCTTTAAGTAAACAACTCTCTTACCTCTGAATCTACCAGCTAATAAGATTAAGACGGTACCTGGGACCAAGCTTGATCTTAATTGTTGTGGTCTAGCGGTCTTTCTAGTTTTCTTAGCAACTGCTTCCTGTAGTAAAAAAGTTAAAGAGGGGGATAAATAATGTTAGTATTTTGTTTTCATTTAGGTTTATGATAATATTTATGGGATATTGCAAAGTTTGAAAATAGAAATATAATTAAACAATTCGCATTTAGTATTTGTGTATTTCATAATGACTTTTACTATATCATGAATTTAAGTAACAAGTTGAGATCATAATACAATAAAGCTGATAATCAATTTTAAAATTTAGTATGGTAATACATATAATATATTGCTTTTTGGCATCATGGATTTATTATCAAATTACTTCTATTATTATAAAATATCGAAGATGAACATATGTGTAAGCTAAAAAAATCAAAACGTAAAACATTAATGTGGTATTTGAGATTCACTTGATATATTGGGTTATTGGTATAATTCTGGGAAAACAATGCTTTATTTCATATATTCATTGATTTTTCAGTTTTTGATAAAATTTCGTCACGTTCATAAATATCAATAAATGCATTTGTAAATATCATATAAATCATTTGACTTTCAAACTATACCATTTCACAATAGTTTATAGTATACATACAGCAACCATTTTTGTATACTTGTTGGAGTTGGATTTTGAAATTCAGCAGATATTTCAGTATATTCTACTTATTACACACTTTTGTCAAAGACGAAAAGATTACCCATTCAATCCTCGCCTAGGCCACGCAAACTGCAAGAGACGTTGTGCGTTGACTGTACGCGGTGTGAGGGTGAGTTAACTTGCATTATTTTTACTTGTATAGCACCCCGCGCACCGCACGTTTCATTTTTAGGTGAGAAAACAGTCACTTTGTACTAGAAAACATGGACGCAGAATAACTTGAAAAAAAAGAAGAAACAACGCAACATGTGAGAATTCCCAATTAGGAAACTATTTCTTGTTCTATATACTTTATTTAGTTTATAAAGGGTTATTATTGACATTTGCGCCGCTGTTGCTTGCATTGGCATCACGAGGTCTAGTATTGCTTGCACTGTTACGGGGATTTGCGATCTCTGTGGGATTGAATAGATATGTAGAATAGTCTATTTTGTTTGTGATGTTGGGATCTAGTATGTTCAAATTGTCATTACCTTCGCCATCGCCATTTCCAAAGAATAAATCACTCCAGAATTCATCATTAAAAGCTCTATATTGGAATTCCCAATTATCTGGATTTTGATTTGAATTAACTTGATCATGTATAGGCGGTAAGTCTACTGGTTGTTGATTTGTTGAATTTGTTAAATTTGTGTTAGCAATATTGGCAATATTGGCGAGAACAGAGATGTTGTTGTTTACAGGGAATCTTGTGTTTAACGTATCCTTTCTTATCAAAATATTTTTAATACCGCTACCCAGATTAGATGGGGGAAATCTAACAGTAGGGGTGTAGTTATGATCATCCGCATCCATATTACTGTTAGGTGTCATATTACTTACTTGTAAAATTGGGGTTGGAGGTGATTGATCAACATGATATGATGATGATGTTGTTGAAGCTATTAATGAAGCATGAACTGAAGGATTTGGATATTGTTTTGAGTTGATATTAGGATTATTATTACTGCTGTTATTGTCAATTGGTAGTGAATCACTAGTTATACTTGGTACTACTCCAGTTGTGTTGATTGATTGGTTTAAAGAAGTTGAGAGGTTATTATTTAACTTCCTACGTTTTAAATTGTCATTTGAGGACATTGGATCAATGAATGATGGATTAGTTTTTTTAACTTCACTTAATAATCCCCTGTAAGAAATATACCATTGTGATAAACAAGTATGGATGAATAATCCCAAAACAATTCTAATTTTTTTAATAAAATGGTTTTTTGGATACAATTTTTCTGATTTATCAATCTTTTCACATAAATCTCTAATTATTGAAATACATTCCTCAGTAAATATACTTGCTTTTCTATTTTTTGGAATTGTTAAACTCAAATATCTTATTCTTAATAGCATACCAGAAGTATATAAAATTCTTGATGTATGAAATAATGGATTGACAGAAATTTCATCAATTGATAATTTAACAAAATGTTTTAAAGATAACAAACAAGAATCACAAATTTGACTTAATGTTGAATAAAATACATCTCTATATTCTTTTGTAATATTTTCCTTTGACTTAATTAAAGTTTGCACTGCCGGTTCATATAAATAGGCTTGAACAGAATATATATATGCCATTAAAGAATTATAATCTGATGAGTTTTCTTGAAATACACTTGATACCTTTTGTTTCAAATTACTTAAGTCATTCAAATAATCTGAGATTTGTAATTTGTATTTTTTGCTTGATAATTCAACGACTGTAATTTGTTCAGCAGTTTTATGTATATTATTGTGGACCAATTCCATTAAGTGGTTTATTCTTGCATACATAACAATCAGTCTATAAGGTCTTAAATTTGAATTTTCTAAAATGAAGCAACTTTCATCTAAGAAATCCGACCATTGCAAAAAGATAATTCTTTTCAAAAATATAGAGATTGACATATAAAGTGAATAGACAACTAAAACTAAAGATTTTAGTTCTAACCTTTTATTATCGTTCAAAATTGATGCCTTTTTAACCGATCCATCATCTTTATTATAGAAAAAATAGGGTCTACCGTTTATGCCCAAGTCATGAGCCATTGAAACACACAATGATGCAAACATATGATATCTTCTGTGATGAAATAATTCAGGTGGAATATACCAAAATGTATAGATTAAAGTGTTTTTCAATAATTGGAAGTTTTTATTACCAACTACTAAGATTTCTAGAGATAATGTTTTTGTAATTAAACATTCTAATTGTAGTTGAACTTCGACAGATATTGTTGAATGTATATCATCTAGAATTGTTGCAATATAGATCATTATAATGAGCAATAGTGGTTCATTCTGTCTTAAATATTCTAAACTTAGATTTTTCGGTAGTTCGACAAATGGAAATTTTGGATAAACCTTAGTCAGAAATATATTTAATAGCTTCGTACATTCAACATATGATAAAATATTATTGCCAAGCAAATCTAGTGAAGACATTTGATTTTCAGCTAGTTGAACTCTTCTTTCTGAATTTATTATAAACTGTGAACTATTTTGATCGAAAGATGGGTCGGAACTAGAAGCCGAAGTAGTTGAATTGTTTGGGCCATTTGATATGTTTTCTAATTCCACAATTTCTTGACTATATATTTCCAATCTATCTTGTGCAGATAAATTTATCGACATTTTCTCTTCATCTTCATCAGTATACCCTCTCAACAACTTAATTAGACTATCTTTTTTAGCTAATTCATCCTTGAGTGACTTTATTTCATCATTTTTTATCTTGAGCTTCATTGATTTTGATAGTGATGTTGGTTTTATAGATTTGATAACAGTTTTGTATTCGCATTGGATATTCTTTTTAACACATCTTTTACAATCTCCATATTCAACTGATGGATCAACAGGAACGCATTTGACCTTCAATGAATGACAACGTTTACAGGCAAGCATTCTACGTTTAATGGCAGAAGCTGGTTTGGAGATACTGGCTTGTTGATTATCATTATTGTCATCATTATCTTCCTCTTCTCCATCCGATGATGAATCAAAATTTTGATCTTTGTCCTTATCACTGTTATCATCCTCGTCATTACCCGATTTCATGGAATTGTCGGAATATATGTTTTTAGAATGATTGCTTAACACGTCATCAACATTAATATTATAACCGACGGGTTGAGAATTGCACATACTATATATTCATAAGAAAAGACAAACGAAATACTATCATACTAGATCTGAAATAGGAAATTAAAAATGTTTGAAATGCGCAAAACATGTTGAAAACATGAAATTGTAAAACTTGAAAAAAATGAAAAAAATGAAAAACTACTGTTTAGTTAACAAGGGGCAGTTTGAAAAGTAAATCACAGTATGTCTATTATACTATACGCTCAATGTATATCTGATATTTATGACTAAATCCTTGACTTCTAAGCTCCATGTTGATTCCTCTTATTAAGTGTTTTTTTGAGGCCTCATCGGGTCAAATTACCCTAAAGAAACATTTCTCCGCGGATATCCGCAAATACCCGCCTGAGAAGATTAAAAATGGAAAATAAACCGGTCTTCATACTCGGAATTAATTTTTTTAAAGCAAGGGACGGCCGCATGGCTATGATATAATAATCTGTTGATCCATTACTTTACTTGATCAATAAACTCTGAACATTCACAAATAACGATAGTTTTCATAACAACATATTGCAGACAACATAAAATGAGTGGTCAATCAAGTGTTTCTGAAATTGATAAAATAGAGCCATACTATGAGGATCGAAATAGAAATATTAAAAATAGAGATCGTGATGATGATGATGTCAATGATGATAACGATAATTCATTAAATGGTTTATTGCGCACAATATCTCAATATACCGAGCATAGTATATTAAATGGCGAAGCCCAAGAATTGGCTTATAAAGATGCTAAATTAATTGAAGAGGGTAAAAAATTACCGAAATTACCACCAAAATTTGGATTCTTTGCACCCGAAAATAAAGAGTTAAGATGGACTATATTGAAAAATTATTCTTTGATAATGCTTATCTTTTGGGTCTTCATCTTGAGTGTTTGGTCAATTTATTGGGGCTCAATGTTTAAAAGAGGTGATAGATTAGTTAATTTGAAAATTTTAGTTAATGTTGAAGATAATATTAATTTACCAATTTCAAAAGCCTTGCAATTATCAACCCAAAATGAAGCCATGTCTAAAAGTGCAACATGGGTTTTCAGATCAGGTTTGAATGAATCAACTGTTCATGAACTGGTTCATGATCAAAAATATTGGGCTGCAGTTTATGTTACCCAGGACAATGTCTCAGAAGTGTTAATTGACGCTTTTCAAAATGGTCTAAATGTTTCAAGCGTGAATTTTGTTCATGCAACCTGGCAAACAGGTAGAGATCCGAATGCGATGGAAAGTATAATTGTACCAGTAATTTACAGATTTGCGTCATATTTTCAATCAAATTTACAATCCGTTTCATATCCTGAAATATTATCCAATTTAACAACATCACAATTCATTAACTTGAAGAACACAAATTTGTTAACTTCTTATCCAATTATTCAATATTATGATACACGCCCTGTTGATCCTGTTACCAATGGTCCATTACAAGTTGGTTTAATTTACATTATCATTATTACTTTTTTTCAAGTTATGTTTTTAAGTGAATTGAATGGTTTGGTTGCTAAAAAAGTCCTTTCCAAACACTACATTATTTTTCAGGCATTACTTCAACAATTGACATATCTGTTAATTTCATTAGCATTTACATGTCTTAATAGAGCCTTCCAAATTAAGTTGAATCAAACATGGTCAGGTGGATTTGGTGTTTTCTGGATGTTTTCGTATTTGACAATGTCAGCCGTTGGTGGTGCAAATAATAATGTTTCGTTAATTTTATTCGCAATTTTTCCACCATTAATGGGTTTTTGGCTGTTGTTTTTTGTGGTTATCAATATTTCAGCTACTTTTGCACCAATTCCTTTGTGTCCAAAATTCTTTAGATTCACTTATGCCATGCCAATTAAAAACGCTTACGAATTAATGAAAATTACATTGTTCGATACAAGTAAGCATGCATTAGGTAGATATATTGGTGTTTTGATTGCTTGGATTGTATTAAACAATATTCTATTACCATTTTGTGTTCTGTTCTTTGCGAACACCATGAAAAAGAAGATTATGAAACAGCAAATGCAAGAAGTTAAAAAAGAAGCAGGAAAGGAAAATTAATGATAATAAAAAGGGTGGTTTATAGTTAATTAATATTTAATATGTATACATAGTTCTGAATATGTAAATTTATAGAAAAATAAAGAAAAATAAAGAAAAATAAAAAAAGAGAAAAAAAGAGAAAAAGAAAAAAAAGGAAAACGGAAACATACCTTTTTTTTTTACAAAAGAACCTTAACTATTCTACCATTTGGCTTAATTTTTAAGCAGCAATAATTTAAACCATCAGATTTCCTGAGCTGATCAACCAAAACTCCTTTATAATAGTTGATCCTTGAACATTGTAAAATATTCAACACAATCAATTTAGAACATTTGGTTAAAATTAAATCAACACCCTTCCTTGTGATTCCGATACAACCTTTAATTGATAATATTTCTAAATTCGGTAAATTTTTCAGGCTTACAACTGAATAATCACTAACAGCTGCTCCACAAAATGATAAATTTAGGTCTATTAGCTTTTTACAACCAAGATTCAAATATTCCAATGATTTATAGGTTAACATACAACAGAATGTTAGGTCTAAAAATTCTAAATTAATACATGAAACTGAAATTAGTTCAATAACTCTATCACTTAAAAATGTGCAATCTTTTAAAATTAATCTTTTCAACTTTGTCATTTTATAATGATTTAATGATAAAAATCCTAAATCTGTTATAGTTGTACACCTTGTCAAATCTAAACTTTCTAACCTATCATTGGAATTATTGATTATATGCTGCATTGATCTATCAGTCAGATATTTACAATAGCCTAAGCTTAAATCCTTTAAATTATGACACCCAAATGTGAAATTATCTTTAAATCCAATTAGTTTAATTATGACATCATCTTGAATTTTTCTACAATTACTGAAATCTAGTTTGATTAATGATTTACAATGTGATACCAAATCTATTATTGCCAATGTACTTAAGTTCCAATTATTTCTCATAATTAATTCTTGAATATTACCTCTAATACCAATGCTGTAAATTAACTGGAGAAACCCCACGTCTGTTATATGGTAGCAATTTGAAATGTCAATAAACTTGGGTCTTAATCCGACCATTCGGATGATTGAACCCAATGTATGATCATCAATTTCTTTACAATTAGGTTTCAAATCTAATTTGTTGAACAAACGTTTGGATGAAAGAATTATTTTTCTCCATTTTTTACAAACGTTTGAACATTTTGCTATAGTTTTCAAATCCAACAGTTGAAAAAAGCCGGTGAGTATTGAGTCCGAAAGAGAATTGATGTGAATAATTGATGGTTCTATTTTGTTATTTTCACCAATATCTGTCTTGTTATGTTGTATTAGTGAATAATTGAGATAATCGGGAAATGAAGGGTATAATGAAATACCATTTTTAAATGAACTAAATCGATCAATTGATTGATTGTTATCTCTATCTTCATGTTTATGGTTAGTTGAGTATGTATGTGAATTCAAAAAATTTGTATGGCTATGTTTTGCAAATGATGAAGAATGTAGAGTTAATGCACTACTTGAAGATTCTAATAAATAGTCTGTGATTGATGAGTTATAGGTTTCCTTTTCACATGCAGTTCTTTTTAATTCTGCATAAATGTCTGGAAAATTTTCGCAGATTGAATCTAAGCATTTTCCTTTTATGGTGAGGATCTGACAATTTGTAATTGCCCTTAAAGTTGCAGTTCTTCTAGGTGTCGCATGATTGGACACGTATGAGAGTTCACCAAAGTATATTGTTGGATACAGTCTTGCAATTGCTTTTGAATATTTGATGACATCAACTTCACCATGAACTATAATATAAACATCTCTACCTAAATCACCTTCTTTGAAGATATAATCCAATGGGTTAAAATGGGATAGCTCAATTGACAATGCCAGATCATGAATAGCAGTGTCTGGTAATGATGAGAAGATCGGTAAACTATGTAAAAATTGATATGAAGAATGTTCATTATTTGGATGGATGTTTGACATGGAGATTTTTGATAATATTTTCTTTTTTTCTTGCATTAATAAACGATGATGAGCTTCACTTGCTATGATTTTCTTTATATCTGGAAAAATTGATAATAGTAAATTTAATTGATCCTTTGTTACAACGCCCAGTAATACCTTTGTTGTGCTACATACAGTTGCAGTTCTAGGTCTATTGAATAGAAATCCTATTTCTCCAAAAAATGAACCAGTTTCTAACTCTGCATATATCGAAGTACCATCGGTTGAAGTTACTTTAACACTTCCATGTAAGATCCAATACATTGATGTTGAAGTTTCACCAAACTTAACAATATATTCCTGTGATCTGTATTGGACTAAAATAAGCATTTTTGATAGTTGTTCAAAGAATGAATTTGGTGCATCTTTTAACAACGCACAATCTTTTAGAATATGTAGAATATCAGGTGGTAAACAATTTTTTTTGATTGACCGATATGTCTTGGGCTCATCATTACTTCTTTTTCGTTTTTCTGAAACAGGAGTTATAGGTCGCTGAGAGTTGGAGTCCATGGATAGATTGTAGGTGTTGTATGTTTTATGACGGAATAAATGCAATTGATATATGGGAATGGGGATAAGGAGTAGTAAGAAGTACAATTGATGGTGCCAAAAATAAGAAAAAATAACCCAAAGCTAAAAACAAAATTAAATAAGAACAAACAGACGAAAGACCTTACTATACAAATTGGAGAAAGACAAAAGATTCTGAGTGTTGTTTCAATTTGAATTATAGATCATTGTGAAAAAAACCGAGGAAAAGAAGAAGTGATCAGAAGTTTAATTGCAACTGTGCTTGTAAACCAGGTGAGAGAACAAAAGATCTTAAATAATAGTATTCTATTCAGGTTACTGATTTGCTGCATATGAACGAGGTGCTGTATGGATTGCAGAAAGTCATAGTTCCCAAAGGCTAGAGTGTTTTTCCAGATCCCAACGGTGCAACAAAGTGGAAAAATACGAGGGAAGTTGCAGCAGCTGTACAATACTTAGAGCAGTTTGAAGAGAACCTCAACGTTTGTTACATGTACAATTAATACTATTCTTCATCAAATGAGCAAAATTTCGAGGCCAAAATTTCGCATCATAGCGGCATTTAAATCCAAGTTGCTGCATACATTATCCAGTCTTATTCGGTTTTACTTGGTTCTATTTGGTTTTGTTTCTCCGTCTTCCACTCGAGAGAAGTAACAGAATTAAAAAAAAGATAGAAATAGAAAAAAGCCAAAAAAAAGAAAAGAGGAGCCGTTATTAATATTTCCACGCAATTTGGTAATTTCTCAAAATAAATCACTACAGCTAACCCGAGGAAAAACCCGATCAGCGACTGTCTGTCCCAAAAGATTTATGTGCCAAGATCTGCACGTCATGCTGGCATGCTGAATGCTGCAGCATGCTCCAGAGAGTTTCCATTTGCTCCCCCTCCTTTACCACCCTGAAAGTTTAAACCTAATGGATCTGCATCAGGACTCGAGATTACTAAGGCCAGTACTATTCTTACCAACGTTGACCGTGCTACTATTGTTCAAAATTTGGTCGATTTCCCTGATCAAAACCGGATTGTCTATGGCCGAATGGATGGTGGATGGTGCCAAAGGGTTTGACGAGATACGAGATACATGCCATTTATGCAGACGACGTAGCAGGATTTTGGCATGTTGTTGTGGGAAAGAGGGGTCTGTGCACAGTGCGAATTTAAGACCAGCCAGTGAATCATGTAGGTGTAACGAGTAATTGAGCGTATGCAGGGAGAGAACTCTGTTGGGAGATGAAAGTTGGTGTGATGTGAATTCAGGGATAGTGGATTCCAACGCTTGTGGTTGTGTCTGTGATTGCAATTGTGGTTGTGCTAGTTCTGCAGAAACACTACGGAGGGAGTGCAGAAGGCCGTATAGAAGGGGTGGCGGCGTATTGGATGTGTGGTCTTTGTAATCCCGGTGAAGAATACATTCTGTTTTGGCGTTGTAAACAGATATAGAGTAAATCATTGAATGGTAGTTGTTGGGTTGTTTCTGAAAGAGCACTGTTAAATGTTTATTAATGAAGTTGTAATTTGGCCAGTTGTTCACAAACTTACGTCAACCTCGTGAAACTAACGCGGTTTCGATACTTGAAGTTTGGGATAAAAATTTGAAAATCCACTCACGTGGTTCAAATCGAGGATCGATTGAATTGGAATTACACTATAAAGTTGATATAAAGTTTGATTAAAATTGTTACATGTAACACAAACTTACAGATCCAAAAGATTTATCTCTGCAGAGGCAGTGTTTTGAACTGGTTGGACATTTTGTGCAGGTGCAGCGCCTGATGTTGGAGCAGAAGTTGGTATGGTTTGGACAGGTCTAGAGATTTGAGGTGCTTTGGTTTGCTTTGCAGACATTAAAAGTGAACCGAATAAATCATCCACTGGTTTTGGCTGATTAATCGCCGCTGTAGAGGTAGGTGTGGTTGCATATGTATTATTAGTTGTAGGTGAACTTGTAGAATTACCGTATGATGATGTTAGTAAATCAGCAAGATTGTTTGAATTTGTTGGTGCTGTAGCACCGACACTGGCACCGTTAGTAACTGTAGCACTTTGAAAATCATCAAATTCATCATCATCATCAAAATCTTCATTGTTAATGTTTGTCGTTTTCTGTTGATTACCATTATTAGAGTCTAATAAATCCATGATATCGGCTGTATTACCATTACCATTACCATTACCATTACCATTACCATTACTGTTAACATTAACCCTGCTTGTTTCAACTGTTGGTTTACTGCTTCTTCTTCTATTATTGTGGTTAGCACTGCTTTGATTATGATGAGTATCATCTTCATTATATTCTTCAAATGCCCCTGGAGGAGTCATGGTACTTCTAGTTTCTTCAAATCTTTGACCATAAACTCCACCATCTCCGAAAATTCTATTCTCATATCCATCATTATTAACACTATGACTTGCACTCGCATTTCTCAAATTTCTTGAACTTGCACTCACTGATGAAATTGCATCAAATTTCTTAGAATTATCCTTTGCCTTCTTACGTTCTTGTCTAATTTTGGCTTCATCATTTAATAGATTGGTTAACTCCTTTGCTCTATTTCTGATATTAATACCTTGATCAACACCTTTAGAATCAATATAATGAAAGGATTTTAACATTGAGACCAAGCTAACGTTTGCCCTTGCATCATCAACAAATCTTTCACTACCATTCTTAACTAAATATTCCATTAATTGTAATGATTTGTAAATTTGTCTCCATTCATTTGCTGATTTTTCAGTGAATCTTCTAAATATCATATTACAAATTTCTTCTCTATCTCTGTAATTAAATGTACCTCTGGCAATTGCAGCCATAAGGGTAGTTGATGCACCCCATGGTTCATTATTTGTTGCTTCTCTAACTTTAGCTTCAATATCGGATAAATTCAAAACCGCATTCTGTGCCTTACGAACATATGATTTGACTTCCCAAAGGGATAAATTGTTAATGCCTTTACCTAGTTGTTCCATTGGATGGGTAGATATAACACTTCTTCTTTTTTTTCTTTTACTTAATAAAGTCTTTAAATGGTGTGTTGTACCAAAAATGAATGAAATCGCTCACAGTTTTGTTTCAATTACATTCTCAAAAATTCAGGAAAATGAAAAAATAAGAAAATGCAGGAGACAAAGTCTGATTCGCTGGCCCAATCAACAGTTCAGCACGAGCAGTCTACAAAAATCGATAAATTTTCAGTACGTTTAAAACTATATAACTAACTTATTCAATATCAAAGAAAGACGTGGAACTAATAAACAGAAATATAATTGTTGATTTTGTCCTTTTGGTTTTGTGCAATACATTCGGAAATCCAAGTAATGTTTCTGATTTCTTGTTCCTTGGATTTAATGAATGCCCAAATTGTTGAATAGGTAAATTGTTGTGTAAATGCATTTTTGTTAATATACATTTCATATTCATAAAAGTAATCTTCTAGTGATTTAGTACCACTTGTCGAGGTTGAGGAATTAAAAAAATCTTTATATGGACCAATTGAAGTTATTAAAATTTTTAAATTTTCTAAATCATTTAATGATGCCAATTGATATTTAATTGAATCATTAGATGTTAATAATCCAATTGATGGTAACATTTTTAACTTATCGTCAATGGACAATTCTGTATCTAAAGAATTAAGTACAATATTAATTGTTCTCTTATCAGCTTCAAAATCTAATAATCTTTCCATAATTTCATTTGTTGGATCTGGTAATTCTTCTTTACAAAATTTAGCAAAATCTTGTAAGTATTCCTTATATAAAATATTTCTAATAATTTCAATATTTAAATCATCTAAGTCATTGATTGTTAAACAGTTATGAAAATACTTAGCCAATGGTGTATCAATTAAAACAGTTTCATATAACGTTGTTAAATCTGCTGCAATTGACAATGTTGGTAATGTATCAAACCAACCTAATGGATTACATTTTTTCAAAATTTCACTCTTATCTCTATTATGAATTGTACCTGTAATGATTAATAAAATATTATCAATCATGTAACTGTATGTTATAAATTCTAAAAATTTAGATAGTGGATAAGTTGCCTGTGATTTGATATAATTGAAATCTTCAATTAATCTTTTGTTTAATTTCTTTTCAATAATTGAAGTTGATAATGTTTCACTAATGTCTCCAAGGAAGTTTCCATAATCAGTTGATGATAATTGTAACTTTAAATCATCCAAATTATCACATTGTGTTAAATTGATATATTGAGATGATGTTAAAAGTGAATTCTTGTAACCTCTAACAACACCTTCAATGTATCCAGCGTCAACATTAAAAAAGAGTCCTTCCATGATTGGTTGTGTGTAGTTTTACTCTTCAATACAAAAAAAGAATCAACAGTTAGAAAAAAGCAGCCACTTAAAATGAAAATGAAGTGGTTAAAAATTAGATTTCGAGCATTTTCCAGCATGAGACAATCTTTCAGTACACACACTTGGAACAGAATAAAACTGTTTAATCGGTAGACATGTCCAACACACAACTACTATTAGACACATTATCTAGTCATTTACCAGAAGACTCTGTGGAGTTACTGGAATCTCAAGAATGGAAGCACACAGCTTTGGATTATCTTGATGAATTGTTGAATTCTGATAATATTGAATCATTGTTGGATACTTCAATAACACCTACTGATCTTCAATTTAACCAATCAATTGGTATATCTGAACAAATTGCTGAATTGTCGAATTCTTCAATGATCATAGATAATCAAATTATTGATACACTAATTAAAGGTGACTCTAAAAATCTCAAAAATTCCACAACCTTAAAAGACTCAAATTTATCAATTATACTAAAAAACAATTCAATTATGAATGATTCGTTCAAAAAATTTGATGACCTTATAGAGACCTCAAAATCATTAATCGATTCAAAATTTATACATAATTGGAAGTCTGAGATATTAATCCTGAACAATCATTTAAATATCAGTTCGACAACAACAGCTGCTCCATCGAACGCCAATGAACTATCAATTGTTTTACAAAATTTACAGAACGTTATTGAAATTTTAGAATTGCCCTCAATCACACATTCATTAATTAAATTAAATCAATATTCTGAATGTATTGAAATATCATCATTATCTAAAAGATTGAAGATCAGGTACAATAACATAAAATTAATATCAAAAGTTGAAAGCAACATAGATTTTGAAATTAATGATATGGTTTTGAAGCTATCTGGATTATTAGAAACCAATGTCAAGCAATCTTCAATCATTAAAATATTATCATATTTGAAGAAAATAATTAATGATAACAAAAATCAAGTCCAATTAAAATCCTTATTTTTACATTTAAGATACAAGTTTATAATTGATGAATTTGATACACTATTACCCTTGAAACAGTCAAAGCTTTATGAAAAATATTTGAAAAGGTGTATTGAAATATTCCGTGAATTCTGCTTTCAAACAATAATCATATTTACATCGGTATTTGAAAATGACCCGCAGCTAATTAGCTCATTCTTGTCTTCATTGATCAACAAACTATGTGGAATAATTAATGAGATATTCCCACTAATATCAGAGCAGGCCACCAAAGACAGTCTCTTACTACAACTTGTTTATTGTTGCCAGAGCTTGACGCGTGTCGGTGGCGATTTCACCCTGTATCTATGTACACATCTCGATGTTGCAACAGAGCAGATTTTGGCTATAGTGGCGAAGCAAAAACAGTTGGTTCGTTCCTTAAATCATGTATAGTTTCTAATAATAACTGGTGTTTCAGTAAATACAGTATGATTTTCCGTTTTTCCCAGGTTCTCGCTTTGCTTACTTCCCAATTTGGTTCTGGTTTTTCTTTCTTTGTTTGTCTGCCGTTCACTGAGCGTTTTCTTCGATGTCTGTTGCTGGACTTGGCTTTTCTTTCCATCTAAAAATATACTGGCATATCATCAGTTAGCAATGTCGACATCCCAGATTCAGAAACACCAGGAGTTTAACATGGCGCATCCGAGATTGACTGTGAGCGCTGCCAATGGCTCTAATGTTCCCAAAGTCCCTTCCAATGGCATTAGCTCTGCCCCAAAAGTGGAATCTAAGTATACAAACACAGCTAATAAATCTGGTAAGAAATCCATTTCTGACGAATATCTTACTACTCCAGGACACGAATACGATGATGATGCCTCAGAATTGAAGAGAACATCCTCCTCAACCTCTTCTTATTCTCATACTGATGAATTTATAGTTCCTAAAGATTATAAGATTTTTTTCCCCTGGAAAAGAATCGGTGCATTTGTTGATCCAAATACTGAATTATCAAGCGAAGATCTTAAAGACTTATCAATGGATGGTGGCAATTCAACCAAACTCACAACTTATATCTATGAAAAATATTATGCTGATCTATATTGGAACTGTTCATTAATTGTCGGTTGTTGTTTTGCATCCTGGTTATTTGCATACATTGGTTTTGGATTCTTTTCTTTCATTATCGTTTCTATTTTCACGTTTGCAGCTTATAGATCAGAATTCAGGAGATTTAATGTTAATATTAGAGATGATATGCAAAGAATTCAATCGAAGGAAAATCTAGAAAAACAATTAGAATCTATGGATTGGCTAAATAATTTCTTAGCTAAATTTTGGGTTATATATATGCCTGCCTTATCCGATTTGGTTATTTCAAACACCAATGCTATTTTAGGTGACGTTGATCCACCTCCACCAATTATTAAATTAGCATTAGATGAATTCACACTTGGTACAAAATCTCCTAAAATTGATTCCATTAAATCATTCACTAAGTTAGGTAACAATCTTTATCAAATGAATTGGAAATTCAATTTTTCACCTAATAATATTGATGATATGACTCAAAATGAATTAAAACATAAAATTGATCCAAAAATTGCATTAGGTATTAAAATCGGTAAAGGTTTCGTTGGTGCTTCATTACCAATTTTAGTTGAAAATATGTCATTCATTGGTGATTTAAGAATTAAAATTAAATTAGGTGATGTTTTTCCACATATTGATTTAATTTCAATCTGTTTCATGGAACCTCCTCAGATTGATTATGCTTTGAAACCTGTTGGTGGTAATACTTTGGGTATTGATGTTATGTCTGTTATACCAGGTTTGTCTTCGTTTGTTAAAAGTTTAATCAACTCCAATTTAGCACCTTTAATGTATTACCCAAATACAATTGATATTAAACCATCTGATTTTTTACAACCTCCTTCTGCCATTGGTTGTTTGCTAGTTAAAATCAGAGGTGTCGAATATATTTCAAAGAAAATGATTAATCCATATGTTAAATTTGGTAAGGAGAATAATTTTCAAAATGCTTGTATCACCGATATTAAATCAAATACAGTTACCCCAATTTTTAATGAAACCAAGAGAATTTTAATTACTGACTTGAACTCAAGATTAAAATTTGAATTACTCAATTTATTGAAAGATGGTACTAGCTCATCAATCGGTGAAGCATTTTTTGAATTACAAGATTTACTACAAGATTCAACTTTAGAGTTTAATGAGACTAAATTAATCAATAACAACAAGAACGTTGGTAAGATTGTTTATGATTTGAAGTGGTTCCCAGTTTTAAAGCCTGAAACATTACCAAATGGTCTTAAATCAAATCCACCAGATTCTGAAGTTGGTGTTATCAGCTTAAATATTTTATCTGCTTCCGACTTAGCTGTTTCTAAATCATTAACAGGTAAATTGTCTACATTTGCTGAAGTGTACATTGACAATCAATTGATTGAAACTTCAAGAACCATTAGGGGTAATAATAATCCAGAATTTAATTTTTTCATTGAACATTTAGTTTATCACAAGAGTACTTCAGTTTTAAAAATTCTAGTTAAAGATCTTTCCTCATTTAATGAAACCACAATTGGTGAATTCCAATGTAAGATTTTAGATTTGACATTAGCTGATGAAGATGAAAAAGAACAAGGCAAAGAAAGTAAAGACATTGATAAGACACAAACCAAGTTATTTACTAATAAGAAATACCAAGGTGGTTTAAAATTTTCAACAGAATGGAAACCATTAGGTTCAATTTCTGAAACTGATGCAGAAGATGATGTTTCATTTGTACCACCAATCGGTATTTTTAAAATTAATGTTAACAAGTGTTCCAAATTACAAAATTTAGATTCATTGAATACAGTTGACCCATATATTAAGGTTTCATCAGGTGGTCAAGTTCGAGGTGTTACATCAACAGTTAAAGATTCATTAAATCCTGAATATGATGAAGAATTTTTTGTTTCAATTGCATCAAAGAACCAAAAGCTTAGATTCGATTGTCTCGATTTTTCGAAAAATCATAAAAATGATAGATTGATTGGTGGCTTGATTGTTAATTTGAATAAATATTTTGATAATGAAGAAAATCAAAACAAACCACTTGATTTTGAAAAGGAATTGATTAGAAATGGTAAAAAAGTTGGTTTTATTAATTATACATTAACTTACTATCCATTATTACCAGTTATGTCACACCATGAAGTTGAACAAATCCAATCTAAAGTAAATTCCAATCAAGATGAAAAGGAAGATGAGGATTTAGATGAATTGGAAGAGCAAAAGAAATATTTAGAGGATTATAAAAAACATCCAGATGACTATGAATGGGTAGACATTAACGACGACAAGGAAGGTTTGAATGATATGTTGAAGTTAAACAAAGATAAAGTTATTTTATCCATTGATGATTTAATTAAATATAACAGTGGTGTTTTAGGTATTAATTTAATATCTGGTAAAATATCGAAAAAGACTGCATTTTTACAAGTTTTCATTGATGATCATTCATATCCTGATTTTACATCTAGAAAATCCAAGAATAGTATTTTAACATCCACATCAGGTAATTGTTTTATTAGAGATTTAAAAAATTCTATTTTAAATTTCAGAATTGTTAAAAATGATAACACAATTTATAAATCTGATGTTTTATATGAATCAAGTGATTCATATAATGTTTTTGATTTACTGAAGAAAGGATTTAACCAACCAATTACTATTGAATTAGATGATAATAAAATCAATTTTATTTTTGAATTTGTTCCATTGTTAGTAGAATCAAAGGGTATTTTCGACACAGTTGAAGATACAGGATTATTAAAACTTGATGTTTTATCAGGAAAGAATTTATTAGCTTCTGATAAAAATGGATATTCTGACCCGTATGCGATTGGATATTTAAATAAAAAAGAAGTTTTCAGAACTCAAATTGTTAAGAAGACACTTAATCCTGAATTTAATGAATCATTTACTTTCCCTGTTAAATCTAAAAAAAGGCAACAATTATTATTGAAACTGATGGATTGGGATAGAGTTGGTGATAATGACCCATTAGGTGATATTTTGATTGATTTAAATAAAGTTCCAAGCTCACAAGAAGTTGTACAAGATTTCCCGTTAACTACTCAAGGTTCAATGAAATTAAAACTTAAATTTAATCCAGGTTATTTAAAGCCAAATACTTCACTTTTATTGTCGGCTAATGATGATCAGTTTACAGGTATAGCAGCAGTTGATGCAGTTGGTAATCTGGCATTTGGTACTGTAGGAGCAGCTGGTGGGTTGGCTACAGGAGCTGTTGGTGCAGCTGGAGGTCTGGCCACAGGAGCTGTCGGTGCAGCTGGTGGATTGGCCACAGGTGCAGTTGGCGCAGCCGGTGGTGGGATTTCTAGTGGATTGCATAAGTTGAAACCATCATTTATGGGACACCATCGTAAGAGTTCTGATGTTAAGTCCACTCATAAAGAAGATGATTCATTTTCGTTTACTAAACCACCTGATATTTCAATTAGTAGTATAGATGTAAACGGAGGTGGTAATGGCAGTGGTAGTAATGGAAGTAGTAATACATCACCACAACATAAGAGAATTGCATCATTGGCAGGTAGTAGTACCACGAGAAATTCAATTGATGCAGTTAGTGTTATGACCAATTCATTCTCAGGTAGTGGTGCAATTGCAGGACGCCTGAGTGTTTTAGAATTTGAAAATAGTAGTGGTAAGGACGCACACAGTGAATCTATTAACGTTCAAGTTGGTATTAAGTCTGCCAGTGGCACTGAGAAGCATATTTACAAGACTAGAAAATACAAGATGGATAGTAACGGATTAATTAAATGGCATGAGAATTTAACATTCAAATGTGATTCCCAAACCAAGATGATTTTCGATTTGAAATCTCATAAAACATTTGGTAAAGGTGAAGATTTAGGAAATTGTGAAATTTTACTTAATGACGTCATTGGAAACAAGGAAAATATTAAGATTCCAGTCCATGGTAAAATTAATGGTAATTTAGTTGTTAATTTCAATTACTGCTGAAAGGAAGATGCGATTTTCATGTTGAAGAAATTGGTGGTTGACATGCCAAATAAAACATGAAGAACCGTTACGTGAAAACTTTTTTTTTACATTATGAGATATCGATATCTATTTTTGTAGTTTGTATTTTGTATTTTGTATTTTAATTGGTAAGTTAATTACTGCAATTATATTTTTTCCGAGGATCCATTTTTAAGACTGTTCAGTTTACGAAAAAAAAAATAGTATTGTCGGACTTCCGAGAATAATTGACTTAAAAAAAACTATCCGAGAGAAAGCAAGAAGATTTTTACAAAAGTCACACGAGCTAAAATATCTTTCATTTTTTTTTTAATTTTAAGCTTTGACTGTATGCACGTTTTCCAAAAATGCATACGGCAAGAAAAACAAAGACCGCGACCAGTAGAAACTCAAAATGTAGTATCAATACAGGATAATCACTTAATAATAATTAACACAATTATACGTCAACACATACATGAATATAATGCAACGGCTGAAACAGTCTAATTCATCCCACCTTTTCAGTTTTTTCGTATTTTTTTTTTCCATTAGAGTTGTCTCTACATTGAATCATGAAAAAAAAATATTGCATAATAGTACAAAAAAGATTAATTTTGTTATACTGACTAGAAAAGGACTATATATATATATTTTAAAAAATATATGCGTAATGAGTTATTAAAACGTTCAACCTATGTTAAATTTCTTTTTATTGACTATCGATTATCAATCACTCGTTGGTATTTGGATTTATTTTTTTGGAATTAAATCTGCTTTTTAATTTCCGTTTTTTACCATCAACAACAATCCATTTCTTATCCTTGAATGAAACTTTGGTTGATGTTTGGGTTTTTGGAATCGTCGTATTTATCGTAGACAGAGATTCGTGTTTTTCTGTACTTGTACTGTCTTGATGATGTTTAATATTACAGGTCAATGTATCCTGTGAAGATTTTCTATCTTGGGTATTTGGTTGAGCATGGGGGTGATCATGATTATGAGTGTGACTGTGAGTGTGATGATGTCCATGATGATGGTGATGGTGATGGTGTTTATGATTGTAATGATGGCTATGTGTTTGCTGATAATTAATATTCCGTATGCGTTGGATATCTCCATCACTTGAATCATCCTCATCTTCCTCTTCGAGGAGCCCTTCATGTGCCAATTCTTCATGATATGATGCCTTGATATCTTCGGATGAAGCAGGTGAACATATCTGGATCACTGAAGCGTCATCGTGAGTTACTATCACATTACTAGTATTATACGTAATACAAGACCGGGTGTCTTTGTTTGTCACTTCGTCGCCGTCGTTGCTGCCTATTTTGACGCTGACAGGTCTGGGGTCATGTTCCCTTGCTATTTTGCTGTCCACAGAAAAGTTTTCTTGGTGCTTTGTGTAGATGTAGTTGTGCAAAGCCATGGTTGATACGCTGATATAAATACACAATAGTAAAAAATTCAACATTAAGCTTTCCCGCCTGGACATCCACAGGTATTTAAACCGCTGCCACATCTTTTCCAGCCGCTGCGAATCGAACGACACCGCTTGCCCTACCCCAGGAAAGTTCCTCTGCAAAATCACACCACACAACAGAAGCCGAGCCGGCGCTGCATTGTTCGCCCGCTGATTGGCTTTTCAGTCCACTTCGCCATTCGCGCCGCCGGCAAGTGTCCAGCACATCTCAACGCCGGCCGACGGGGTCCTCGTGGTGGACAGGTGTTTCTCTTGGAAGCCAATTTTGCTGTGGTGCGGATGGTGGTGATGATGATGGTGATGATACTTATCGTCTTGGTACCGCAGCTTCAACTTCTGGCCATTGATTCCAGACTGTTCGGCACGTATCTTCCGTTTTTGCAACCGTCTCAACCTGCGTCGAATGCTGTAGATCGGACTAGAAAAAATTTTGTAGTAATTTCTGTTCACGAGCTCTCGGTGGTGACAGAAACATTGAAACATTGAGTGTTTAGGACATGAAAATCTGTTGAGTGAAATTTTGAACATATCAATCTCTTGATTAGAAATATTAAATGTTTCATCTTCATATCCGTCTTCATCATTCTCATCAGAACTGGAAAAAATGATCGAAAAGCTGTCATCGTTAAACTCACTCTCCCCCTCTTCACTAATCAGATACATATCTTCTCTGCTGTTATTCTTGAATCCAAAATTTCCAAAACTTATTTTCTTGTCAACTGCACTGATTAATTTCAAATCATCTGAAAGATTATCTTCATCTTCATAATCATCAACTGAAATTTTACCATCATCATCTTCTCCTTCTTCATAATCATCATCATCATCATCTTTATCATCATCATCTTTATTATCATCTTTATCATCATAATCTTTATCATCATCATCATCATCATCAATACCATCATCTTGATTATGTTCAATGCTAACTTTATCAATATCAACACTGTTGAAATCCTCTTTATCAATACCATTTATATAATTTTTTCTTAGATTCAATGTTGATGGTGTGATCTTCTTTAATTGTGTTCTTGGTTCACTAATAAATAATTTACCTCTTTTTTTAATTGGTGTCATTAAATTCATCTTATATGACACATTTAACGATGAGTTAGATGCAAATGAACTCTTATTATCTGTATATAATGTTTTACCACCATGATTATAATTCTGATTACGATTATTGTCATCAACTATATTATTCATCTTAATTGGTGATGATTGTTGTCTATAAAAATTTTCATCATCATCATCTAACTCATCATCTCCGAACTCTTCAAATGAATCAGAATTACCGAATTGCAGTAATTCAATTTCTCCTTGATTATAGTCAGTTGAACAATCGACTGAGTTAATCGAATTACTTGTTAAATTATTAATCGATTCAAGGTCTAGATCAACTTCATATTCTAGTGCATTAAAACTTATGCTATTATTTAAATTGTTATTACTCTTATTACTTTTATGATGACGATTCTTCTTGACGGTTATAGGTATATTAGTATTCATAGTAGTATGGGTGTTTGTATTTGTATCCAAATTCACGTTGAAATTAAAATTGATATCATTATCATCATCATTATTTTTCTTATTCTTTACATTCTTTACATTCTTTATACCACTTTCCCTCGGTCTCATTTGCATTACGGATACACTTTTAATAACAGTCTTCAATCTTTGTCTAGCAGTTTCAATATTATATGCATCCGAATATTCTATATTATCATGTAATGTTTCTGTTTTATTACTATCATTACTTGGTATGCGTTGTTCTCCACCATTATTTGACATAAAACTACTTGAATTTGAAAATTGTTTTGACATATTTATACCCTTGAGATCTTTATCGTTTAATTGTGATAAGTATCCGACATATGATAATAATTTTTCAACTTGTAATTTTAATGATCTAATTTCAAATTGATTCTTAAATATTTCATTCCTATACTTTTGCTTTTGATTATTTAACTCAACTTCTCGAATTGCTTTGTTCAAACTGTTATTTCGTAGACTTGCAATTCTAGAATTTGAATCACTAGAATCTTGTGAACGTATTCTCTTCTTTTTAATTCTCAGTTTGGAACTATATGGACTGTTTGAGTTAGTGTTTGTATTTGAGTTTGATAATTCCATTTTCAATGATGATTCCATTGTCGGTGTGACAGCTTCATTTCCATTTTCATATTCATCATAATCTTCTTCATCGTTATAGTACGCATCATATATTCCATAATGCTCGTTATCGCTGTTATTGTTTATATTATAGTTGTTGTTTTGAATATTATTATTATTATTATTATTGTTGTTTTTGTTGTTTAGTGGAGATAATAAATTTCTATCGTTAGCGTTTCTTAGAATTAGGAATTCATTGATTAATTCATCGTAGTCTATTTTTAAATGGCCATATTTACTATCAATATCTAAATACTTGGCTCTCATTAATTCTAATTCATCCATGATCATTGTCTTAGATTCAATTTCCAATTCGTTTTCTTTTGTAAGTACATTAACCTTTTTCTTTAACTTATTGATTTCATTTTTAAATAGTTGAATTTCATTGAAGTGATCGTCATCTTCAAAATTGTCAAAATCACTAGAGCTTTTGTAGTTATTGTGATCGTTATTTATATAGTTGGTCGTTTCATTTCTAGTGTTGCTATTGCTCGGCATGCTTTGTAGATTATGTATTTGGAGTTCTAAAGTTGTTTTTAAATCTAACCACGAGTTAAAATCATTTTCGTTATTTTCTCTCTCGATCTTAATCTCGTTCACTAACTGGTTTTTCTCGTGTATCAGTTCTTCAATCTTTATCGATTTCATGTTAAGTAATTGATTTTTCTGATTAACCTCCTGTTGTAATAATTCTAACTCGTTTATCAAATCTTTATTAACAATTGTTAAATCTTGTAGTTCTATCATTGTCCTTTTACAAGTCACATCAAGATTTGATACTGGTTCTGGATCTTTATATGGCATAATATTAATAGAGGCAGTAGTTGGACTTTTGAAAGGTATTAGGGGATCCGAAAAATAATCTTTTTTAGGACTTATTTTGAATGCCTTTGTTGTTATATTGCTGTCCAATTTAGATAAATTTGGAGTATCTGACATCTTGTTTAGTTTTGAATCATCCAGAGATAAGTTAGCTAATGCGTTAGTCGTCATGGATGAAACACTTTGGTAGCCAAATGAAAAGATTCAAGAATTATATTGAAAGACAATTAGAAATAAACACAGACTCTTCTAAACTAAGAGTCCCTACAGTCCAACAATTCAGACTGGATTCTCGCACTGTTTATGAATTCCTTTATTAGGCAGTTTTTCTTGTCTGTCAGCATTTTTTTTATTTACGTTTTTTTCTTAATGTAGCACGCTTTTGCGTGTTATACGTTGATAAACGTTGGATAAATAATACACGTTGTAAAATATACGGTGTGGAGATTTATATTTTGGAGATCTTATAAAGCGATATCGGAATAAGTGTAGTACCGTAAAAAATGGTGCCTGTTGTGCTTGGATTGTGGGTGGATATAACTTCCCACTTCCATGTTTGATCAGCTACTCCCATGTCTAACCATTTTTCCCACACCGATAGTGTTTCTTCATTACGTTGCGTAGCTGCAATATATGCTGCTTCTACTTTACCCTGTGTTATTCCTTCATTAATAACATGAACTAAATCAGGTATAACACTAGCATCATATGTAACGTCTGCGGCGATTAGTGTTTTAACATTTGATGGTATATAATCTTCACCCCACCATAATTTTCTTATTTCATATTTATCGCTTGACAAGGTGATACTATTCAAATCAATATTGTCCTTGACACGTTGAAATAGTTGACTATCACCGTCAGTTATATATAATTTACCATATCTTTCAACATCTTCATCTTCTTGTTGTTTTAACATACTTATACTAACCATACCAGTACCACAACCTAATTCTAGTATATCACCTTTGGAATTAGGTATATTGTTTTCAAACAAATATTGTGATAAGAATAAGGATGCTTCCCATGTACGTAAGCCAGTTGTACCTAAACCAGAAATCAAACTTGGCGATTCACGAATAGTAATTTGATAAGTATTATCAAATGTATAAGTGATAAGATCTAAATCTGTTGGTTTTAAAGGTTGACTGTTTAACCATTCCATCAAGCATTCGTAATATGATTCGTTAATTTCTGTGTCTGAAAGTTGAAATTTATCTATAAGCATTTTAACAATTGTCATACTATAATAAGCATTAGTTTTGGATATTTCCTTTAAAACTTCCAATATTTCATTTTGCTGTTCTTCATTCAAAGGTAACGCTAAATCTTTTATACAAATACAATGTAAAGGCACTCTTTGTTTGAGTTGAATAATAAATTTTTTCATTGTCGAAGAAAAGATTTATGATAGTTACAGTGTAAAAATCTCGGATTTTTTTTTGATTTTTTTCGTTTTCTATACAAGTTTATTGTCGGTAGAATATTATAGAATAAATTAATTAACCAAAACACCCCAACATCTGATTCTCTTGACACCTCCATCTGGAATCATAATCAACTTTACATGGGTATATGCCTTGTCTCCTGTCACTTCGTAATCATGTTCCTTATCTGGTCCAGTCTTAGATTTATCGACGACAGTTTCCCAGTTTGAATCATCAAATGTTGGGTCAGTAGAACTGTTGATACCTTCAACTTTGATATATTGTGGAAAATTACCTCTGAAATGTGCAGTATCCACTGTAATTTTTTTAACAACTGTCTTGTGACCTAATTTGATAATTGTCCAATCTATATGATTACCACCTCTTGATCTTTTAGTTTCCCAACCATCGGACATATCATGCCCTCTGCCGGGTAATAATAAATTATCTGCAGATCCAAAATGTTGATCAGAGACTGATATACAAACACCACCTTGGATTGCACTTGCAGTATCTAATTGAATGGATAAGTCTGTTGGAATAATTGGAATAACATGACCATATAATCTGAATCTTGCAATGCCTCCATCTGGGTACATGTTTAACTTGACATAATTATAAGTTTTAGTAGTGATTGAATCTCTAGCAAAGAATTGTTTTTGAGATGGGCCACATTCAACCTTAGGTACTATCACATCCCATTTTGCATTCTTTAAATCACTTTCATCAACTAAAAGTGATGCTTCAACAGAAATTTGTGGTGCATGATTACCGTTGAAAAATGCAGTGTCAACTTCACAGCCAATTAATTTAGCTGATGAAACACCCATTTTAATAATAACCCAATCGGCTTCTTCAGTATTATGTCTACGAGTTTCCCAACCATCATACCATGCACCAGCATAGACGAATTTAGTTGCATCTCTAATTGGTTCCTTTGGTTTGATTAGGTTTTCAGCAGCTGCAAAGAATTCATCAGAAAATGCAACAACTTTACCACCAAGTTTTTCACCAATAATATCAGTGTATTGTTGGACAATAGTAGTTTTGAAAGTTTCAGCGTCGATTTTGTTTACAGTAGCCATTTACTTACGTGAAAAAAATACTGTAACTTTGTACTAGAAACGCCGAGAGGAGGAATCACGTCTCGTTTTATAACAATTTTAGATTCAAAATACCACACTCTCGGCGAATTTGTTGGAACATGTATGAGGAATGAGTGAAAAATTTTGCATGAGGTATTAACTTTTTGTGAAGCCGATGAGGACATTTTCGCTTACTACATTTCAAAATTTATATATACTCGGAGTGTCAGCACATAAACTATTGTATAAATCTGGTATTTGGTGGTTCTCTTTCTTCTCATTTGGACTTACATAAATACAGGGAGAATTTATTTTCATCTTTAGATCTTTACAAGAATTGATCTGAAGTAGTTTTTATCTTACTTCAGTTCCTATATTCCGATACACATTATCATCTGACAAGTATTAACTAGTATTCCCTATGGATTTCGTTACTGCGGAATGCCTTATTTACTTTTGTGTGATACAATCTTTATATACTATTTGTACAATCTACTCATAACTTGATAATACATATTCATGTCACACGTTACTGAGAAGAGTGTTAATCTAAGCAAACAATGTATAATATTCATGTTCGCACGTCATAGCATGAGGAGAAAATCCCCACAGTAGCAATCACACTTTCCATTATTCATTTCACATTTTCCGACCAATTTAAAGTTGAGGCTTTGCATTTAGGCCACAGTATTTTCTAAACAACGTGTACACAAATCCATCTGTGACAGTAATTATTCATAGTCAGTGTAATCAATGTTATACGCTTACTATAATCCTCAACATGAAAAGTGTGAATATCTTAGCTCGTACATAATCTATCTTATTGTAAAAAAATACTACAACAACATTTTAAGCCGTGCTCTTGTATTTTAGAAAATAAAAGATTCAAATATAAACTGTGATTTTATAAAATTCAGTAGTAAAACCGAATACAAATAACATATTTTTTGTCTGCCCTGATACTAGTTTAATAAATTGCTTATTCTCTATTTTTCTAAACGAAATTCAAACTTTTGAGTATCTCCTGTAAATACATCTTTTTCGACATAAGTTACAAATCCATCACGAGAAATAACTAAAACAGTCTGTGTTCTTGTTCCGTATGTATTCCCCATCGATAGTTCGCCATCTATATCATTCTTCAATTTGGGCACAAATATACTTTTTTTAATATCGCCAGACATTGCTTTATATAAAGAACTATCGGGAACTAGACAACAAACATTCATTACATCAAATACTTTATCAATTGTACTTTTTAGTGTGGTTGTAGCTATGACATTTTCTTCAAATAACTTTTTGCCATGTGTAACTTTTACCCAGGGATCATCAACTGCAGAATTGGATATTCCAAACGTTTGATGATCATCTATATGTGTTACTTTTTCACTTCTATTGGAAATAACATATAGCTGATTTCCAATATTGCCAAAAAATAGTGAAAAACCGCCAACTCCTTCAAAATTATTACTTCTTTCTCTAATTTCACGTGCCCAGTCTAATGGATCTAAATCACTTTGCAGAAAATCTTTTGTAATGATACCTCTTGAAATTGCACCTTTCTGACAGACATACAGGTTTTCCCTATAATTGACCAACACACAAATTCTTCCTGTTTTACTTATTCCAATCCAACTTCCGTGTTCTTGCCTTGCTAAATCAATTGGCATCAAAATGTTCTGTGTTACAAACGATGCTCTAGCCGTGGGCCTGGCAAGGAATTCATCTCTGTTGGATCCTAAAACCAGACTGTAAGATGGATGTTTCAGTGTACAAAGTAAAATGCACATTTTTGTGGTGTCACTGTCTATTTGATGTTTGAAAGGCAATAAATATCAGTATTATTGATGCAGAGTTGAGAAATATGTGAATTGTGGGGTATTAGGAATTATTTTTATCGTACCTATCACCACTTCTCCCGCAGTGTCTTTTACGTTTTCTATACGATATACGATGAACAATATTATGTACAAATACTTTTATAAAGATCCCGTTACTCGAGTGGCTAGGTATTGCTTACCAAATGATACGTTGAACTTCAGTTTCCGTAGCCCATTGGAAGGTGTATTGAAGAAAAACTAAGTATAACGCTTGCGTCCAGAACCATGACCATAGCGTCTCACTGATATACCTAATATTTGAATTATACTTGCGTAAAAAACTCAAAGGAAGCAATGGTAACTTGGTTGGTGTTGCTAATAATCTGAAAATTATGTATGGTAGAATATAGTATCTTGGTTCAAATAATGGTGATAGCATAACAGAAATAGATAGACAAGCCATAAATGCATAGAATATAACCATACCTCTATTTTTCATTAAAGAATATACAATGTGAAACGAAAAATGGTAAGCCGGTAATAAGTAATATCTACTTGTTTCTGTTCTAAGGATAAAATTTCTAACAATGTAAAAAACATAATGTCTATTATCAGCCAATACAAATGGATGAATAATTGTAAAGCCTTGGATTGTAACAAATAAAATTGGAATCCAGGCAGCATTGAAAAGTAACCCTGAAATAGTCAGAAAGTTACTTGTAAAGTATTCCAAAACTGTACCCAGTGAAATCCAAATTGGTACAGTAAACACAGCTAAAAATGTAACACAATAACAAATTTGGGCTAAGTGTGGAACTAAAATGTGGTTTTCCTTGTCGCCTAATGCAATTCCACCATTCAAGTAAACAAATGCAATAAAAATTGCACCAATAATTACATATGGAACTGCAATACTAATGTTTGTTAACGAGGTTTTCAAAAATGTAATCACATCGTTATCATTTTGTCCGTTCTCCTTAACTTTCATATCAATCAAATAAATCATTAAAAACATTGACCATGCAATATTTGTTTGTCTGAATGTTAAAGAGACTAAACAAATAAGAGCTGAAACTGATGACGTGAACAAATAGCCCTTTGGTTTCCAAATGATAACAGTCAAAGCAGCAATAATGAAAAAACTTGACCAAACATCCGTATAATATAATGAGTAAAATAAACTTAATAGTGGATTAAGTAAAATGATATTTGATGCATAACCTGGATTCTTAATTTTATTTCTAATCAAAACTGCGCAAACAGTAATCAATACACCTCCAATAAAATTGAAATATCTAACATCGCTCAATGTGCCTTCAAGCCCAAAAATTTTACAGTATAATGTAGTTAAATAATACAATCCGGGTGGTGTTGTAATTTTTGAATCCCATGTAGTATAGTCGCCATTTAGAATGGTTTGAAATTGGGGATAATGAAATTTTTCATCAATATATAGATAGTTGACTTCTTCACTCACGTCCAAAACAAACTGTTGTAATGGTAACGCAACGATTGCACTAACAACAAGATCTAATAATCTCTCAGCAAGTAACATCAATTGTTTGGTTGTTTTATAAAAAAACTTGAAGAAGAAAAGTCTACATAATAAGTTAAAAATGAAATATGGAAGTTACAAAACCGCGTTGGATTTCCAGATGAACAATATTTGAACTAACAACTAACATTATATACTGCTTTTTTTTCTCAAATTCCTCATAGACTATAAAAGTCTTATACAACTATACATCGGAGCTATCTTGGAGCTAGTTTGACCATCATGGAAATATGGTCAAAGATACTACTTGGAATATTTCTTCTTCGGAATTTCACTTACGCAGCGGATTTAAATTTCAATACTCCGAATGAGACATTAAATGAACTATTAGAACTAACTTATTATTCACAAAAAACTTCATGGCCTTACTTATCAGCTAGTAGGGCAATTGCATTAAGAACACAACGGGACATTTTTGCAAACAACTCAATAGCTTTTAATGTCTTACCGGGGGTTGATCTATCGCATGTTTTGTTTGAACCATTTGGATATAATGCAACATCGTTAACCACATTTCAATCTTTACTTCAAGTTGGTGTTCAAACCTTTGTTATTGATTTATACTATAATGAAGATACTAAAAATTGGCTTTTATGTCCATTGAACAAAATTTTAGGTAAACCTGTTACTCAATGTTCAAACACTGATTTTGGATTTGAACAGTTATTAGATATTTTAGAATCCTTTATACTGGCAACAAACAATGATCTAAATATAAATGTTATTTATTTACTCATGAATCTACATTCTTTGCGGATACCAACAAATATGACTTCAAAAGTTAGTAGAAACTATACGACTTCAAAAATTGAAACACTAACCGATATTTCTGCATTTGTTAGTAATGCGGTGAATCCCAGCTACATTGATCCACAGTCATTACCATCATTACATACGCTACTTTTCAAATACAAATTTAGAATATTTTCCATAATTAACGAATATAACTTATTCAATAATACAAGCTACGACATACTTAGCGATAACTCTACATTATTTGCATCAACAAACTCAATCAATTCAATAAACTCGAAGAGTCCAATAACAAAAAATAATTTCAAAGTATTAAGTATAAACTTTGATTCTTTTGGAAGCTTAAATGAAAATTTGCCACTAAACTCATCTGTTATATCGTTCTCATACGATAGTGCAACTCACCCATATACGGATCAAACTTATGTTGAAACAATAAGATATGGTTATAATCCAATTTTAAATCATACTTTCACAGATATAAATGATATTTCTCTATTTCTAGAAATTTCATCATGGTCATGGTCTGCATTTCAACCAACGGTGACAAATTTCGATCAAATTTCAGACTCAAAATTGATGGAAGAATTTACTGTTCTGAATTGGGCGCATGATATCATGAATATTACAGATGTTAGCAGCATCAATGGAACAGATTACATCACTGATAATTCAACCAATAAACCGGAACAAAACAATAATAGGACTGTAACGGAGGATGAATATATCAATAGATGTGCAGTTATAACAAAAATTGGATGGATTGCAACATCTTGTGATAGAAAAGTTTCTCCAGTTTGCTATGATACGACAAACTCCTCATACTATCATATTTTAGATGATAAAGTTAATTACAAAAGAGCTGATACTGCATGTAAGAATTATAATGGAAAATTCAGTTTAGCAGTACCAACGAATTTTCATGAGCAGCGTTCTATTATTTCTTTGATTAATTCAACAAGTGACTATTATTGGATTAATGTAAATTCTTTATCGAGTGAAAACTGTTGGGTTGTTGGATCAAATACAAATTGCCGATATCAAAAAATTATATCAAGACATATTTTTATACAAACTATTACTCCAGCCTCTGTGCTTACAGTAGTTTTGCTTGCCATATTAATATATTTACAATTACATGGTTTGCCGGTACATCAAAACAGACGATATTGGAAAAAACTACTTAATGAAACTCTTAAGAATGATTATGATGGTGTACCATCATAAATTCTGATTTATTATCTAATTATATCTGTGGATTTATTTACACCTTCTTCTGTATCAATAATATTACTACCATATATATCATCATCATAAATTCCAGTTTTAAAGTCGTACTTTGAATTCCAAATATTATAGATTCTAACAGATTGATCACTGAGTGATGTACAAATTGAATTAAAATCATTAGAAATGTCAGCTGTTAATATTCTTGTATCTGAGGGTGCAGTTACCCTTAATCTCAGTTTCATTGAAGGATATGAATAAACTGCAAGTATTGCATTTTTATTTACCAGGTCACCAAAACCAAAAGTGACTAGTAATTCCTTATTTGATCTTGACCAAATAATAGCAGTGACCTGAGCTTTTGTTTTGAATTTACTTATTAATGTTCCTGACGTTGAATGCCAAAATCTAATAGTTTTATCTCTACTGCCACCTCCAGTAACAAGTAAGTTTGGCATCCATGGGCAAAATGCTACTGCTTTGACAGCAGCTTCATGTTTCAAATAAAACATTTTTTTTGGTTTTGTTAAATCTGAAATATCCCAAATACTGCTATTATTATTATTTGCACCTACAACCAATTGCTTACCGCTTTCATTAATATCAATTCCGCAAATCTGCTGTTGATCACACTTAAATGTGATTTTTAACTTCAATGTGTAAGCCTTTTTTACTGTCTTTTTTGCTTTGATTTCATACAACTTGAATAAAGAAATTTCACCGACATCATTGCCAACAAAAACATAGTTCGAATCACTTAACCATTTAATGCAACAAATACTAGAGTTTGATTTTGTTGCTTGTTGTGCAACAATAGAAACCGAATCCCTAGCATATATGTACACCTTTGCCTCTTTTGTACCGACTGCAAGAAAGTCTTTTGAACTGTAATTTAAGGCTGAGATAGTATTCTCTCCAAAAGATTCAAGTGAAATTGTTCCACTACTTTCATTCCAACAATAAACAGTTGATCCTAAACCGGCAGCTATTAAGTTGCTTTTGTTTGCCCAGCAAACAAGGTTGGAGTAGTAATCATTTCTTAGTCCTGGTGCATTCAAAACCTTGAAGGGTATTTCTGGTAAATTATCTACATCAAAAGAGGTTTGCAATATCATAAAATTTGCATTCTTCTGTTTTAATGGTATGTCTTGATCTATTGAATCATTATGTAAGCTTTTGATCTTTTTGGGGCTTCTCAAGGGTTTAAAGTTTAATATTCGTTTACTTTTAAAGCCTAAAGCACTGGCAACACTTTCCTGATGTGTTAGGTTGTATGGCTTCAAATTAGACAAATTTGGGAGATCGATCGGAATTATATCATTGTCGTTAATGATTGAGTCATGATTCAAATTATTGATAATATTAGCACTTGCATTGACGGAACTGGTATTTGAAGATAAATCAAAATTCCCGTAATACGTAGAGCTACGTAATGCATCACTTAGAAATATTGGTTCTGTTCTTGCGGTAAAATCCATTTGAACACTATTTATTGTGATCAAATTAGATGTAATTGGAGATGATAACAAAGTGTCTTGCAAAGTACTGTTGTGGTGATTATAAAATTTTCTATCAGGTGATAATAAATTGTTAGCAGGTAAAAACCTATCTACTACCGAACCATAACTTGAAGTATTGTTAGACAACAATGTTTCTGGTTGTAATGGATGACGTTTATCTAAATTGCTATGATTTCGGGGATTACATTTATCCTTTTTTTGCTTTTCATTTCTTTGAGTAACTGACTTTCTTAATGGTTTCATTATCAAACTTTAATTGTTTTTAAAAAGAAAAATTATCGCAAAATATTAGTTATTTATTCTATAAAATTTTTGATATATAAGTATATTAGTTAATGCGTAAAATATAATTTGTCTAAATGCGTGTCATTAAAGGGGACCAATAAAATGGTATATGCAAAAACGTCAAAGTTAGCAAGCAAAGAAAATTCCGTTGAAAGTGTCCAGTTGGAAGCTGCAATAAGAAAAACAATAGGAAACAAAATAATGCAAAAGCTAAGAGGTTGGAAAAATTAAAGATATTTAACTGCCTCTTTCGGTTTTTGCCCATTAAGAAATCATGTTGAGGATGAGAAATCTGAAAATGCTCGCCGAGCCTTCAGTAGATCAGATCAAACAATAAAACTTTCTTCATGAAAGCTGAAACCGCAATCATTAGCCCATAATCTGACATTATCAACCATCCCACTGGGTCCAGCGCCAATGACCCAAATTGTATCATCTGGTCTACCATCTTTTTCTTGAAAACGTGCCTTTCTGTTCGCAATAAAAGTATCATTAGAGTAAAGTTCATTAATTTGATAATTATATGCAGACGATGGATCTTCCCTGATATTGTAACAAACAGATTGGCCATTTTGTAAACTAACAAGTGGACCACTACATGAAGATCCAATACACCAACTATAATAATATAATCCTAATTTAGGTCTACCAAATTCGATACGTGAGAAAGAACTTTTCAAAACCCAATAATCTTCTAAATCATCATATAGTGCAGAGGATGAAGTTGTTGATATAGTTTTATTAAATAATTTTTGATTAATTGAAGAATTGTTTGCTGTTGGAATATTGGCTTTATATGACAAGTTGTTCAATCTACCCAAAACATCATTGAAATTTTTAGACTTTTGAATTTTCGAACTGTGTAGTAATGTTGCAGATGATGGATTTATGATTGTCTGTTGATTATCAGTTGTTGTCGATGATGTTTTGCTTCCTGAATCTGAATGATACTCCTTATCGTTAATGTTATCAACACCTGCAGTAGGCGATGACACAATATTCGAAGGTAAGCCAATAGGTATTTCATTTTTATAAAGTTCTTTTTCATCTAATTCAATATCAACAGTTTCGGTTTTGTAAGAGTCTGAAAATGTATTATTATGATTTCTAAATTCAATATAACTCTTTCTATGCATTGGGTGTAAGTTTTGAAATGGAGATTCGGTGTTGTATAAGGGATAGTTAAATGAATTTTTTAATGGGGTTGATTCGTTGACAGGTAAATAAGGGTCAGGTTCAGTGACCTTGACTTCAACACCGGGTTCTGTAAATCTTGGACTACTCGAAAATGAATCATCAGGTGTTCTTACAGAACTTGCGTTATGGCTGCCCTGTACATTATTGAAATCAATTTCAGTGTCGGAGTTCGCATTATAATATGAATAACCACCGCTCAAGATTTCTGTTTCTTGTTCCATTTGCAGCTTGATTTTATTTTTATGCAAATCCGCTAAAGCATCTTTAAAATTTGCCTTTTCACTTTCTGTATAATTACCAGTAATAAAAATATCAATACAATCATCGTTAACAAGATAATTCTTGAAATAGTCCAAAACTTTCAAATCTTCGTGATCTCTAATAACCCATATAATTTTGACCACTGAACCATTATAATTCAAAACTCTTAAAATTGGTAGTGCAAAACTGATTGCTGATCCACCAACAACGATTAAACATTTTTTAACTTTTGTTTTGACCAATAAAGAGTTTAAACTATTACCACTAATACTGTGACTTAAAGGATTAGAAGATCTAATATGATTCAAAGTTTTCATGTTTTCAATAAATGCTAAATGTGGTAAATAAGCACCTGTTATGAGGTAAGGCTTATTGTTTTTCAATTTGTACGTTCCCACTCTAATGATTAATTTTTGAGTTTTATCAACTGGTAATGATGCCAAAGTGTATGGGTGTTGAATGGGAAGTAGAAAAATTTTCAAATAATTCCAAATCTTCCATTGATTTTCGTTATAATCGATTAATCTTACGTGACAACCAGGTAAGTTAAATAATCTTGAAATTGAATCGTTTGGTAAATTTGCAAGCACCATATTATCAGAAATCTTAAAAATTGAAATTTTGGAGATTTTGGACATTCTGCATTTATAATATATTTGAAATAATAAAATAAAACAATTTAAACCAGTCAAGTATGGTATTCCTGGTCTAACGTGAAAGTATAATGTAAGTGTAACAATCCAAGTACATATATAATGATTGATGAAAAAGAAATTATAAAACTTTCGTCTAATCCAAGGCAAGGAAGTGAAAGCAAGTACCAAAAATGCAAACATTGCAATAAATCCCATCTGATTATCAAGCCTTTGAAATTTGGAAACAGAGTTATTGATTGTGTATAAATAACAATAACAAATTGTGTGTAATAAACTTTGCAAAACAATGATTCTCGATAACCATTTATGAATTGGTAATAATGATAGATAAAGAACATTTGGTAGTGGAGATGGCCTTAGAGTTAAAAATAAGACAGTAGGTAAACAATAAACAGGAACTCTGCCTAGTCTTGCAGCAATAAATCTAATATCAAAGTCATGTGTTTGATTCAAGGATAAAAAAGTTAAAATTATTGACCAGAATATAATCATCTGAATAGATGTTGGATTCCATCTTAAAATATTATTTGGGGGTGCCAGTCGTAACCTTCTATTGATCTTTAAAAAATTATAATAGATGAAGTTTGAGATTCTATTCCATCTTGGCAACATCAATATGAAAATTACTGTTATGAAGAATGTGAGATACCCATAAAACAAAGTTATATCTCTTCTATCACTTTTCCAATTGAAGACAAAAATACTATTCAGATCATTCAAAGAAGAAGATATTGTTGTGTATGAAGTGGACATCATTGATTACGTTCAATTGATCTAGTTGTTATTGAGATGTATGAAGTGCAGTAATATAATTTGTAAAATTGATGTGATAAATCTAATGAAGGCCACTAAAAACAATTACCAATCCGACTCAATAGAATGGTAAGTGTGGAATATAATGGAGTGGATTCCAAACGTGCTAATCAGTATATCACCACGGGAAATAATATAAATTAATTTTCCTAAAATAGGGGCAGAGTACAGAGAATCTATGATTTACTATTGGCAGGATACCTGGTTGGGTGTAACAATCTATCCCATTCATGATTGAATCTAACTTAACGGAAATTTCACAGTGCGGCCTTATTACTAAACTAAACATTAAACACGATAAATCCATCAGGGGATTATTTTATTTATTTTTTATTATTTTAATTTTTAGCCTTTTGAGTACGGCATGTTCTGAAAAAATATCATTACGTAATCACATGACAAAAACACCACGTGTCAATTCTACGGGCTTTATGAGTGTTGTGTCCAACCCTCTTTAGACACGTACACCCGCGCACCGCTTGCTAATTAGTTCTTACATCTGTTGCGTCTTGCACGTTTGATGCGTTTGCTCCAAGAGCAGATCCCCCTGCGCACCGCACACATCATTTCTACTATGGTCGAACAGCTTTCTCAGCAAATTTTCACAACACCATTCAATCAACTTCCATAGTATGGAGTGAAATTATTGCAATTTCTTGAATTTTTACATTGGATTTTTAATCTTTTACTTTAATTTTGTTTATTTCTCCAGGTACCAGACTAAGCAGATTACTCACAATGGCTGACTTTTCCTTAACTCAAGAAGATTTACAACTCTTGATTGCTGCAAATGCACATCTTGGTTCCAAGAACGCTAACGTATGTACTTGAAAATTTCCAAAGTTTTTAATGACTCGTATTCAAGAATATAGAAGGAAAGAAAAGATTTAATTTTTTATATTTCAAAAGAAACATGTTATTTGAGCTCAGAAAATTATACATTATTTGAAAGAGAAAACTTGAGAGAATTTATTCAAGAATGAATGCATATTTATAAATGAAGTTTTACAAAAATAACTTAATGAACAGGCCAACCAACAAGCTAATTTAGTATATTACTCAATCTTTCAACTAGATCATCAACAATATAATATTTTCACAAAAATATTATATTGTTTTTTTAGAGATCAAAGACTAAACGTTATAACTAGTATTATATTCATTAAAGGTTATGTACCATTGATTTGCACATAAAATAATTAAATCTTTTTAATCTGAAATGTCACAATGCAAGATCTAAAAAATTCTTTTTCACAATTGCTGATTACTCTATAGTTCAAATACTAACATTATATTTTTTTCTACTTTTATTTTTATTATAGGTTCACCAAACCGGTTACGTTTATAAGACCAGATTAGATGGTGTTAACATTATTAACGTCAACAAAACCTGGGAAAAAATTGTCTTAGCTGCAAGAATTATTGCTGCTATCCCAACTGAATCTGATGTTGTTGCTATCTCATCAAGAACTTTAGGTCAAAGAGCTGTCTTAAAATTTGCATCCCACACTGGTGCAACTGCTATTGCAGGTAGATTCACTCCAGGTTCATTCACCAATTATATCACCAAATCTTTTAAAGAACCAAGATTAATCATTGTTACTGATCCAAGAACTGATGCTCAAGCTATCAAGGAATCTTCATACGTTAACATCCCAGTTATTGCATTATGTGATGTTGATTCTCCAACTGAATTTGTTGATGTCGCAATTCCATGTAACAACAAGGGTAAGCACTCTATCGGTTTAATCTGGTGGTTATTAGCAAGAGAAGTCTTAAGATTAAGAGGTACTCTTCCAAACAGATCTGAAGCATGGTCTGTTATGCCAGATTTATACTTCTACAGAGATCCAGAAGAACCTACTGTTGAAGCAACTGAAGAAACTGAAGAAACTGAAGAAGCAACTGAAGGTGAACAAGCATGGACTGCTGAAGCAGATGCACAAGATTGGGCTGCTGAAGGTGCTGAAACCAAGGATTGGGCTGCTGAAGGTTCTGAAGAAGCTGCTGCTGCTCCAGCTTGGTAAATGTGTAATTTACAAGTTTTAATTTAGTATAGTATTACTTTCTTCCAAGTATTATATCTTTATAAAATAAAAATAATTAAATCATCTTTCTATGTTCTAAATTCATACAATGGTAATCATTTCATCAAATCAGTAATTCTTGAGGATGTTGGTTCATAAATATCGTGAATTCTGAAGAAAAACTAACAGCAATTTGGCGCTACACATTCTTTTAATGTTGACATTTACCCTAGAACAGCGGTTTTTTAGAATTAAAGTGACTTTGATTAGAAGTACTAGTTTAACATACATAAGGTTTACAAATAGGTACATGGCTGTGTATCATAAATTTATTATTAGGTTGTGTCTTTACATATTGATTCTTTTAACATATTTTCTATCTCCATCATTTCATTCAGTTTTAGACAATAGCTCAATCTTAATTAGATTATTATTAGTCTCAATATTGTTATCAATTATTTACGTTGAAATATTTAATATCATCAATAATTTATTTGTCAATTCACTAGATTCTGAAAATTTTCAAATACCAACACTTGCATTCAGAAGAAGAAATTCAGTCTCAACTGATATATGATAATAATGTCACTAGTAGAAAATGAAGACCTAATTATATTTTGGCCAATAGATTTGGTGTTACCGAAGAGTGATAAAAATACTGAAAAATATGTTCTAGTGGGTTATACAATTAACAAATCTAAAGTAGTCGTCATTGATTCGATCAAGTTAAATGACTTTAAAGAATTGACCAACAAGATTGATAAAGATCTTTTCAGACATTTAGAGATCTTAAGTTGTATCAATTTTAAGTCAAAAAAGATAGATAACTTAGTTACAGATTTTCATCGTAACGAAAATAAACCAATCTTATCTGCCAATCAGACATTGATATATTTCAAACCTCCAAACTCTTGGAAACTGGAATATTATTCTTTAGATCCGATTACAATTAATATATTCTGGAATAAAAATGATCAGAAAATTGAACAAATATTCCAAAGGGCAACAACGAATAGATATACAGAAAAGCTTAATCAGCATTGGGGTGAACTTCCTTTAAGATTGGGTAACAATGAAATGAGAGACGTCTTGAGAATTGTGAATTTGACAAATTACATTAGATTGAAAATTAATTCAATTCATAGCAACCAAAATGATGCAGAATCATTCTACGATAAATTCAATAATACTGGTATGTTTGTGATGTTCATATCATTTTTTTATACGTTCTTAATTCAAAATCCATGTTTCTATTTGAGCAATTTTTTGACACATCCATTTTTAAAAATAAAATATAAAAAGATAAAAGATAACTCTTCAAACAACATAAATCAATATCATTCTAAGCTTTCATTGTGTTCCATATCCTACACTTTTCATCAAGTAAATTTGAGATTAAAACAGTTTTATAATTTACCAATGCAATTTAAGAAATTAAAGCTATCTAAAAGTGAAAGTGAAAAATCAATTATACGGTACTCAAGCTTTTCCCCAAGTGAATATATCAAGTTTTACAATACTGTTTGGCTTATAATAAATGATTTACTGCTAGGGAAAATTGTGAGTAACGTTTTGATATCTAATCATGACCAATTAATTGAAACAATCCAATCAGTTGTACCACTTTATGAACATTTTTTAAACTCTATAATCAGTTGGTTAATGAATTCACCTGCAGGTTTCAAATTAAATAATGAACTGGCATCATTTATGGGACAATTGATCTTTTGGGTTTTAGGTTTATGGGAAAGTACAATGTTGCAATGGATTACTGTTAAAATTGACATTATTTTAAAATGTATTGAAACACTGACTAAGTTTGGTGGGTTATCAATTTTAGTTACAGTTTTGCTGGATTTAAGTTCTTTAATGTTTTTAAACATAAATGGATTTTACATTTCATGTACAAGACTTTACTTCTGGCAACTTAACATAGTTAGATCACTGTTTAAATTGTTTTATGGCAAAAAGTACAATGTCTTAAGAAATAGAGTTGATTCCAATAATTATGAGTTTGACCAATTGATGTTAGGAATTATTATTTTTACAATATTAATTTACTTATTACCTACAGTATTTATTTTTTACTTAACATTTGTTACCGCAAGGCTAGCTCTGTTATTACTGGCTCATTTTTTAAAAATACTTCTTATTTCTATAAATTATTTTCCGATTGTTGTGTTGCTATTGAAACTGAAAAATCAAGAAAGACTCCCATCTGGAATTGTCTTGAACCTTGACTACGAGAATGATTGCTTTATTTTAAAATCAAGATCACTAACAATGAATGAAATATTTAGAAGCCATATAAATTCAATGCTTCATTTTAACCTTTTCAATCTAAATAACGAAAACTTGAAAGATTACAATAATGTTTATCATGACAATAACTACAAAATCAGTGATATAATTGAAAATTGGAACAGGGTATCCCTTGTCACCTTAACAAAAAATATATTGTTTGGTATAAAAGTATCAGATTATGATTATAAAAAGATGTTTTAAAAGTATTTAATTCTAATAAATTTGTGCTTTAAATTTTATAAAATATATCACTATAAATAAATAAATTTTCATATTTATTATATACTTCAGGTATATACATGAATGGGTTTTTTCTTGCTCTAGTTCATCACATTTATTTTTTCTTCTTCTTTGAAGCACTTGCCGCTTCTCTAATTTTCTTTGGAGAACCTTTACCCCTTCTCTTGAGATCTTCCACTCTTTCAACTCTATACTGTTCAGGTTCATTAATAATTGTAAATGAAGGCGTACTTAGTTGTTTGGCAATTTTAGCGATGGATGGGAAATCTGATGGACCATAGTAGTTAGCTAAAGTTTGACCCTTTAATGGAGCTGCTAATATTTTTGCACCAGTTCTCATTTTACTTGGATTGAATGTAGTTCTAAAAATTTGACATTGGGTTTGTTCAAGTTTAAAAAGTAACTCCTTGGAAGGTTTGGTCAAAGTTTTTAAAGCGTTCTTAGTAGCAACAGCAGACATGAATTTATCGTAGATTCACTGATCAGAAAAAAGGATAAAGTAGCTTGTTCATCAACCAAATATTGAAAAACATGTTTGTCTTTTGGTTTTTCATGAAAGTTGAAAATGTAAAAAATATTTGAGAATATAATATTGAACCTCAACTTTTAAAGTCATTTACAGAATATATTCTTCCATTTTGTTTATACACGGCCACTTGCTTTAAAAAAGGTTATTGTAGGTGTTATATAATGTACTGATAGGTGATTTGTTAAATGAAGACTAGCAAAGAGTTGGAAATTATCATTAATCTTTCTAATAACCTGGAAAACTTTATTTCTTATGGAGTTTTATTTATTACGAATTTTCCGGGATTACCTGCAGTTGGAATGCCGGTTTCTGGATGCCCTGGTTGGAATTGGTTGGATTTTCCATACATTGAAACATCAGGAATGTCACCTTTATTACAAGGATTAAGGTTATTAATAAGACGATTGTACTGCAGATTGACATATAAAATTGACGATAGGATTCCGGGATTGGCATTGGTTCGTATATATATGATGCCAACGGATTCACCCTTTGACGAATTGGTGCAGTGGTATAGGAAGAGGTACTTCAGATTTAAAAGACAAATAACTTGGTTGGACAAACGATGCTTGATGATTTTGGAGAATTTACTTACTATTACGGATTTTAGTAACATAGCATTCAATTTAAGTTCTACAAGTGATATAACAAAATACCTTTGTTCAAATCAAGTGGCAATTATCAATTTTATGTGTGATTGTCCTGAGATTATAAATGTACCATCAGATGAAATGAACTTCCATCTGCAACGACTTATTAACAAGAAACCATTCCATCCATATATTGCTCAAACCAATGGCACAGATTTGTCACTTCACTCTCGCTTGAGTAATTTGTATTTAAACATTAATTCACCTATTACGAATCTTAAAGTAAGCAATGATGAAAATTTTATAACAATTAATGATAAGATCAAAAATGATGAAATAGAAGGTTTCAAGAGTACACTATATAATTTTCAGAAGCGTTCAGTCTTGAAAATGTTTGAAAAGGAATCATCACAATCCTATAAATTAATGCCAAACATTATAGCGCTGAAGAATAGTGATAAAGTAGAGTACTACTTTGATATAAAAACATTACTTCCTGTTTTGAATCCACCATTATATTTACCTCCAAGGGGTGGAATTTTAGCTGAAAATATGGGATTAGGGAAAACATGTATTTGTCTAGCCCTTATATGTCTATCTAAATTTGAAATTTCCGAAATTCCATGGACAAAAAAAGATACGATGAAACCAGTTCAGAATGAAGTTTCCAGTTTATTTGATACATGTGTGAATTTTATATCACAGCATTCAATTCCCTGGAAAGAATATTATGATGATATTCCATCACATATTATTAAAACATTGGAAGCAAATGTTGGATACTTTGATAAAAAAGAAATCTCAATTTCCAAGCGTACAACAAGATTTACCAAATCTGATAAGACGTATTCATGTAAAAGAATTTACCTATCATCTGCTACGCTTGTTGTCTTGCCTGACAATTTGTTTCATCAATGGAGAGTTGAAATATTAAAACATGTTGACAGGGACTATCTTACAATTTTGGAAATTCAGACATTGAAACAAACGCACATTTTGAAAAACATTAAACCAAATGATATCAATAAATATGATATAGTATTGATCTCAAATACTGTGTTTTCAAAGCAATTTGAAATTAAAGATTCAGTGCTAAAGCGGATCTATTGGAAAAGGTTATTTATTGATGAGGGACATTCAATGAATTCCAAAACATCAAGAGCTGTTTTACTAACAAAAGGTTTAATGGTTGAAAGAATGTGGATTATTAGTGGCACACCAACATCTGGATTGACCAACTTGCATGTTGAAAATGAATTAAGTGATTACACGGTACAAAAGGCATTTGATCCAAAGCAAGATTTGATTAGATTAGGAAATATGGTTTCAAATTTTTTTAAAATTGAGCCATGGTGTTTAGATAAAAAGTTATGGTCTGAAAGTATTATTAAACCATTTGAGAAAAATGAATTTAATATAGAATTACAATTATCACAACTTTTAGATCAATTAATCATTCGACATAGTATTAATGATGTGGAAAGTGATATCAAACTTCCAACTTTGCATCATAAACCAATATTCTTGAAACCTTCATTCTACGATAAGATCTCAATCAACTTATTTATATCAGTCTTAGCAACAAATGCAATTACATCTGGTAGAAAAGGTGTTGACTACATGTTTGATCCGTCAAACAAAAGTGATCTTAGAAGGTTAGTTACTAATTTACAAAAGGGTACCTTCTATTGGACAGGTTTTAGTATTAATGATGTAGAAAATCTTTTGAACATTTGTGTTTATTCTTTACGAGAAAGATCTAAAGCCTATACAGACAATGACAAAAAAAATTTAGAGAAAGCGATCTTTTTTGCAAAATTAGCACTTTCAAATATGAGATGGAGATCAGTTACAACGGTTCATGAAATGGGATACTTTATTAAAGACATGCCGAACCTAATAGCTAATAACTATTCTCTGGTAGGTTATAAAGAAAATATTTCAGTCTTTGGATATCCACACTTGATTTCAATTCAGAAATTCTACTATAAGAACAGAATAATTAAGTCAATTGATGATTTAAATTCAAAAATTATCGAAACTTCTAGTAAATTCTGGAAAAACTATTGGAACTCAATCAAAGGTACCAAAAGTAATCCTAAGCTCACAAATCGTCCCTTAAGCAATAAAGAAGAGTATAAAGAGTTTGAGCTATCTGATGTCCAGATTATTGGCAAAACCCCTAAATGGGTAGATACGTTTAACCCTAGGTTGGAAGAAGAATTAATTTATGGGAAACCATTGAAGTCTAAACAGAAGATACCCAATAAGGGGGTGACGCTGCCAACTATGTTGCTAAATGATGAAAACAGTATTGGATTAAAAATGAGAAACTCGACAATACTCGGTACGTTGTCAACAAAACTGAACTACTTAACAATGAGGTTACTGGAAAACCAGTTGAACGGAATTAAAAGTATTGTCTTCTATGAGTTTGAAAATTCAGCCTATTATTTAACAGAATTTTTAGATTTATTAGGTATGAACTATTTAATGTATTCTCCTTATATTAAACTCAGTGATAGATCAAACAATTTGGCACAATTTGACAGATGGGATCCTTCTAAAAATGAAGGAGAAGGTTTGGCATTAGTTATGGATTTAAAGCTTGCATCCCATGGATTAACAATTATAGCAGCAACAAATGTTTTTTTTATAAATCCTGTTTGGAATCAATCAGTTGAGGCACAAGCAATTAAAAGATCGCATAGAATTGGACAAATTAAAGAAGTTTTCGTTGAAACGTTAATTTTAGAGAACACGCTAGAGGAGGAAATGTATAATATGAGAACTGACATGAAGGATTTCTCCAATGTTGAGTTAATTGATCATAGTGACATTAAGGATTACATTCTAAAGTTTCCTTATTTGAGAATGTACGGTGATGAGACATCGACTGAAGAGTATTCAAGTCTTGATGTACAAAGTGGAATACTTGGGGATTTAAATGAAGATTTTTTTGAAAACAACTATGACGACAGTATTATATTGCGTTCAATATCTAGTAAATTTGATTCAATAACTACAAAACGGAATTGGGATTTACCTTTATTTACGAAAAAAAATTTAGATAAGTTAGTAACTAATGCAAGTAAACTGAAAAAAAGAAGGTATGATGACATTGGAGAGATTGAGCAAGAAGAGAATTCAAAAAATGGTGAAATTGATGATAAAAATAAAACTATTAGACTATTAGAAAAGTTACGTTACAAACGTACATGTAAAAAAAATGTCAGATTCAATGTATAGTAAGTATATTACAGGTTATGTATAGTAGTACAAAAGAAACGTCTATAAAGTTCATGAGCGAAAAATGAGTTAATGAGTTAGATATTTGTGTTTGATATGACTTGTAAATTTCTAAGGATTAAGGAACCATCATCGGAAGTTGTTAATAATTGATTATTTATTTCAGAATAATCAACATCCAAAACAGTTGATAAATGACCATCTAATCTATTTATGACTCTTCTACTGGCAAATTCCCAAACATATGTATACCCATCATTTGATCCAGAAATGACATTAAGTAACTCATTTGACTCGCTTGTTGGATCAGGAATAAAAATTGATCTTATAAGCCAATCGTCTTCTGACGCTGTAGTACCATCAAAAACATAAGGTTTCGAACGGGTTTTTTGTTTGCTATCAAATACCTTTCTTGAGTCATAATACTTTACAGTCCCGTCAATAGACCTTGATAAAAGGTAAGATTCATCTGGTGATAAAGAAACTGAAGTAACATTATTTATATGAGATCTATTTTCAAACCAAGACTGTTCCAATTTTCTTGTGTCATAGCAATATATAGTAGGGTCAATACCAGAAAAATAAATCCTGTCAGCATCATTATCAATACAACATGATAAAATCGGTAATTTTAAAGGTGTATCTATAACCCCTGTTGGCAACTTGGACCTTGGATCCCATAATCTAAGTTTACCATCATCACAGCATGTTAGAATATGATCCCTTTTTGAAATGCTCAATTGGTTGACAGACTGATTGTGTTTGAAAGTTTTGATTTTAGCTCCCTTATTCAAATCAAAAATGACTGCTGAATGATCAGCTGAAGAAACCACAATGTGAGAACTTTCTAAATTGGACCATTCAATCCACGTGACTGCAGAATTAGAAACTTGCTCTTCACACACACCTTGAGTAACATCTTCACTCTTCCCTTCAAGCTCCTCTGTATCGGCATCTAATTGTTCCAAATTCCATATCTTAACAGTTTTATCTGTACCTCCGGATGCAATAAATGTTCCATCCTCGTTGAATCTGGCGGTATACACAGGTCCCGAGTGTGCATCTAGTTTAACGTCATCCATACTGTGGATTCTCCTATTAACTGTAACTGATCTTAAATAACTACATGTGTAATGATTCTATTCTCTATATGTATGTGATTCAATTCATGTTGCCATACATCGACGCGTCGCTTTATTGCTGCCAAAGAAGAAACGGGCAATCAGGCTTGCTATTGGCTGGTAACTAACTGACAGGAATTTGTTTTTTATGCTCAGTGGCGACAGAATATAGAAATGGGGTGAAGACATTGTTGGTTCAAATAAATTATACATATTCATCGTAAAGTATCTACATACCATTCAATTAACATGTTTGCAAGAAGAGCATTAACCGCAGTTCCAAGAAGAGTTGTTTCCGTCAGAGCTTACACTGACGGTGCCACTGGTGCAACCAGATCTGATGGTTCATCCGATACTTTCACCAAGAGAGAAAAGGCTCAAGAAGATTTTTACATTAAAAAACATCAAGCTGAACAAATTGCTGCATTGAAGGAAGAACTGGCAAAGCAAAAGGCAAAAATTGAACAATTAGAAAAGAAAATCTAAGTTATTGTATTCCATTTAATAATTTATTATACCTCTATTAACTTATTCAATTACTGTTCTTATAAGAATATTAACTTTCAACTTTCATATATTATGTGTATGTCTGTGTTGGGTTTATTTTCTTTTATTTATCTTATTTAATGATCATTTTACTTATTTATTTATAATTATATTTATTGAATTAATTCAAATTTATTCATCATCAAAACGAAAAAATAGGCTGTTTTAAATCCGCTGTAATTTTGTGGGGTTAATCGTAAATTAGTAAATATTCAGCAATTATAATAAAACAATGCTATAAATATGAAAGGTTGACTAATGATAAATGAAATTCTATATATTGTAAACTAAAATAGTAATATACCTTTTTCAAATAAATTAATTTAAACGAGGTTTTTTGATATTATCTAATAATAATTCTTCTTCATCAACTGCTGGACCTTCGGTGGCACCAACTTTAGGAGTAGAAATATCAGCATGATAATCCTTAATGATTGAGTCAACATCATCAATGTTTAATGGTCTGATATCGCCAAGTTTCTTGATCTTATTTGTAACTTCTTTAACTTGATCATCAGTTAATTGCAAGTTTAATTGTTCAACTCTTGATTTAATTGCATTCCAACCGGTTAATCTATTTGCAAAATGAATGTATCTAGTTAAACCGAAATCTGCTGGACTTAAGATTTCATAAGTTGATGGGTTTGCTAAAATTGCTTTGGCATGAATACCAGCCTTGTGGGTGAACGCACAGAAACCAGTAATTGGGTTGTTGAATGGAATGTTAACTTGAACTGCATCAGCAACTAAGTTTTCTAAGTCTCTTAACTTATGTAACTTGTATTTATTTAAAACATAATCTCTATCAGCCGCAATCATTCTGGCCATTAAACCACCTAATGGGGTAATACCATTTCTTTCACCGATACCTAAAACAGAAACATCAATTAACTTTGCACCTGCTTCTAATGCAGTATACGAGTTGGCAATGGCACAACCGGTATCATTGTGAAAATGACATTCAATATCACATGAAACAACAGACTTTAATGTCTTGACTAACTCATAGACTTGTCTTGGGTTTGCACAACCAACAGTATCTGCAATACCAACTCTATTAACACCAATCTTGTCGACAGTTTTGTATATGTTTAATAAGTCAACAATATCAGATCTAAAAGAATCTTCACTTGAAAATCTAATTTCAATACCCTTAGATTTAACAAATTCAATAACTTCAATCGCAGATTTGGTAATATAAGTCATATCCTTACCATGTGAATATTGTCTTAAAAATTGTGAAGTACCAATGACAACATCAACACCATCAACACCAGTTTCAACTGCAACTCTTGCATCATCCATGTGACACCTTATATGGGTTAAAATCTTTGCTTTTAAGCCTAATTTACAAATTGCTTCACAGTCAGCTCTTGATTGTTCACTTGCAACAGGAGATGTTAATTCAATATAATCAACACCAAAATCATCTAGTGCTTTAGCAATTTCAATTTTTTTTTCAGTTGTGAAGAAAGCGTTAGCAAATTGTTCACCCTCTCTTAAGGTTGATTCAATTAATTGAAATGAACGAACATTAGAAAGATAATCACTTGGGTTTGGGCCATATGGATTAACTTGGATATTCTTGTGGTTTTCTTCAGAAACTTTTTTGTAATCGGATAGATTGGACATTTTGTTTATGGGCAGTATACTAAAACAAAAGAAAAGGCCAAATTAATAATAAAATGTAAGTCATCAGTTCCTTCACGGTATGCAAAAACCCATCAAATGATCATGCTCGACTGAGTAATCATAAAAATTTGATTGCGGCGAGATATGAAATAATACAATTTTTCAACTAAGATTACGTAAGTATTGCGTCTATCGACGTTTGATTTGAGTTTGTTTTTTTTTTTTTTTTTTGAACTTGAACTTGAACTTGAACTTGTTTTTTTTTGAAATTGTATTTAACAAAACCTATTCTCAAAAAGAGAATAATAAGAATGAACCTTTATTCTTGTATTATGACTAATATTTATATGTTTGTAAAGCGTATCTTATAAAAAAAAATATCATAAAATTAAATCTACTGTAAAAGTCTAAAAAATTAATTTTTAAAGGTCATTTTAAAGGATAACAGTTTGACATCTTACAACATAAATTCTGTCGTGATTATTTGACGTGTAGATCTTAGGTTATGTTTAGATTACGCCGCTCGACTCCAGTGTAGAATTCTCTCACACTTGACGTCGATCATGATTATTTGTATTTTATATGTCCATACCTCACTTTAAATTAGAGCTTTTAGGCATATTTAGAAGATAACCTTAAATTTTTAACTTGTTAAAATTACTATTATTATGTTTATCAAGTGACTCCAATAGTCATCATTAATATTATATACATCATAGGATCAGACATCGCTGCCATCTGGGCCTTAAGAGGTACTTTAATGAAGTTTTTTTTTTTGGAGAAGGTATTAGAAGTCAAATTACACAAAAATATGATGCATCATAATTATATATATATATATTGCAATTACAATTACCGGTTAAATAGTTGATAAAGAAATCACAAGGCTCAAAAATAGTTTGTGTGATATCATGGTATCATTATACGAAGCTGCAGGAAAAACAAAACATGAAGAAAGAACACTTCATGATGAAGGTATAATTACAGAAAAAATTAATGTATCAGGCAGTGAGGAGCAAGTTACTGAAATTGGGATTGATATCTAAAAAGTGAAGATCGAAGAACAAGGTGTTGAACTTGAGAAGCAACACTTTGAATTGACAGACACAATATTTAAATTGAAGGGGAAAAAGAAGAATTAGAGAAAATGAAACTCCACTATTTAGAAAAAAACGAGGCTATCATAACCGTAATCGAGAATGACAAGGAGGAAAAAAGAAGAAATGGTTAAATTTAAAGAAGAGTTTAAGCCGATGAAGAAGATTTGCAAGCTGTTTGGGGAAAAAACAGAAGCTAAAAAAAGAGAGATACTCAGAAAAGTTTCGTAAAGAAAATAATTTAGACAAAGGATTCAAACTTCAGTAATGTATTTGATTTTGTTTTTCTTTTTCAAATAATTGCAACAATTGTTCTAGTTTCAAAATAGACTCATGAATTACATTTACAAATTATATATATAAGATGAGTTTGAAAGTTAAAAGATCTAGAATTTTTTATCAAAATTAGTTTCTCTACGAGATATAGACGTACCCAGTACCTTGTTCATCCCTCGATAGATACTGTTCATCTATTAGCACTTCAATTGCTTTCTTGATTTCGCTGACGGTTGGCTTAAATCTTTGAATGATTTGGAAAACTTCAGTAATCAATTTTTCATGCTTGAGCGTCTTTCTTGCCTTCATAATTCTAACAATACCGGCTTTTAATAATTCATGCTTACGTCTTTCAATTTCTTCATTAGTTTCTTTTTCTTCATTATTTGAATCACTTTGTTTAACTTGTGAAAAATTGACCTTTAATTTCTTAGATGTATATTCTTTGACAATAGTAAAGGTTGTATTTGCAGCTGTCATAAACTTTTCAGTTGGTGGGTTCTGTGTTATTAATTTTAGCTTGATAAATGGAATCATATTATTTTTGAATGTTTCTAAAGATAAACCTGTTGATTGTATCAATTCAGCAGTGGTTAGCATATCCTTTTCTTGAAAATTACTCAAAATTGTGTATTGAAATAATGAAACAGTAAACATAAAAGGTGGTTTTCCTGGTTTCGATAAGTTTGCTTTTATTTCAATTTTTGACTTACTCCATATCCAGTCCAATCTTCTACCGTTGTGTCTTTCTTTATAAAGTTCTGTAAACAGTTCTTCTGTTAAGACTAAATCCTTAGGTAGATTGAATGTTTCATTATCGTTTTTCAAAATTGAACTCCAAGAAACGTTGTCTAAAATCTTTGGGTCAAATTCACTAACAACAGATTTAGAGTTTGGATATTCTCTGTCAAGTAAATCTTTAAAAGATGATGCTAAATTTTTAGAAAGTCTAATATCATTGAACATATTGGTAATCTTAGTGGTGTATTCTACACTATTAGCAGTTTTTAATCTTTGAATAATCAGTTCTTCATTTTCTTCTTCTTCTGGCGTTAGATTACGCAATAATAATCGTTTGGATAGGTATCTTCTATACCAGATTTCAAAACTCTCTTTATCCTCAACGAATTTGAAAATTGTAATAATTTCATCAATATTTAAAGTATTGTTTTTGTTCTTCAAAAACTCATCACAATACTTGGCTAATAATTCAGGTGTTTTTGATTTAGACTTAGTAGTTGGTGTTGCAATTTTGTTGTTATTTATAAACTTTCGACAGGCACTTTCTAAAGATTTCAAAAATGCAGGGTTATTATCAAATGACGTTTCAACAACCAATTTATATTTTTCGTAAACCTTCAGTAGAGTTTTAATATATCTATTTGGATCAATTGTTTCTACTGGCTTCTTAAGCCTGGTCTTTTGTTTTGGGCTAGTTGCAGCTTCTTTAAGATTTTCAAGATAAGTTTCACTTAATTTCTTGAATTCTTCGGAGGATTGAAGTTTAAATTGACTAATTTCATCATCACCTTGACTTTCAATATATTTTTCAAAAATTTCCAATAATGGCGGTAAGGTCAATGGAACTCTTTTAAGTAAAATATTTATTTTCTTGACATCTTCAAAACGCTCTTGGCTCAATAAATTTGGTAATTGATTTCTGATCTTTTCTTGATGATCTTGAATCAAAACTTTATTCAGAACATCATTTAGTGGTTTTCTTGTATGATCATTCAAATCTTCAAGATTCTTGAGCTCTTGATCAATTCTTTGCAATGCTTTACTAATATAATTAACAGTTCCATTTTCTTTGATATAACTTTCAGATTCGGTGGTATAGAAATTATGTGTATCAGTTAAGAATCTCTTTTCAAAATCATTAATATAAACTGATAAATTTTGTTTCTTCAAATCATTTGCATCAAAACCTAATAAAACAAAAGATTTTATTGCGGTATCCAAATCACTAACTGTGTTTACATGAGATTGCCTTTTCATTTGAATTTGTTCCATAATTTCATCCATTAACATAGTTAGATTAGGGTAAAACTTGTAATCTCTCCATGACAATAAACATAAACTGAAAATATCATAAACATCACGATGCCCACTTGATCTTTCCTTTAAAACCCAATATCTGTTCAAGTAGTCCATAACATCATTTAATCTCTTGGCACCAATTAAGTATCTTTTCCATGATCTGATGTAATATTGAACAAATGATTCATCGTCTTTCTTCGTACCACTTTCTAAATATTGTTTTAAGAAGTCCTTAATCTTTTCATATAAATCACTACCAACTAATTTAACAGTTGAACTGTTGTAATGCGATGTATTGATATGTGATCTTTTTGAAGATGCTGTACAATAATTGTAAACACTTGTATATGTCTCTGTATACATCGTTGACGTAAGTGATGAATTTAGCTCATCACCCAAAATGATATTCAGTGAAGGCTGAATACCATTCCATGTACTTTCTAAGAATGGATCACTCATTGTTTGCTTAGGAAGTGGAGCAGTAATATTAATAGGTTTAATGTCTAGCGATCGAAAATAAAGTAGAAGGCAAATCTCAAAGCTGCAAATTCTGATTTTTGGATTCAAAATTCAACCATGCTCATCAAATTTTGATAGGTGAACAAGCACAAAACTTTGTTTATACAAAAAATAAAGAGGGTATATATATTTGTAGTATTTCAAAAAATGTTATGTAGAATCGTTAACTTTTATCCCTTGTATAAGAAACAACGTGGACAATTCTGAAAACACTGATACTGAAGTTGATACACCAAACCACAAGTGTAACCAAAAGGAAGGCAGTCAATGCCTTAACCCTTTGACACATTGATGAATCAGATAATATATCACTTGGATAAGTATTTACTGAACATACCCATCTGGAATCAAATATTGACTGGAAACTTAATGCCAAATTAGCTGACGAAAATATAATAAATATCAAATCTAATAAAATCAGTTTGATTTTAGCTCTCGGATTTCTCAAACCTAATGGCTGAGATGTAAATTCATCATATGATATGTAAACCAAATAAATAAGTGCAACTGCTTGAACAACTAATGCCATCATAGGACTTGGTTGTTGACTAACATGATTGTTATACGTTGAAGCAACGAGTCTAGCAGATAGCCCTAACGCAATAGTTGTTAAAGTCAATGAAACCAATCTGAAAAATAATGGGAAATAAGAGTTTATTCTAATAGATTCCAGAAGTTTTGGTCTCCAATCCTTTTTATTCTCTTCAATCCAATATTTTGCTCTTTGCCTAATATCATATTCAATGTTACGTCTACGCATATTGAAATTTTTTTTTCTTTTCCTATATTGATAACTTATTTTTCTTTTCTTTGATGATAACCCCTTTTCAAGATCAATATTTCCATCTGAGGTATCTTGATCATTATTCGTAGTCTCTATATCGGTGGAACCTGAGATTGAACTTGTATCTGTATCTAAAAAATCGTCACAAACCAGATCATCGGGTGATTCAAATAATCCTTTCAATCTTCTACCACCTTTCCAAGTTGAGTTTAAATTATATTCTTTGAAGATATCTTTGGTTAGATCATATTTATCAATAGTAGTTAACGACCCAGTATAAGATTGAATATCATCTTCGTAGTCATTGAATTCGTTTATTTTTTTTAACTGGCTCTCTGTATATAGCTTCACTGGAACATCCGAATGCTTTGACTTGACTGAATTTAAAAATTCCCCCCATGGAACAACATCTGATTTATTATTCTTAAATGACGACGTAAATGGATCTGCTAAGGTTGATGGTAAACTGTAAGTACCATTTGTTTTTGCCAACCTATCTATTACATACGAAGGAATTGTGTTTGCATTTAATGAGTAATATGTGTTTATATCAATTGTGTCATGGTTGATATTATTGTTATTACTACTTGAACTTTTTGGACTTGAGTTCGGAACAAATTGAAAGTTCGACAGTGAGTTTACATGTAAAGCTGACTGGGGTATACTTTTTATGGTTTTAATATTCTCATTGTTTTTGTGTTTATCCAAACTTGATGGATTGCTAAGATTTTCAGACATAGACTTAGAATGTTCAACTGACACTTGTGGCGTATTTGAGTGTATTCTCTTGAATGCTGGTCTTGATGGACATTGTAATATGCTTTCATCATCACAAAATTTAGAGTCAGACATTTATTAGCAAAAATTAATAGCAATGGCTGATGCTAATATACAAATTAAATTGTTACTTCTGATATGAAATGAAATAAAATCAAATATACGATACAATTTAATGTTATTAATTTTAGTTTTTTTCGGAATGTCCTCTTTGGGCAGCGAGAATGTCTACATTTATGGATTCATGTTACTGAGTCCAATGTATACAAAAACAGTATAACTGCAAATGACTAAGAGCTTATGTGCAGACTATAATAGAGGTAGTATTGCCATGGCACCGTATTTGGAAAAATGCTATGTAAAAATAAGGTGAACTTCTACCCCATTACGTCAAAGGTTGATAATTCCAAATTCGGAGGACGGCGATCTGAAATTGTTATTGGGAGGTGCTTTTAAAATAATTGACCTTAATACTAAATGTTTTCCGTTTATCTTCACCTCTTGCCAGGTAACCATACGCAATTATCATTATACGATGTACTCATCTCTATTGAGTAATACTGGTATGATTGGTATACGAACAATCGGGACTAGATTCATGTCAAGTACATCTACTTCAACGCCAATTTCAGCTATTAAACCAATTTTGTCAAATAAGAGAATCTATTTTTATGCATTACCATTAACTACCAAAAAGACATTCCTACATTGTAAATATAACGACAGTATATTTCCAGGAGGTAAAAAGACATTAGAAAATAAAATCATTGACAAATTTACACAACTCTGGAATAGATTTGCCAGCAGTGATGCACCTGTGAATAAGAAAGTTGTCAAGTATCTTGATAAAATATTATCTAAAATTCCATGGCTGGAAACATGCTTATTAAGTATTCCGTCACAAAAGTTCATAACTAGAAAATTAAAACAAGACGTAACTGATGTTTCAACCAAATTTGTTACACATGATGAAATTTTAAATAGGAACATTAAAACTGAAGATTTGGAACTGTTCAATTTTTATTATCCAAACCAGCTAACAAATATGGAAATTATAATAAATAATTTCAAGCCAGAATTTAAATTACAACATGATCTTCATAAGAATGGAATCTTACGAGACTTATTATTATTACCCTTAACAATCCCCTTTGCACTTGTTCCATTATTACCAAATATTCCAGGTTTCTATCTTCTCTATAGAATTTATTGTCATATTAAGGTTATTGCATCATTGAAATACTTCATCACTTTGTTAAAGGATGGTCATTTACAATACAACAAAGTAGATGAGATTACAGAAATTTATCTCAGTACTAAAGACGATGCTGTTAGAGTCAATGTTTTAAATGAATTAGCCAAAGTAAGTAAAGAAAAGCCGTTTTCAGATGAAAAGAAACAGATTGATACTGGTGATCCCGAAGAAGAGAAAATGTTACTGTCTGAAGATGTTGCAGAAGAACTGTGTAAAGCGTTTGACGACGATGCCGGCATTGATAAACTTTTATTTGCCATCAGACAAGAACGTAGAATATTGGAGGAAAAATCAAATACTCAAAGGGAGTAAATGCTACATGCTTGTATGGATGCACCGTATATTTGTATTTTTTAAATAAGTTAATTTATATATATGAACTACTATTACTTTAAATCTTTTGCATACATATAATTCTACAAGCCCCCACATCACGTGCAAACACAAAGGACTGAACCCTTATACCCCTAACACCGCACACAAATCCTTTAAAAGAGAAACCCTCACCGTAAATTGTTGCCACTCCGTCCCCTCTGTCATCGATGCTGGGCGCCTGTCACTGTCACACTCTCACCCGTCTCTCTACTACGCTTTATAACACTACAATTCCACTTCTCCTTGCTTCTATTTCGATGTTTTCTTTCTCTCTCCTTTTACCACACACCACACAATGAGAGCTAAGTGGAGAAAGAAGAGAGTCAGAAGACTTAAGAGAAAGAGACGGAAGGTCAGAGCTAGATCCAAATAAGCTCGTTAAACTTTCAGATGACTAACTAATTTATAATTTACAACGTTGATTATTTATTGCTAAAGTTAGAGCATTTATTTACATTTTATGTACCTAAATGATTTATCTACTATTATATTTGGAAATTTAACTTTTTTTCTTTAATTGAACTGTCCAAGTGATGTTTAGGTTTTTGTTTGATTACAAAATATATTTGTCAAATATTGCTATATTGACTTACTACTTCTTATTTTTGTTTTAATGTTTATGTATCATTCTTTGCTTGTGTATATCCTTAATGTTAACTAGCTGTCCAATTGAAAAAAAAACTTTACTTACAAATTGATCAATCGAGATTAACTTTATTATGTAATAAATATAGAAGCTGTCATTTCTTATTCCAATTCAACGGCCAGCAAAACCTTTTGTGGTTATTTTATTGTAATATTAGATACACTTCAGTACACCAGTACTGTTTTATAGCGTTGTCTCGGAGCAGTAGAAAAAACTATTATAGTACTTCATAAATTAATCCTATAACTATTTACTTATAGTTGGATACACAATAATATGTGGATACATATATTCTTGGAGTTAAAATTTACCATCAATTATTAACCCTAAGTCTGTCGCAAAGTAGTACTAGTTATATATAATAAAAAGAATACTCTGTGTAGAGTCGATCGGCGCAGACATTTTTCTCGTCGCGGAGTCTCAAATTGAGTAATTTTGTGGTATACGCAAGTACTTCGTTCTGGATATGATGGACGAATGATGCCACTAGTAACTCTTTAATATTTGTATCCGATTCCCACTAAAACAAACCGTTTTATATACCGACCAACGTATTGTTTCAATTATAACATTATAGAGGGGTTAACGTATTATCACAGTCAATTATATCCTGAGTTTTTTATTTTTACTTGAATCAAGTTAATTAATATACAACAAGGTTTTTCATAAAAAAGTACACAAACTAAAACTTTAGAGAGACACATTATTTTTTCTAAAAAGCATACATCTTAGATTCAATTTGACACACTACAACAACTAATACATATTATCAAGAAATGGATTTAGATTCAGATGTTCAAATGGAAGACGCAATAGATCAACAAGAACTATTATCGGCCACAAATGAGTCAACAACGAATAACAATAATAGTGTAAACCAAGCTATAAATGAAGTTCCAATTTCGACAGTTGATCCAAAAACTCAAATAAACACATTAGATGGTTGGATTGATCAATTAAGTAAATGTCAACCATTAAGTGAAGATAGTGTCAAGGAGTTGTGTAATATGGCAGTTGAGGTGTTAAAAAATGAACAGAATGTTCAGCCTGTTGAAGTTCCAGTTACAATTTGTGGTGATATTCATGGTCAATTCCATGATTTAATGGAATTATTCAAAATTGGTGGTCCATGCCCTGATACCAACTATTTGTTTATGGGTGATTATGTTGATAGAGGTTATTATTCCGTTGAAACAGTTTCTTATTTAGTCGCAATGAAGGTTAGATATCCTAAAAGAATTACAATTTTGAGAGGTAACCATGAATCCAGACAAATCACTCAAGTTTATGGATTTTATGATGAGTGTTTTAGAAAATATGGTTCCTCAAATGTTTGGAAAACTTTTACAGACTTATTTGATTATTTCCCAATTACTGCATTGGTTGATAATTCGATCTTTTGTCTTCACGGTGGTTTATCACCAATGATTGAAACCATTGATCAAGTCCGTGAATTGAACAGATTCCAAGAAGTACCGCATGAAGGCCCAATGTGTGACTTATTATGGTCAGATCCAGATGATCGAGGTGGATGGGGTATCTCACCAAGAGGTGCAGGTTTCACCTTTGGCCAAGATATTAGTGAACAATTCAATCATACAAATAACTTAAGTTTAACAGCAAGAGCTCATCAATTGGTTATGGAAGGTTACAGTTGGTCACATCAGGATTTAGTTGTTACAATCTTCTCAGCTCCAAATTATTGTTATAGGTGTGGTAACCAAGCTGCTATTATGGAAGTTGATGAAAATCATAATAGAGATTTTCTTCAATATGATCCTTCAGTTAGACCTGGTGAACCAACAGTAAGTAGAAAAACTCCTGATTACTTTTTATGATTTTGCCTCTGAAATCATATTGTTTTTCTTTAGATAAAATCACAAACAGCTCAAACAAATTTCTACTTTACTATTAAATAATCATTAAATGTCTTCATGTTGCCATATTATGTTTTGATTTTTTTTATTTCTTATATATTTCACATTTTTTATTATCAGTTTTATCTTCTCATTGGTTATATGTATGTATTGTTTTAGTATAATATTGTTTTTTTTTTAAAAATTAAATTTCAAACGCATACACTTCATTATTAAAAAAACGGAAAGACTTTACTTACTTTTTTCTAACTTCTACATGTTTTTCGTTTGTTTTTGTTCTTTTATGATTTAGATTGAAGTTTTGAAATTGTATCATTCTCTCTTTTCATTAAATATATATATATATATATATATCTATAATTATTAATCACAAAATAACACCACGATTATTTAGTAATTTGGATTGACCAAGGTAAAATTAAATGTTCAGTTTTATCATCATCAATGAATTTAGAAACTGCACTATATGAGCCTCTGGCTAAAAATCCACTTGGAGCTTCAACTTCTTCGAACTCCTTTTCATAATATGGCTTATTAACAGTATTTGGTGCATAACTGCCCATAGGTTCCTCAATTTTATCAACGGTAATACCAGCTTTTTTAACACCTTGTAAATATTTCAAGCCAGTAATAATTTCATACTGGACCTTGAACTTGATTAGCAATTTATAAATACTCTTTTCCTTGATTTTAAAACTAATCTTTTTGTCCTTTAAAGAAGTATAATCCTTTTCATTTTCAAGATTAATAATAACAGGTTCTTCTCCATGGATGTGCAAGGTCATTGAAATAATGACAACTTTACGATTATCACCTGGTAAAATTGGTAATAATTCACCAGTATTTAAACCAAGACTTTCCTTCCACTTCTTTAGTGATTCGTCATTTTCATCTAACTTAGTGTATTCTTGAATGGTTCTTTTTTCACTAACTTTGAAACCAGGAATTGTTTCAGGTTGTAAATCTTTAAATTCGTCACTCATAGTATGTTAATGTTAGCAGGAGAAAAGTAGGTTTAAATTTGCGTGTTAAATTCAAATGAAGTGTAGTTCAAAATATTCCATACATAACAATACATTACAATACAAAACGCACGAATTTGGATTTTCAATTTAAGGAACTTCGATCTCGAAATTTCGAGTAACCTAAAAAAACTCCAATACTGAATTGTTACAATGAGCTTTATTTATATGGAGGCTTTTTAAATAGATACATTACTTTGCGCAACTAATTATTTGATGGTGTCAATCACCGTGATAATAGTAACTAAAAGTGATAGGGCCAATATAACAACGATAGTAAACAAAGTGTTTTGTAATTCCTTGTAATTCCAAGACGTTTTAGGACCATTTTTTTCAGTTACAGCGCTATTCTCCAGTGAACAACAACACGTAATCACCGTAGGAACAGCTTATAAATATTTTTTTCATGTTTTTCATGTCTTTTTAATACATATTTGGTAGCAGTGTGAACTTAGTGGGATATTTAAGATATACATTATCATAGTACGTATCTTTGTAAAGGTGCTTTCCCGCAAGACACAGTCCACTCAATAGACAACTGTATGATCAGATCGCACAATTAAAGATTACAGGAAAACAATACGGTTCCTAGTAAAGTTTCCTCCAAGTAATGCGCGACGAAAAACAAAGCAGTTCAGCTGTCCCAATTAGGATGCATCTAATAAAAAAAATGCACAAGGCTAGGCAAAGCTGTTTTTCACTCAGAAGTACTTAAACGCCGCGTACAGAAACATATAAGTGACGTTTTGGGAAGTGTTTATAGTGGAATAGCGATGAACATGTGTTTCGAGTTTTTTCCTAGTCCAAGGTGCGAGGTGAGGTCTTCCCGCTTTGGGGGTGCTACGGAGATGGCCGGTGGTTTATCTGGAAGTCATGAAATGGAAAACCCTTTTATTGTAATATCAACACTCTTTTTTCCATACTATTATATTAACAATCGACTATTTCATAAAATGTCTCTTCCTGACCCGTTAGATCTAAATAAATTTGATGACACACAATTATCAGACGTTCTGGATAATCTTTTCGAACCATGTAGGACATTAAAAAATTATTTGATTCCGGAGATCAGACTACAACCATTTGCAACATATACACAACTTATTGAATTTTCACGTTCTAAACTCTTAGAACTAGTTGATAATTATATCAAAGGTAATCAAGATATATTGACTAAACAACAAATATGTAGCATTGTTTCTGCACATCCAAGATTAGGTGTTCCAAAGAGACAAGTTTCTCAATTATCTGAGCATTCCAAAAATGAACAAAAATCTCTATCTGCTAGTGACCCGGACGGTACATTGGCATTAAAACTAATGGAATTAAACACTGAATACGAAAAAACTTTTCCCGGTTTAATATTTGTCATTTTCGTTAATGGTCGTTCAAGAGATGAAATTATGAAAACTATGAAAGCTCGAATTGCAACTAGTAATTGGATAGAAGAAGTCAAGATTGCTTTTAATTCAATGGCCGATATAGCTTTAGATAGAGCAAAAAAACTTAATGCAAAACTATAAATTTTGTTTACATAATGTTATCTCACCTCTACAACATAAATTAAATAAAAAAAGTGTATGCATATGTGTTGGTAAAATTTTAGAATGAATACACAAGCGTGAGGTCGAAACCAAATATCAAATATCAAATATTAATTTTTTGATGCTCACGTTCCTGCTGCTAGTGCTGCTCATTTTGATTATTGATTTTAGTATTAGTGTTTGAATCAATGCCATTTTTATAGTTTTTACGATTATTATATTTCTTATTACCGTGGTAATTATTATGGTAATTATTATTATAGCTATTACCTTTGTAAGTCGCATTTCCCTCTTTACTTGAAATCCAATTCTTTCCATTTCTCCTATAACCATAGTTGGAATTATTATAAGAATATTCATTAGAGCCATGTCCTAAATAATTTTCACCATAATACATCATGGGCATTCCTGAATAATTTCCTGGATAATTCCCATAGTAATATTGATATTGCATTAACTCATTATTTATTGGTACAATTGGTGATCCGGGTATATTATTTATAGGCACATTCAACGGTGGATAAAACGCTGATGGGCTTGCTTCACTATAATTTTCAATAGTATTGTTTGTACTATTAGTAACCTGGTTGAATTTGGTTTCATTTTGACTCTCAGCCTCTTTTTCATCAACTACAGATTCTTCATTAGCTCTTTCAGGTGATGATACTGATGCTGGTGGTGACGTAGATGAGGAAACGGATGATCTTAGAGGTAGTGGTAGTATTGGTGATACAGAAGGTGCATAATAATAAACTGGCTTCTTTCCCTCAGATGCCGAATTAACTGGAAGCGGCACATTGGATGGTAAAACATATCCATAGGATGGTTGATTCAGTTGTAAGAACTCTGGCGATGAATAAAATTGATTCGGTTGATAATAACCATACTGTTGATACCCAAAATGATCATTTTTGTTATTGGTATTATTATTGTCTTTATTGTAAGTCTTTCTATTATGATACTTATTGACAGACTTCCTGTATGGTTTAGCATCATACCTGCGATTTTGATTTTGATTGTAAACAAACGGCTTATTAGGTTTGAATGTTTCAATGTCATGAGTATTTGGGAATCCAACTATGATTTGGACACCATCATCGTTGTCTTGATCGCCATCTTTCTCTTCATTATCATTGACATTATCTCCGTTATTCTCATTTTTAATTTTTTCTTTGGCAAGCTCATATTCTTTTTGCCTCAACAAATATGAATTCCAATCCGCCGACACTTTATAATCCGAGTTCTGATTCTTTGTAACACTTTTTTTAACTTCAATATCATTTTTATTAGTTTTTCTTTGCATCAATTGGATATTTTTACCAGTTTGAGGATGCTTATCTGATAAAACATTTGTATCTGGTGGATTATATGGAGATGGCCCTTTTTGCTCCACTAAATGTGAATTTTTGAAATCTTCAAACATTTGATCATATGATGCTAAATTTTGTTGATTTTGAGTTGCAAGATATTTTCTATTGAAGAAATCCTTGTAAGAGTTATGCAAATCTAACAATTTAGTTCTGTTTAATTTTTCATTCATATCAAACTTTACATTTCTAAAATCTAATGGTTTAATATTACCCGATTGATCGAATTTTGCTTTCTTTTTAGTTTCATCATCTGCATTGATTAATGAAGTATTAATCTTGAATAAAACCATAGAGGAACCGTCATTGGATAATATATGACCTAGATGATAATAATCTGCTATTTGATGTGATAGCAATCTATAATATGAATTCAGAGGATTCAGTTTCCAGGAATCAATACTCGGAGTAAGAATAAAATCAATTATTTCAGATTCTAAATCTAAAATAAATTTGCAAACATCGTCTGTACCCAGGCCACTAGTACCCAAATTATTACCCGTGTTAGTTGAGTTTGAATAATTGTTTGTTTTTTTGTCATTTAGTCCAAATAATGATTTTATTAAAATACTTGGAACTTTGTAATGGTTTGCTAAACATTCGATGTTTTCTAAACCTGACAAGTTTTCATCAAGTTGAATTTTAATTAATGGACTATTAACTTGATGTTTATTGTTTAGTTCAAAATTTTCATCAGTTTTAAGCCCTTTTTCATCATTATTATCGACACTAAGTTTTCCATTGTTTGTAGAGTTTGTGCCCGAGGAAGTCGCTTCGGATGAATTAATCTCACTCTGATCTATATCTAAACCACTTTCAACCAGATGTATACTTTCACTACTCAACTCTGAGATTGGTGGTACCATTGCCTTGTGTATAGGACAAGATGAAATCACAAAGAGAAAGCTTATGTTACATAAAAGTGTCAATATGTCTCCGAAACGTCTCTTGCCATCGAGGAAAAACGACTCTTCTTTTAACTTGTAAGCGAAGCCCCGTCTACGCTGCAGCAAAAAAGATCATGCGTCACATTTACTGTTAAGGTTTATATAGCTTTGGTTATTCTTAGAACAAATTCAGTTACGTTAATATGATCTATATAATTCATTGCATCACTACATCACCATCAATATCTCGTTGAGCACGTTTTTCACGTCTTTTCTCTTGAATCCATGCATTAATCTTATCACGTAATTCAATATCATCACTAACATCTTCCATTTTTAATGGCATACGATTGAATGGATCAGTTGGATCATTCATTAGATGTGCCTTAAGGACACTTCTATCAATTGAAATCTTAGACGTTGGTAGTTTGACTGGATCTTTCATCAAGGTATACATTAAAGGATCTAAGAATTCATCTGGCGCTTCACCCAGCTCTAATTCTTCTTCAGCATCTTCCGCCTTGACGACCTTGGCCTTTTCAACAAATTCGATCAAATCCTTTTCAAATTTATCATCTGGTAACTTATAGCTCTTCTTCAAAATACCAATTGCTTTATAGAAGTTTTCAGGTTCGAATGATCTTAAATCTCTTGCAACTGCTTCAATAAACTCAGTTCTTTTAGATAGATTGATAAAAATTGAACATAATTGCAATAATAATTCTTTTGGATCAAATTGATATTTTTCAGGATCTTGAACTTTTAATTCGTTGTACCTTGGCCCAACCAAAACAACTAGGTTATAGTTCAACATACCAGCTAATCTATCAACAATTTCAGCAATAGTAAACGATCCCGGTGTTTCACAAGTAAATAAGTTGAACAATAGAATAGTTTTATTACTTAATTGAACAAACGATCTTGCCATTCTTTCACTTTCTTGTAATTTTTTACCTAAATCTTCATCGCTTTCTTCAGTAGTTGGAGCAATGCCTTTTCTTCTATTGTTTAATTCTTTTTGACATTGATGGATTGTATGCAAGTGATTTAATGATTCATCCAATAAATATGTTGTATCATTGAGCATTCTTGCAATAAATCTAATAAAAAACTTTTGATACTTATTAGCAATGGTTTTCAAATCTTTCTTAAAAATATCAAAATTCCATAATTTTTCAATAATAAATGAAATGTGGTATCGTGAATTAAACTTATCATAAAACTGTGACGATGCACCAGTTTTTTCAACCATAACATAAAAATCCAATAAGGAAATAAGAAGATTTGTTTGAACGGTCTCATCGTCATTGAAGATCAGGGTCATGAAACCGTTTTTTTCACCATTATTTGTTTGCATTGGTATTGATCCAAAAAATAAAACTTCAGTTAATCTTGCCTTTAAATGTGGGTTACTGAGTAACTCTGGACATCTTAAAAGGATGACTGAAAATTCAACAAATTTTGTTAATCTATTATTGTTTTCAATCATTGGATTATTGTTAAATTTAGAAATAAAATGACAATAATTAATCAAACCTTCAACATAAATCTCAGGAAAATATTTGAATGGAACTGGTGAAAGTTTTCTTAGATATTCAATGTTATCTAATTTTTCAATATCATCGTCAAAATTATGCAATGGTATATGTAAATACGGGAAAAAACTTCCAATTTGAGGATGATATTCATGCTTTGGATCAATTAATCTTACTAAAAATTCACACACTCCAATAATAGTATCAAAAATTTCCAGTTGAAAATTTCTACATTTGAAAAACATATCCATCGAAAAAATATCGCTTTGAAGATGTGTTAGCTTGTTCTTTAATGGGTCCATTCTCATCTTAATTAACCTTTGTGCAATTGGGTTAGATTGTGTTGTACCGCTTTTACTTAAAACCTCTTCAAATTGTTTTAACTGTGCTTTTAATTGCTTCACTATTTTGCCCTTTTTCTTGTGACTAACGATCAAGCCTCCCAATCCATATTGTAAATATGTCAACATTAAGTAAAAACATTGCGAGACAAAATTTAAGTTCTTTTCTTCGCTATTGTATAATTTATCACTATAATATTCATTGCATTCTTGAATGGTTGAATTAATTCTAGTTTCTTCTTCAATGTTCACTAGTTTATTTGAATAATTTAAATAATCAATTGAAATTTTATCAATTTTGGACATTTTACCTTCTCTCAAAATTGGTTCCGACAATTTAAATAAAATTAATGTTATATTCAAAATTAATGAATCACTTGATAGTTTTGTATCATCTGCATGTTCACTTATTCTTAAATGATTGTTATTTATTACTTTTGCAAAAAATTTCAAAACTTCGTTTCTAGAATCCACATTAACTCTTATTAATGAATCAATGATATTGAATAATTTATTCAATAGTATTGAATAAGTTGTCTCCAATGCTTGATTAATCGTATTGATATCACTCTTTTTGGTAGTCCCAAGATAATTACTAGCTGAAATCTTTGATAACAATGGAGAAATTCGTAAAATTCTACCTAAAAATGAGTTCAATTCTAACTGAATAGGGTCTATTGTATTTGGATTAAAAATATCTATCTGATAAATAAATGAGCTAATCTTTTTATTATGTGTTAATGATTCAACAATTAATAGAATATTGTTGTATGTTGAAGGATTTGAAGATCCCGTATCGATTGATAAACTGTCTGAATCTAATGATATATCAATTTGCTTTGTTAAAACTGGTAAGATTGTATTCAAAAATTCCAATTGTGTTTGATTATCAACAATTGAATTTAAAATTGAGAACCAGAAATCAGAGTATCTATCATACTCTTTGACCAATTCATTCAAAACATTGCCTAACCCTGGACAATCGATGAAAGTATCAGGTTCATAAAATAAAATTGAAGCATATCCTGAAGACAAACGGATGATCTCATCATAAAATGCAATTTTCAAACCATAATCTTTACTTGTCTTTGCGAGTAATCTCTTGGAAGTGGCCGCCGATGACCATGACTTATATAAATACTGCAATGGTGAAGAAAAATTACTTCCAACACCCTGCTCAAAAATTAATGTTGTCAAAATCATATCAGGATCTTCAACGTTTATTAGGTCTTGTGAATTTAATTCTGATCTTAGTGATTTTACATAAATCAATGCAGTTGGATTTTCATGGGGTGATAATGTGACCGATAATATGCGTTTCAATTCAGATGCTCTCCATCTTTCAAATGAAACAGGTTCTTCTTGCACTGGTTTTGGTTGTGGTTTGGTTAATGAAGACAATACAATATCCCCAGATGATTCAGTGGAAGACGATGAAGGATCTGATGGTTCTAAACTCTGATTCACTTCCTGATCTTCATCTTTACTATTTTGTAATTGTTTTTTAGTGCTAGCTTCAAGTTTTGCTAAACGTAAAGCACGTATTTCTTGAGGAGTTGCCATGTCCGATAACTTTAATAAGGATGCCTTCGGTTAAATATATTTAGAAGATGTACGTTTGCCACTTAACTCGTGCTAATATCATTTTTCATTCGCTATCGACAAATTGATGTCTTCAAAAAAAAGAAAAAAAAAAATTCAAGTGTTTACGTTGTAAATACTATCAAGGCTGCAAGTCAAAATATAATTAATTACTGTTTCCAGTCCTACAATAAGAATAGATAGAAAACATTGTTATTTATTTTAATGACTATACTATAATATATAAAAATTAGGAAATTAAAGTTATATAATTATTGTAATAAATCAAGCTTTAAGAGCAAAGTTCTTGACTGGGTAAGCAATAGCTAATTTTCTTGCTTTTTCAGTCTTTAATGATTTTTGCTCCTTAGTTAAAGCTCTTCTTAAAGCTCTGGTCTTCTTTGCTCTTAATTCCTTTGGAATGTATTTTTTACCTGCGTAAAAAGCTCTAACTGAAGCTCTTTGTTGTGCGTTGATAACAGTTAAAACTCTAGCAATGTCTTTTCTGACGGTCTTGATTTTTGGTACGAATTGCTTAGTTAATTTTTGGACCTTTAAATCAGCTAATTCCTTCTTTAAATCAACAAGTTGTTCATCTAATTGTTCCTTAGATTTAGTTCTTAATTCGTATGCCTTTAAACCAGCCTATGATAAAATAATAATAATAATAATTAAAATGATGTTAGTATTTTGTCCCTAAAATGGTATATGATAACAAATTCTAGAACGATAGCATTGTATTTGACTTTTTTTGCATTGATTATTGAAGAAAAAAACTTTATATTGTTGGTTTCAAATCTAACGGATATACAATTATTCACACAGATGAACTATTAAAATTTTTGGTAATATTGTCTTTCAATACTTTTTTTTCACTTAATAATTGGATGATAATCTTCCAAATAGTCACGTTAACAAATATTATGTATGATAATTTCAATGTTTCATTCAATATCATGATAATTGTTAATAAAGGTATGCAGTAATAGCTTAATGGTATCAATCATCCTGTGGAGCTATAATACTTATCTACTTGCTCTCCATTTTTTTCATTTTTGATATAAACAAATAACGCTTTCAATAATTGTTCTTTGATATATAAAAGTACTTCCTTATGTCTAGATGTTAATCCTGTTTCATCAGTGTTCTTTATACATACCATTGTGTCTATTGATCTATATAACGGATGCTCTAAATAAAGACTATTAAATATTCACTATTACAACTTTAATATCATACACTGAAAATTCTCTGCACTTCCTCACAGAGTTCTCGCTAGATCCTACCAGGAGCGAAAACAAAATGTTTGTGACTGTGTTTTGAAAAATTAATTATATACTAATGCGCAATCTGTCAGTTGTGTTAGTGGTGCGAGGGTGTATTATTATTTTAAAACGTATGTCACGTGTTGCCTGGCTAAAACCGGTTTATTATAATATCATGTTAATATAATCTTAGTTTAACAAATTTTGTAGATTTATATAGGCCTAATTAGCAGAATCATATGGTATAGATATATAGATAGTGATATATAGTTACAACAAAACAGTGATTAAAGTAAAAAATTAATAAACAAATAAATAATTTAAATAAACAATTGAAATATTTATTATTTAAATTTAAGCACTATTCTTTAAGGTGTTGGATAACCATTCTAAACCTTCATATAAACCATCACCAGAGGTAGCACAGGTAGCTTGGATGAACCATGGTCTTGGTCTGATAGATTGAAGACCTAATTTTTCGGTAATTTCAGCAGCAGTCATAGCATTTGGTAAATCTTGTTTATTTGCAAAGACTAAAAGAACTGCATCTCTTAATTCATCTTCATTAAGCATTCTTTGTAATTCTTCTCTTGCCTCGGAAATTCTGTCTCTATCATTAGAATCAACAACAAAAATAATACCTTGAGTGTTTTGGAAGTAGTGTCTCCATAACGGTCTAATCTTATCTTGTCCACCAACATCCCAAACAGTAAATGAAATATTTTTGTATTCAACAGTTTCAACATTGAAACCAATAGTTGGAATGGTGGTAACAATTTCACCTAACTTCAATTTATATAAAATGGTAGTCTTACCAGCTGCATCTAAACCAACCATTAAAATTCTCATTTCCTTACGACCAAAAAGGCCAGATAATAATTTAGAAATAGATAAACCCATCTATATGAAAATAAATCCGAAAAATAAAATATTATGTTAGTATTTGTTTAGGTTATGTGGTTTCAATAATTTGTTATGTGGCAGAGTGTAGATTATAAACACATGTAGTCTATTGTTATCGGCTAACCTTCTTTATTTATTATTGATTCCCTTGTGTCGCGTAAATGTAATTTAAAACAAACTTATTTTAACATGAGCATTTTAAGATGCAGTTGACTGAAAAGAAAAATTGTGATAGGATGTGATAGAAATAATGGAAGCCATCTAATTCTTGTGACACCTAAAGATTTCGGGAAAAATAAAATATGAGTAAAATATTAGATTTAGTGCCCATTCTGAGATATTGAATAATTTAAGAATTTATGGTAATTCCATTAAATATTTTGATTGTGAGTATATATTTAACTGTTACAACTTTGTTAAAAAAACATTGATGATCCTATTGATTGGGAATAATTCTCACTGTATAATATTTTTTAAACACTTCAGTATAAATAACTAATCCATATTTACAGATCATTCCTTTTTATATTGTAAAATTAGTATATGATATAATCATCCAATTAAAGCATAATTATGATGCTCTCCTTGAAAAAAATAATAATAAACTACCTTGGTGATAAATTGAGCATTATATCCACAAAAAATATACATATCAAATCAGAAATTGTATTAATGTATATTTAAATACCTTTGGAAACGTTAATTCAATGTTTTGCTCTCCCATTCTTAAAAAAACAATAAATAAAACAGTGCCAGCTGTTCATAAACAAACCATTCCAAAAAAGTCCACCAAGCCCATGGCCTGATGCTACTTGCCAGCTATGTAAGCCAGTAGGATACATACCTTTGTATCTGTGTGTGTTGAGCTACAGAGAGGCTCTACTTGTGTAACAGTAGTAGGAAATAAGTCGACAACAACAGCAATAGCAACACACTACGACCAGCAACTCACCGCCACTGGTGGATTCCCAGCGAATCGACAGGTGGAACTGCTCGAGATTAATTCGCGATCAAATCAACTCGTTGCCGCTTTTGGCAATCTATTGTTCTTTTTTTGTCGCATTCGCATCATGATTTTTAAGGTAAGAGACACGTACATAAATATGAATAAAAAACAATCAAACTCGAGTTAAAAACGCTTATTTCTTGCTGCAATGCAAGATCTCTTTTAGCTATCCAGAAATGAAGAGAGTTATATAAAATGTAAGAAAAATACTAATTAGAGAATAATAATAATGCAAAATGGAACTTGCGGTAAAGCAAAGAAGATAAAATGAAAATCTCATGAGAGAGATAAAAACACGTTTTATTGTTTAACGGCCGACGTTCACTTTACAAGTAGAATACTTTTGTAATGCACGAAGGAAAACAATATATGAAACTGAATCATTGTCTGGTTCCCAATACATTTCAGATAATCTAATATGCCATGGTGGATAACCTTGTAAATCTAAACATGGTTGGAATAAAATGATTAAATCTGGTTCTTCTCCAATCAATTGTTTTAATTCACGATCCAAAAACTTGATTGTGATATCTGATTTCTTCAGTTCACCATTTTTAGTTACCTGTGCCATAACCTTAGTTAACTCAACAATTGTTGAACGTCCATCAACCTTACTTAACAAAGAAATTTCAAGTTGATGATCAACTTCATTATTTTCATTGTTGTTATCAATTAATACCCCTTCAACTCCCGAATATGATAAATTAAGATGTGGAACTTTAATTATAAAGTTTGGTACACTATCAGTACCAAAGTAAGATTCGAATTTAAGAAAAATTGCTTTACTTAGTTCAGGAATTGATTTCTTCAAAATACCATTAACTTCATAAATCGATAAACTTGGAATGCCACTTGATACACACCACGAGGCAATTGATGCAGAATCACTACACAATCCTTCAACCCCCCCACCTTCCTCTTGCTCACTTCTGTAATTTAGAATACTTGATAATCTTTGTGGAATTTTTGGTAATTTATTAACATCTGCATTAATGACACTTGGATCATCATTTGGTTTGTACGCCATGCTTAAAAAGTAAATTTTACTTCTATTGATTGAATATTCCCATAAAGAGTATATTGAGTATATTAAAAAGAAGAGAGTTAATAGTGATCTGTAAAAATAGAAAATAATTAATTCGTAAAAACTCTCCTTTTCTTTGATAAACCATCTTTTTTTAACTACTTCATCATGAGGTGAAATCATTGCTCTTATAATATTATTAAATGATTCTAAAAAGGTGCTGTTAACATTTGAAGGCAAAAAATCATTCTTTCCATTATTAATAGTACCATTACTATCATTCAATTCTGCATTCTGATTAATAAGAGCTCTTGTTTTTTCACGCAAATGCTCATTTCTTAAATTATTTAAATCTTCAATATCTTTATCCATATCGGTAACCTTTTCAACTTTTGCCCCCATAATAACAATAATTTATTAATTTAACAATAAATACAGTGGTTAGTTGTCTGTAAGCGTTGAGTGACAAAAGAAGTAGAGAAAATGAAAAGAAGAAAACGAAGAAGAAGAAGAAGATGATGATGAGCACCATTTTACACCTCATTTTTTCTAAATTTCAAGAGATTTTTGTTTTCTATTATAGAAGGCTCACCAAAACCTTATACATTTTACTACTAAATGCTCGAAGTTTATTATATAACCCATGCATCACTTAATATTATATAAATTGTAAATAATATGTAAACTCATAAAAAAACATTAGTATATACCGCTATATATTACACGTTTTCAGTATCCACTCACCTCAATGTGGATGTAAATCAACCCCTGATTGTTGACTAAGATGATCAATAATTTCTTGTAAGCTTTCATGATACCGTTGATCCTCGGCTTCTGCATCACCTAAATTTGATGTATTATCACGACTGTTATTAAAATTAGCATTATCTATATTAGCATTATTTATATCAATATTGGGTGCTGCATTACCATATAATGCATAATTCACATTGAAATTTGAGTTATCCGAATCATTAATACTCAAATCAGCCCCGTTACTTTCACTTTCATTGTTACTCTCAGTTTGTTCATTACTGGTAGTAATGTCCAACGACTCTGGTAAAATACCACTATCTCTCCTCGCCATTAAATTGGTAGATAATAAATTGTTCTGTTCTCGTCTTTCTTCCCATTGTTTTAGATAATCCATTGGCGTCAGGTTTTGGTCTGATTCTTGATACGACGAATTATTATCTGCCGAAGAATTTACGGTATCCAACGTATCCAACGTATCCAACGTATTTATTGCGTTTAATGTATTCAAGTGATTCATTTCTACTGAATATTTATCCCCAATACCAATACCGTGCAATCTTTCATTATTCTTTGCATTGGTTTGTCTAATTTTTAGATTCACCCTATATGAACTGAATGGGCTTGAACAAGTTCTATAAAGTTCATCAACTTCTTCTAACACTAATCCCTTTGTTTCATAAACAAAGAAAAAAACAACAAGTAATCCCAAAACGTTTAAACTACCCCACAGGAAAAAAATATTTGTACCTAAGCTTAAACTCATGGTATGATTACCTTCATCTATTAAATATGGGGTTAAATAAGCAAAAATAAAGTTAACAATCCAGTTGGTTGATGCAGATAATGAAACAGCTTTTTGTCTTACTGATAAACTGAATAGTTCTCCAGTAACAACCCAGGTGACGGGTCCCCATGTACTTGCAAAACAAGCAATAAAACAGCAAACAAATGTCAACATAACTTTATTAACAATTATACTGGCTGTTTTCAACCCAACAACTGCAATGATAAAATTAGAAATCACCATTCCAAAACCCCCAATTATAAGTAGTTTTCTTCTACCAACTTTATCAACAAGTAAGATTCCCGGAACAGTGAAAACAACATTGACCACATAAGTAATCAATGACATTAGATATGATTCATTGACTCCAGTACCAAAAAAGAAATTAACACCGTAGTAAAAAATAAAATTGATACCTGAACATTGCTGAAATGTTTGTAATGAAATACTTGTCAAAATACGTTTCAATTGATTACTCCTACCATCTGAGCTCTTAAAACAATCCAAATAACTAGTTCTATCATCGCTTGTTTCATAATCATGTGATGCTTTGATTTCTATCAACTCATCTATTAATTCATCATCATCAATTGTTAATCTCCTGTATCTCGATAGTGAGATGATTGCAGCATCTATATCATTTTTCATTACGTAGTATCTAGGTGATTCAGGTATTGAAATTAAACCAGCCAATAAAACTGCACACCAGATAAATTGCAACCCTATAGGAAGCCTGAACGAGGCTGCATTGTTCAGGTTCTTAGTTCCCTGAGCAATTGCACTTGAAACAAGTAACCCCCATGTAATTGCCCATTGATAACTAGAGATAATCAAGCCCCTAATCCATTTTGGTGAAACTTCAGCTTGAAATAAAGGCATGACTGATGATATAATGCCAATTCCAAACCCATTCATGAATCTACCAGCTAACATTAATTTGAATGATTCGGTAACCATTTGTAATATAGTACCTAAACTAAATGCAAGAACTAAGGCCCAAATCATTGCAAATCTCCTTCCGTATTTATCAGATATTACAGGAGCAAACAAAGATCCAAAAATCGTACCTAATGATAAAATTGCTGTAAGTATTGCTCTTTCACTTGACTTAAAACTAGTTTCTCCTGGAGCTGTAAAGTGTTCTTTAACATATGGCATCTCCAGTAATCCATTAATCATACCCGTATCATACCCATATAAAAATCCACCAATTGCGGTAAGTAAACCAACATAAATACCCATAAATGATGATTTAAACTTTCTTTCTTTCTTCTCCTTTTTATTAAATTTTGCATTCATAATATCTTGTGTTCTATCAGCCGACATGTTTTTTAGTGCTGAGATACTTAAAAACAAATTTGTATCCTGAATTTGATCCATATATTTTGATTCTTTAGACTTATGGAGATATATTGACTCTGGTTCTGTTGGCATTGCCGAATCGATTGATTCTAAGTGTGAGAAATTATCTTGATATTGTTTTGAACTGCCTTTCTGAGTCATATAAGTATTAGCCGTGGTAGAAGTATTATCGGATTCATTCATAGGTCGAAATAAATTAAACTTTTCTGTATTATTCGTATTATTCAAGTTGCTTATTCTAGCATCAAAATTTGCATCTTCAAGTTTCTGATCAGTAACATTGGCGAAATTATTATTAGACATTTTTATGTCTCCTTATCATTAGTTTAAATCAAATAGTGTATAATTTAGTGTGACGATTTGATATTGTGTAGTTGCCAAAAAAAATGACATCGTTGAAATCGCACATTTCTTTGGATGTCCCCAGGAATTTTAATCTCGGTCTTATTCATAAAAAATTTTATCGCTTAGACGTGTATGGATTATAATGTTCGGTTTTCAGGTTTTTTTATTGTTGCTAACAGCACTTCCGGAAAGCGGAAATAATAAAAACAAAAGTATTGAACAGGCATTAGAAAGTATAAATATGAATGTATATAAGTATGTAAACAGGTTCTAGTAAAAAAAAACATCAAGAAGAACGTCTAAATTTAAACAGAGAGAACCGCCGTTGATTTGAAGTGTTTCTTTCATTATGAATCGGAGTTTGTGTTGTACTGATTTTATCATTTTGTGCTAGTGTTTTATGATGATCACGAGAATAGTAATAATGATTGAGGTGTTCTTCAGACGAACTTTCATTAGTACAGTTTGTATCTTGTAATCGTATTTTTGTCTCCACTGGTTCTTTACTTTCTGCTTGCTCTTCTGGAAAGAGTGGTTTTGTTGAGACAAGACGATGCTTACTTGAATGAGTAGTAGTTTCAAATGAGTCAATTGTAATATTTGAATTATTTGTTTCATTGTCTTCGCCATTTGTTCTTGCATCTGGGATTACTGATTTTCTCTTATTAAAAATTCCAAAAATACTTTTTCTTTTTGATTGATTTGGTTTTCTAATTGATAATATATGTGGTTCAATTGCCTTAGTATGATCCAAATAAGAATTATAATCGGATGTATGTGATTTTATTATCACATCGTTTTCATTGTTCAGTTCATCGTTCAAGTTCTTAAAAGAATGACAATTTGATTCAATAATAGGGGTAGATGGAGTTGTTTGGAGGTCCTTCTCAATACAAGGCTCTAATATAATAGATGTGTCTTTTGATCTAAAAACACTTCTTGGAACATTATCTAAAGAATTATTAAAACTTAATGAGTAAATATCAGCTGATGTATCATTAACAGAATTTGTTGAGTTGTTTCTTTTTTTATAGAAAAGGTTATTGGAAAAAGTCATTTTTTGGTTTGTTGATTCCATAAGATTTGAAGGAATACCTTTGAAAGTTAAAATATCATCCATATGTGTCTTTTCATGCTTTATAAATGTTGATAAGTCATTTATAATTGTATTAGCTTCTTTGATCATTGAACCTAGCAATTCTTCATTTGTGGAATAAGATGATTTCAAGTCATCGGTACTAAAACTTCCTACATTCATTGTTAAATCAATGCTTTTGAAAAAGTTCAGCTGGAAAATTTTTGCTAAATTGGAAATATGCATTTTTGTTATGCCAGAAATTTCGGGTTTTGATAAATAGTTCAAAAAATCCAGTAAAACTAACAGTAAGTGTAAATTTTCAATTGGTAACTTACATAAGCTTGAAGAATAAATTGATTTGTATTTTGGTAATTTTGAGGAGTGATCTTCAAATTTAGTTTCTTCAATGGTTGCATGTTCTTTATTCGCAATACTGGGTTTTGGAGATGAATTCTTTAGTTCATTTAGGTGTAGATTGGATTTTGATTTTGAAATTGGTTTTTTAACAGGGGAATCCATGATAATGTTTTGATCCATATCAACAATTTCCAATTCCGAGTTATCGCTTGATAAATCATTTTGAATTCTCGTTGATTCATCATCTTCCAAATCACTTGGGTAATCTGAAATATCATGCATATGGTTTTTGCGTGATTGTGATAATAAGTTACAGACGTCGACAGTTACTAAACCATGATCTAACTTAGCTATCCATCTTTTTAACATAACTGCAACATCATGAACTGTAGTTGTAAAATCATCGTCAAAAGAAAAAGTGTTAACATTCTTGCTTAATTCTTGTTCTAACAAGTTAACTTGTTTTATTGATCCATTCATTCTAAATATACCTTCAACTTTCTCATTCTGTTTGATATATTGGATACATTTATAAACATATGTAGGAATGATAAAGTCGATGTCATTGATAGTTACGTGCTGATTTGAAACCCTTAGTTCATCATCAATGTATTTTGATGGTTTTGTATATAAATTCGGAGTTGAAGCTGAAAACTGAGGTGAAGAAAAAAACCTTGAATTTGGTCTTTGGGTGTTTAATTGCGTAACTGATTGAGTTCTTGTTTTTGGTAAATTCAATGACGGTTGATGATTTGATATGTCTATATTGTGCGTATTGTTGTTGTTATTGCTGTTGCTGTTTCCTCTAAATGAATAAGAAATGGATCTTCTATTTACAGATGATCTTTTCTTTGGTTGATCAAAGGATGTGTTTGTATGTAAAGTGAAAACGGAAATAGACCTACGGCGATTTTCCTTGATTTCTTTACCAGGTTTGTGTGTATCAAAGTCGTCTGAAGATTTGTATTCTAGTTTCATATCTTTGTTTTCATTCTCTTTTTGGAGTTTTTTATCCCCGTAAGTAAGCACTTCTCTTGATGATGGTATCTGAGGTTGAGATGTTAGAACAGACATTGTCAGTGTGGAAAAAAAACGAAAGGTTTGATGAAAGGAAGGATTGAATAAACCTATTTAGGAAAACATTTATTGACGTGCTGAGAACTTGCAGATGAGACATGAAACAATGCTTTTTCCGGTTCCAGGGGGCATAAAGCATTATTTACCTTTTTTCGAGACAAATGCGGTAATGTAGGTTTACAACGTGGAGCACGTTGGTTCGAACCCCACATCCTGCGTTTGTTCCCAAAACTTTTTTTTGTGAGTAATGTTGTGGTTTGTTTTGTTGTAGTTTTATTGCATTCTGATTAGCATTTGACTCTTTGTATAAGTACTATTTACTATAGGTTTCACCACAATCTCGTTTATCGAACATATACACAGTGTCTTTTGCTTTGCTCAGAGACATCTTTTTTTTCACACTTGAACAGCTGGTACTCTTTGTTGACACGCTAAATTAGAAACCAATCTTTTCTCATATTAAATTTATTTGATATCTTCCAATATATCTATTTGTACACTAGCTAATTGTTATTTTATTTACCCTGAAATTTTTCAGATATTATAAATACAAGTTTACATTTATATTTACATCTATATTTCCCTATACATCCATATTATTTTGAAATTTAAGTACAATGCACGAGAGTCTATATTCAGCAACATATTCTGGCGTTCCAGTCTATGAATTTATACACCCAAAATCTTCCGTTATGAGAAGGAAAAAAGACGGCTGGGTAAATGCAACACATATTTTGAAAGTTGCAAATTTTCCGAAAGCTAAAAGAACAAGAATATTAGAGAAAGATGTCCAAACTGGCATACATGAAAAAGTTCAAGGTGGTTATGGTAAATATCAAGGGACGTGGGTTCCTTTGAAGAGAGCAATTGAAATTGCTCAACAGTTTGGTGTTTTGAGTGATTTAAATCCTGTTTTTGATTACGTCTCAAATGGTTCAATAACTCCACCACCAGCTCCAAAACATCACCATGCAACCACCGCAACTGGTACACGAAAACCAAGAACTACAAAATCCAAGGTCAATAAAATAGACAATACAAAGGACTCACCAACAAAAAAAAACAAACGACAGAAAACCAATGCTATGACTACCAGAAAAAAACTTGCAACGTTATCTATACCCGCAAATTCAAATGCTTCAATCAGTTCAAATTTAGCTCCTACTTCTGCATCACGAAAATCTTTGAATTCAGATAAAAACTCGAATGATTTATACTATGACAATTTTAATCTTAATAAAAGGACTCTGAAAGCTCCAAGTTTGAATTCAAAATCGAATTCCAATTCAAGTACAAATTCGGGCCAAATTTCTAATTTAAATTCAAATCTAGATGTCAAAACTCCTTTAGTGAGCAGTAATTTAAGAATATTAGATGACAATTTAGATGACGAAAATGATGATGAACAAGATGACGATAATTTAGACAACAACACTATAATACAGCAATCTGTTAATAACGACGATTTAAACACAAATTCGTTTTATACTCGACTACATCATGAGCCTTCAACTGTTGAATTCATGACCGAACATGATTTGGATAAAGCATTGGCAGAGTCAGAGACTTACGGTAGTGATATGAAAAGAGCTTCATTGTACTATAATAATGGATTAAAAAATCTTGCATTAAATCCAATTGTATCTCCTCGGGTACCACCCTCTGCTACATCATCATCAATGCCTCTGTTCCAGACATCAAGTGATTCAAATATTAATTCAAATATATCTCCATCAAGTTTAGGCGGTTTAGATAAGAGTTATGTGAAAGCGTTATATAACTATTTTAATGAGATAGATTCAAATCCACAATGCGAAATGCCATATTTCATCACCCATGAGTTTTCTGATTTCAGTATAAATCAACCACTTGATATTCAAGGAAATACTGCGTTACATTGGGCATGTGCAATGGGTGATTTGAAAATGTGTGACGTTTTAATCAAAAGAAATGCAGACGTTCATGCTTTGAATAATAGAGGTGAAGCACCGATAATCAGATCTGTGACTTATGCAAATTGTTATACAAGAAGGACTTTTAATAAGTTATTAGATTTATTGTCTGATTGCTTATTAGATATTGATATTAACTTGAGAACCTTATTACATCATATTGCCTTAGCAACCGCAGATAAAAATAATTTACCTTCATCAAGATATTATACTGAAATTCTCCTGATAAAAATTGCAGAAACAGTTCAATCGAATGATGTATTCAAAGAATTTATTGATAAACAAGATGTGGATGGTAATACTGCATTGCATATAATGAGTTTCAATAATGCCCAGAAATGTATTAAGATTTTGTTAGGTTATAATGCTCGTGTTGATATAAGAAACAAATTAAATGATCAAGTTGGAGATTATCTGACAGAAAATTTTAAAAATAATTTGAACCACCCAGGCATAATTACCAGTAGGACTGAAGTGCCTCACAATAATTATGAATCATTTAATTTAAGGCTTTTCAAGCCATCTTTTAATGGAAATTTTACTGTTTCCAGTAAGTCAATTAATAATGAAACAGACTCTTACATGGAGCCATTTTATTCTCAAAATGGTTATCCATTAAATGCTTATAACCCTACTCCAAATTCACTCTATTACAATCAACCCTCACATATTAATAATTTGTACAATAAGAATCATTCCAGCACAACGTCATTGAAAATGAATCAAATAAACATTGAAATTTTTGATAAAATGACTGAACTATCCAATGTTTTTGATAATGAAGTATCTCAAAAGGACGATGACATAAGAGAACTAACTTCAATTGTAGATCAAATGGACAACGATATTGAAAAAATATCAAATGATATTAAAAATGTCTTAAAAAATGTTTTTGGGCTTAAAGTGAAAAGTATTCATGATTCCAATAGCGATCTTAACGAAATTATTTCAAAGGTTGAATTACAGTTACTAGAATTATCAAATAGTTATACAGAAAAATGTAAATTATTAAAGGGATTAATTGATAGATCACAGGCAATGTCATTAGCTAAAATTGTTAACAAATATGAGGATGAAAAGGTAAAAGAATTAAATAAAGGTACAGAGAAAAATGACTCAAAACCCAATTCAAGATTATCAGATAATGTATTACTTAAAGTAATCCAACTGACGAAACTACAAATAGTTAGGAAAAAATCAGTTGAACTCTTAGTTGATGTGTTTTCAAAATCTGGTGAAAAGATTGAAGTTTTAAATAGTTATAGACGTTTGGTTGCAAAATTGTCAAATATGTCAATTAATGAGGTTGATAACAGCTTAAATAGCATTGAAGAATGTTTACAAAAAGATTCAGCTTCCAATAAATCTGGTGATCCTAATCCCAGTTTAAATTTTTCAACCGAAAATATATAGTGTATAGTAGTATGTATAATTTTAATTGATATTTTTTTATTTACAATAGGAAGCATAGAAAGATAATTTTTGTAGTACACACTCGAACAGGGACGTGTGATCGCGACTCGGTATTTCTCGGATTAGTTTCTTTAGCAGCTTATGGGATATCATTTTTATCTAGAGGACGTCATTTATAGCATAAATACAGTTGGTTTTGATAAACAAAATAGACAGTTTTACTAACAGCATGTCTGGCTATAAGTTACAAGCAAATGAAATTCAATTTAATCTCCCAATAACCCCCGAATCTGACCAATGCTTATCATGTATTTTAAGCAAACCAAATCTAGAATATCATCCAAAAACTTCAAGAGCTGCAATTTTAATGCATGGTCTTGGAGCACATAAAAATTCCTGTTATATGTCAAAACTAGCTAGAAAATTATCTAAAGAACAGGGTATTTTTGTGGTCAGATTTGACTTTAGAAATTGTGGAGATTCTTTTAAAACTGGTAAATTAGGGCGCACAGTAGAAACTGATCTTGAAGACATATCCGTGATATATGATTGGCTAACTCAAGGTGGATTTGAAGGTAATAAATTATATGTTGATACATTATGTGGTCATTCAAGAGGCGTGGTTGATATGTACAATTGGCAACTTCAACATCCGCAGCAATTTGTTATCAATTTAGTTGCATGTGCAGGGAGATTTATTGGCCAAGGATTTATTGAGAGTGTTAGAAGAAAAAATCCAAATTTGGATATTAAAGGAGGTCATATTAACCAAGGTTTTCAAGATGGTGCATATAGAGATGTTTGGGTCCCAATAGAAGAGACACAAAGTCTAAGTGCAGTAAATATGGAAATTGTCAAAAATATCAGTAAAGATATTGATACTTTGACCATTTATGGTACAAGAGAAGAGGTCATTCCATTAGAAGATGCAGCAAGATATACCAATGCATTGCGAGAAAGAAATACCTTGATATTAATTCCTGGTGCAGATCATTGCTACAGAGGAGTTGAAAAAATACCCGAAAGTAAATGGAAGTCATGTAACAAGCCAATTATTGAAAAATTAGGATTAATTGATTATACTTTTGAAGTTGCTGATGATGTTGCCACTTGGGTGAGCTTTGAGAATATGAACAAAAGGTTTTATGAAAAGCATATTAATATTCATGATTTTTTACCACGTTTCAAAGATATTGACGGTGTTAAAAGTTTTAGAGATATTGGTGGTTATCAAACTAAAAATAATAAAATTTTCAAGTATAACTATATTTTTAGATCAAGCGACTTGTCAAATGTTACACATGGAGGTCTTTCAAAGTTAAAAAAATTAAATATTACTAAAATTTATGATTTACGTTTGCCAGGCAATGATAAAGTAGAAACATCAGATCTTGACAGTTTAATTGAAAGTATTAATTTTTCAAGTATGAGCCGTGAAGTATTAGATGAATATATGATGAAATATTCAGATAAATCAAACTTTGAATGGGATGAAAATGTTCAGTTTTATATCTTTATTCTTGAACTCATTTTACCGTTATTAAAGCCGATATTTGAGTATATCCGTGATCATCCCAATGAACCAGTCTTGTTTTATTGTAAACTTGGTAGAGATTGCACAAGTATTTTGTCAATGGTTTTGCTATTACTAGCTGGTGTGGATGCATTGATTGTGGTACAAGAACATTGTCTTTCTAAGTTTAAGTTAAATGCATCGAATAACTTAGAAGTTTCATTAAATGGAAAACCATCATCTGAATGGATAGTTCAAGATACCGATATAAAAGGAGAAATAATGTTAGACACGATTTCACATTTAGAGACCAAATACGGTGATGTAGAAAAGTATCTTCAAATGAAACTTGGTTTCTCTACATCCGATATTAGTACTATTAAGTCTAATATTTTACAATAGAGACCTTATTGTGTATGTGATAATAACCAACTAGAACTTGAGCCTGCACTTTTCACTGAAAAATTGAAAAAAAATGTTTACCGGCGACGGGACGATCTTTAGTCCTTTTGCCGATGCCGCGAAAAAAACTTTTCAGTTCCACTGAATTTTTCACCTGGCTAGTTCATAAGAACACCCTTACAATAATGATATTTTAGTTTTCTCAGTAATCTCTAATCATTCATTTTCTTTCCCCAGTAAACTATTCGTTGTTTTTGTTTATCAAATCAATAATCAAAGATGTTTAAACAATCTATGATTCTGCTTAAGGAAGCTACTAAGCTAACTTATAAGAACATGCTAAAAGATCCATCGGTTAAGTATTCAAAAGCTAAGACCATCAAATTACATGATAGATCTTGGCCAGATAAAGAGATCACCCATGCTCCAAGATGGTTATCCACAGACTTAAGAGATGGTAATCAATCTTTACCAGATCCAATGTCCGTTGAACAAAAAAAAGCATACTTCCATAAATTAATTGAAATCGGTTTTAAAGAAATTGAAGTTTCATTTCCATCTGCATCACAAACTGATTTTGATTTCACCAGATATGCAGTTGAGAATTGTCCGCCTGATGTCGCAATTCAATGTTTAACTCAATCAAGAGAACATTTAATAAGAAGAACTGTCGATTCATTAAAAGGTGCACCAACTGCTATTGTCCACACTTATTTAGCAACATCTGATTTATTCAGAGATGTTGTTTTCAAGATGTCTCAAAAGGAAGCCGTTGAAAAGGCCGTCGAAACTGCTAAATTGGTTAAATCTTTAACTAAAGATGATCCAACCTTACAAGATACAAAGTGGGTTTACGAATTCTCTCCAGAATGTTTCTCTGACACTCCATCTGATTTTGCTTTAGAAATTTGCGAAGCTGTTAAAGCAGCTTGGGAACCAACTGTTGACAATCCAATTATTTTCAACTTGCCAGCTACAGTTGAAGTTGCTGGTCCAAACGTTTATGCAGATCAAGTTGAATATTTCTGTAGAAATATTTCTGAAAGAGAAAAGTGTATCATTTCCTTACATTGTCACAATGACAGAGGTTGTGGTGTTGCTGCTATTGAATTAGGTTTACTGGCTGGTGCTGACAGAGTTGAAGGTTGTCTTTTTGGTAATGGCGAACGGACTGGTAATGTGGACTTAGTTACTCTTGCTTTAAATATGTACAGTGATGGTATTTCTCCAAACTTAGATTTCTCTGATATTCAAAGTGTTATTGATGTTGTTGAAAAGGGGAACAAGCTTCCAGTTCATGATAGAGCTCCATATGGTGGTTCATTAGTTGTCTGTGCGTTTTCTGGTTCACACCAAGATGCAATCAAAAAAGGTTTTGTTGAACTTGCAAAGAGAGAAGCTGGTGGTGATCCAAGCTGGCTAATGCCATACTTACCAATTGACCCAAAAGATCTTGGTAGAAGTTATGAAGCTGTTATCAGAGTCAATTCCCAATCCGGTAAGGGTGGTGCTGCGTGGATTGTTCAAAGAGCTCTCGGTTTAGATTTACCAAGACAAATGCAAATTTTATTCTCTAAGGCTGTTCAAGATAAAGCCGACTCTTTAGGAAGAGAATTAAAGGGTGAAGAGATTGTTGAATTGTTAAAGGAAACTTTCAATATTGATTCATGTGCTGTCGATGATCTTAAGATTGTTGATTACAAGTACGACAAGCAGTCAGATGAAATCACCAACGTTTTTGCAATCATTGAATTAAATGGTAAAGAATTTAACATATCTGGTACTGGTAATGGTCCAGTTTCATCATTATTAAATGCTTTTAATAAATTTTTTAACTGTGAGTTAGAAACGGAAGAATACTCCGAACATTCTGTTGGTCAAGGTTCAAAGACTAAAGCTGCATCTTATATCAGAATCCTGAGTAACGAAAAATCTCAATGGGGTATTGGTACTCATGAATCCATTACAAAATCTACAGTTAATTCTATTCTTTCTGTTGTTAATAACATGTTAAAGAAAGGTTTAATTTTTAAATGAGCACACTAATCGCTTCATTAAAACCAAACGTATTCCATCTCAAACTACTATTCATCCCCAAAGATTTATAAGAAATACTTTTACACTTTTTATTTTTTGAATTTACATTACAATTTTCTTTATACTTTTTTTAATTTACAAAAGTTCTTTCATGATGATCATTTTTAAAGTGGATATTTCGCACCTTTTAAACATGGATATGGGGTATTTCTTGTATCTCTTGATGTATCTAGATAGCCAACTTTCCAATATTTAGGATGTTTTTCATAAAAATTTTGCCATTGACTAACTATTCTATTAACATCTATTTCATCATATCCAATATTGCTTAAATCCCATGTACATTGATTCATGTCCGCAAAACATCCATTGACAAACATTCTCGTACAATCCCTGCCAACAAAAAGACCGTATCTTGCTGTTATACTTTTAGGGTTGTATGCGGCAGAGCCTGCAGTAACATCGTAAACAGTTTTATTTATTGACAGTAATAATCTATCTGAATTAATAACATCACCCGATAAAGACTCAATTGTAAATATTTTCATTGGTGAGCCCTTTATTCTATAGATCAAATAATTGCTATCTATATACTTCCCAGTATATCCCCACATAGTAGAGGCGGTAAACAGGTACGAAAGCAGCACATTTAATAAAAGCAGTCCTGAAAGCAAACGCAATATATCCAATAAAGTCCACTTATCTATTTGAACATTATCAATATTCTTCATTATTATCCATCAATGATCATTCTACAAATTATAAAGATCATGAAAGATTTTTTGAGTTGTTATTATAGAGAAGCCCTCTTCGCAAGACAAACCCGCGTTTTGAAAATGAAAAATTTGTCAGTATCACTATAAAAAGAACGGTGTTTCTAATTTCCTGCTAAAGGATCATCTTTGGTTTATTTCTTTTCTTGTACCAAAACCATCCTATAGACAGTACGCTGATTCTGTCTCTATTGCTAGTCAGTAGAGAGATGTTGTACATTTTATATTAATCTGTTGTTTTTTTGAAATTTTACAAGAGTTTGGGCTAAGTGTTAGTTTATTCTAGTTAACAATTTCATGTTTTGATATTCATGGATAGTTTTTATTCATACTACGTTTATCTTAACGTTTGACTGTTTGCGTATTATCCTTTGGGGTAAGTGGGTATTTTATCATTTTCGTTTACTTTTGTGTTGTTTCAGATCTCGATAGGCTTTTAGAATTCTGTCTTCATTTGCTGTATTTACAGCCATAGAATTAGATCGTGATAATGGGTGGAGAGATGAATGATTATGTTAATAAGAACTCGCCTGGATCTTTTCGAAGAACGGAACGGTGGGTGTCAGATAACATATACAGTTTTTTTGTAAGTAATATTCGGTAAATTTTAAACATAACATCAGTATATTCTTTACTACGTAATTATGAAATACGTTTTACACAGTTTTGTAATAGAGTATTTAATTTAACAATGTCTCAGATATCAATACATGCCAAATTTGAAAATTTTAATGTTAAATATCAGTATACAAAAATGCACAAATCATAACCCAATTAAATCTAGTCCAACTTATTAGAATCATTAAAATTAACGTTCCTTTAATAACTTATTTCTTTTTTCTCTTCTCTTGAGTCTTTCAACTTTCTTTGCATGCATTATAGTTGCCAATTTTTCATATCTTTCTTGTTCTTCCTTCTTTTCACGTTTTTCTTTAATCTTTTCAATTCTTTCCTTGATTTCGTTTTTTTTTTCATCTTGCAACTCCTTTAATCTTAATTTATCTTGCTTTTGCTTAAGCCTTTGTTCTTGTTTTTTCTTCCAAGATGAACTAGCACCTAAGGATTTAATTCTAAATGCTTTCTTTTCAACTTTCCAATTTTTTCCACTAACTCTATTACCTTTTCCTGGATCAACAGGAACAACTTCCTTAAATGTGGATTCCGAAAGTTTTGAAGACACTTTCAAATCTTGAATAGTTGATTCAGACATAATTTTTAATGTATTGTGAATGATAAATGAAAAGATAATTCTAAGGATTTACTCGTAACTTTAATCTATGAAAAAAAATTCATGTACAAAAAAAGAAAAAAAAAAAAAACTAAAAAATGAGAAATCTAACATTTGAAAATTCTGTTGACATGCTGAAGCTATCTCTTTTTGAACTATTTTGGTGTACTGACTCAAAGAGGACAACAAGCTGATTTCTTTGGAACAAAATGAAGTAAGTATCTAAAAAATTTATATAAAAGTATGAATCATTGCTTTGCGTTTTATGATCGTATTAAATATGTTTAAAGTACATAAATTTATTAAAGTCTACCCTGTTCATTTTTGAGCCCACTTAAAGAAATTACAACTATAATCGCTTTGATTCTCCATGTTTGAACTCTTTTGATTATCATCATGATTCCAAGTGTCATTTTTAGTAGGTTTTGAACAACACCAAAATTTTCTGCCATTGTTAGCACCCTTTCTTGCTGTTCTTAGCATGCACGGTAGATTATGTTTACAACTTGGAGTTACATTTAATGATTTGTTATTCAGCAGAGTGTTGAATGCCACTGCATCTAACATCGATTTGATTGATGAGTTTGCCTCTGTCTTTATTATTTGTTGTGTCATCCGGGCTTCTTCCTCTTCATCACTTTCAGGAACAAATAAAGAACTTGTTTTTGCTTCAATATCTTTTACTCTCTGCTTGTTCTGAATCAATTCGCTTAATGTTGATTGTCCCTTTTGCTTTTTCCTACTGGTATATATGGGTGCAGTTACCGACCTTTTTGATTGTAAGGTTATAGTTGTTGATTGTACCAAATTTTCATTCTTTTGTTTTAACTCCGTGCCTTTTTTCTTTTGCTTGGATTCAAAAAATGAATCTATGCTTTTAGTGACGGCCAGTTTGTAATAATTAACAGCTTCAAAATGTTTAATATTTGGAATTAGATCGTTTTCTATTGGAAAACTTGATATATTTAGATCACAGAAAATTGGGCAATGATCAGAACCATAAAGAAACGACCAAATATCACAATTTTCAACTTGTGAACTAACCTTTTTTGTTCCTAAAAATAAATCAATTCTTGAACCTATATTCAAAGGTCGATTATTTTTTAAAGTATTCCAACATGTATACATTTTTAATCTATTTGGATTTTTCAATCTACCTAAATCATACAATAGTTTGTTGTTATTCTTTTGTTTATCAAACTCATTAAAGTCAAAAACATAATCATTGAATATTTTTCTAGATAAGCTCAAACTTCTAAACTCCAAAGTTGAATTTTTATTGTATTTTTCAACCCATTCCGATTTATTCTGTGGAATTCTCAATATCCCTGATTTTAAACCCAGGTTCATTGAATCATCTCTATCAATTAAACTTGGTGATACATTTATATCACCCATTATAATTACTTCTTTACCCATTTTTTGTAAATTTTCAACTCGTTGAAATAAAACATTCAAAAACAAACATTTTTTTATTTCTTCTTCTTTTGTATCCATTGAATTTGCAAGGCAATAAACAGAAATAATAACTAAATTATTATTCAATTGAATTATTATTGATCTTCCATCAGAGTCTAGTTTCAGTCCTTCTTTCCAATCAACAAAATTATCAGTATATCCACCAATAGCAAGACTATCCGAGCCCTGTTGTTCCCATATTTTCCTGTATGTCAAATTATTTTGGTTTGAAACACTTAAATAACCAGTGATACCTTCTTCAACTTTAACAACTTTTAAGATAGGGTGATGTTTCACAAAGACAGAAACACCAGAATATCCACGTTTTTCACGAGGTATAGTTATAAACGAATGATAATTTGAAATATTTGAAATTGATCTATTTACATCGGATCTTTGCAATTTTAGTTCTTGAAATGTTATTATATCTGATTTTAAATATTTGAAAATATCAGATAATGAATGTAAAACATTCCAGGGGTGATAGTGATTTAAAGTTTTGAAACCATTTATATTGAAAGATACTAATCTTATTGTATCAGGAGATGAAGTATCAATAATTGATCCTTCGACATTTAAAATCATAGTACCATGTGTAATGTGGGATATCTATTTAACGTTTACCAGTATTATTCGTTTTTGATAAATTTGGAAACTACTCAATACAAAAAAAAAAAAAAACCAGACAAGAAAAAAATGCCCAGAATCTCCGGGCACAATTAATCTGCCAAAAAATATAAACCTTACAAGATCTGAAGAGAATTATTATATAATCAAGATTCTTATTTTCCAGTCCCTAAAAAGTTAGTGTTTCCTTCAAATGACTACTTGCCTGATAGTTCACATAAAGCTGTGCTTAATGTCGCCATTTAATATTTAACAACTATCGTGGTTATGATGAAATTCAAGAATGTTAAAATATCAAAATGACTTGCCTTTTTAATATTTACTTTTAGCATGTACCCTGATGGTGGTCATCAACATTCAAATTGATACCATTGGCCTCTCATTCACATAATCGGCAATGGTCTCTGTTTAAATATTATCTTGTTATAGATGATATCTAACATTTCACATCGATCTCCACCATTGGTACACCCATCCTTTTTTTTATTTACATGGTCAATTTTCAGTAACCCTAATGGTGGATCTAATCTCTCTACTGACCCAACTAATCTTTGTGTTGTACTTATAAACAAAGTTGCATGTTTTAAAGATGTGTCGATTTCCAGCGTACCAAATCTGACCACATCTACAAACGCATTATCATGTGAATACAACTCATGTAATGACTGGAATAATCTTGGTATTTCCTTCTTAGAAAACAACGCTTCTTCCTTTTCAGATAAACCATCCGGTTTTGATTTTGGTAAACTAAGGTCACCTTGTATTTCAATGATCGTTAGTCCTAGAGAAGTGCTGAAAATCGTCGTGTAGTCGTTCAAAGTTGGTTCTCTGTTTGGTGCTGCTATTGAACGTAATGCTGAGTCAAAGGAAATGGGTATGACAGGCATACTAGGTGGTTTTATACTGAGTGTAGTACTCTAATTTCTGCTTATATAACTTATTGTTATATCCCGACACGTTAACTTTCGTGTTTGGTTAATGTGCACTTACCACTTTTACCAGCCACCCCAGCCACACAAGCTGCATCAGCCACATTGATTTTCTATTTTCTCTATTCTTTTTAGTTTTGTCCCGGCGCCAACAAAAAACGTTGGAATTCTAAAAATCCCAAAAAATCCCACAAAAACAAAAAAAAAATGCGAAAACCAGTAGAAAATCGAACGATAAAACAAGAAAAACACTTTTTCCCTTTTCCCACCACAGTACTGAAAATCGGCTCAGTTCTTCTATTTCTGATGATATCTGTATATATAGTGCCATACAGCCCCTGATGTAATTATAGTTCTCCAGTACTAAACGTTGGATTATATTTGGGTTACTATTTTTTTTAGTCTATTCCACATTATTCTGTTCTATTTTAGTTTACCAATCTATTCCTTTTTAAATATCAATATATTAACTATGGCTGCTGCTATCCGTGCTTCAAAAAGAGCTGCTTTTGCTTACCTATCTGTTGCTTTAACTATCCCATTTATGATGCCGATTAGACATACATTCAGTCAAAAGTCACACAATGAACTTGCTTATGGTTATTTCGGTGTAGGAAATGCTTTCAGAATATAGATCTTATCGCATATCTTTTTATTCACTTTTTTGTTCAAATTTAGTATCTACAAATCTATTTTATTGATAGATAGATTTCACTGTTCTAACATATTTTATCTGGCTGGGTCATTAATTTTCATTTCTTTTAATTGTTTCAATTCTTTAAATCATCATCATTGGGTTATTTCTACTTTTTACTTTTTACACAATCAATAATATTTTTTACTTCTATTCTATTTTCTTGTTTAAATGATTTTATAGTTTTTTTTCTTTCAATACACAATTCGAATCAACATTTATTTATTATATCGTAAATGGAGCGCGTTCTTAAAATGAACATGTTTAATACCTGGATATTTACTAACTTCAAAGGCACTGATTGCTTCACTAACTGACCATCCTAACTTTTCAATTAGATAACAACATATTAAGAAGCCTGTTCGATTTTGTCCATAATGACAATGTACAGCGATGAATTGATCCTTAAAATCACGTTGCCTCATTAAACCCTCAACTATTTCAATAAATTTAACAATCGTTATATCGTCGGGAGTAACTTTACTTTCTGTTTTATACTTAGCATATTTAATTCTCTTAAAATCTAATGGTTGATATGATGGTGTATCGGATCCAATATCAATAATTGCAAATATCTCCGGATGTAATTCTTCAAATTTAATAGGATTATGTATTGGATCACTTTGTCTTAATGTTTTCATACCTAGTAAATAACTTTTTGGCTTTTCTGGTGACGTTCCATTGATTATTGGAGTTGATATGGTAATCACTTTATTCCATTTAACTTCATTTTTCAATCCCCACTTGTCCCCTGATATGATTGCCTTTACTTGTAAAACCCATGTACAGCTAATATTCAAGTTCAAATCTTCAATAAACTTGTAAATAGATCCTGCTAATAGGTTAGGCTTGTCTAAAAATACAGAATGATTGGCATTATTGATTATTTCAAATGTGACATCTCTATCGCTTTCTTCAATAAGACTTTTTATATTTGTAGAATCGCTTAATGGTGTTATTTTATCGAACTCTCCGCAACATAGAAAAAGTTTACCGGTATTTAACTTTGTTATCATGTTTAATAATTCAGATTTATTAACACATTTAATTCCGTACAAATATTTTAAAAATATCACTGAATCAGTGTCCAGATTCCATCGAAACTGTGTTAATCTTTTCAAAATATCATCATCTTCTGTGTCATTTGGATCATTAAATATAAAACTTTCAACACTTTTTGAATATAATCCTCCAAATCTATCAAAAAACCTAAAATAATCAAATAATCTAGGGAAATATTTGGATGTATTTAAGAATAGCCTTTTACCTAATGGTATTCTAGTGACTAATTGTTCCTCATCATTAACAATATTTGGCGGTGAGATCATAATTAATGATTCTACTTTACCCTTGGCCAACTTATTAATTAGTTTGATGGAGATATGAGTACCCAATGAATGTGCTATAAATATGAACTTTCTGTTAGGGAACTTATATTCTAATATTTGGCATAATATCTCAACTAAATTATCTGTCTGAAAATCTTCATCATTCAATTCGATTAACGTCTTTTCCAACTTTGCTAAATCCTCTTCCTCGTATTTAGATAATGAATTAAACCTAACATTTTTAGCTCGATCATTTCGGCTTGGTCTCTTTGAATTGCCAAATCCTGGTAACTCAACTCCAAATATGTCAGAACAATTACGGAACTCTTGTAATATAGGTTCAAATTGAGATAATTGACCACCTAATCCATGTATGAATACAAGGACAGGTAATGTTTGGATCTTTGATAACTGCTCTTCGGCATTTTTTAAACCTTGTTTATCGGTTTCATCTTTAAATTTCCGTTTATGAAATTCACGCAAAGGATGGTCACTATAAATAGTAGCTAGTGAAATTTCATTTAAATGATCATTATTCTTCAAGGGGAATGTTTCAATTTGACTAAATTTTTGGATAATTGAACAATCACTTGGTTTCAGCCTTAATATATCCTTCTCAAACTCGGTATATAAATCATTATTAACAAATTTCCATAAACTTTTACTTAGTGAAATTCTACTGTCATCATCCTGTTTTTGCCATTTTTTTAAATTTGGTATAGTGAGTATTCTCTGTGATGTACATGGCTCTACCTCAGACATGGCTGATAGTATAAGTCTGACTCATTCAATACTATTTCAAATCCTCTAATGTTGTTATCTAAATGTGAAAATTGAAAACTGAAATCCGCACTTAATTGAGTTTGCGATTTCTGAAATATGAGAATTGTCATAAATAATTCAAATTGTTCTTTAGGGATAATGGGAGCATCAAGGCTCAACAAGGGTTTTTTCAATTTATCCTTGTTTCTTTCTATTTATTTCCCATTAAATCATTGTTTTAAACTTTGAAGCATATCATCACAAAATGCAAACACAACTGCATATGATTATACCTGAAAATCATTATCAAACGGGTGTAGCTTACCCAAATCAAGATGATGAAATCCCCGTGAAGTCATTTAATTCAAGGTATCAAATGATTCATGAGCTTGGCTCAGGAAGTTTTGGTACGGTTTCTTTGTACAAGATAAAGGGTAATGTTTTTGAAATTCAGAAGACAGAAATGAAAGACTGTCCAGGTACTTTATTGAATCCGTTATCTATTAATTATAAATACTCAAATGAATTAGTTGCTATTAAGACAATGAATAAAAAACTAAAAAAACGGGGAGATTATTCGAAAGTCAAAGAAATCCAATTTATTTTTGCTGTTGATTCACACTTTAACCTTGTTCAAATCATTGATGTTTTTATTGATAGAACTTATTTTAAATTGAATATCGTTATGGAAAACATGGATCAAAATTTGTATCAATTAATGAAATCAAGACGAGGTAATGTTTTTAGTGCCAAAACTTTGAAAAGTGTCTTATCACAATTATTGAGTGCAATTTTACATATTCATAAACATCTATTTTTTCATAGGGACGTCAAACCTGAAAATATATTAGTAATGCAAAACTTAAACTATTTTGGGCCAAAGCAAAATATTCCCGTAAGTCAACGTAAAAACTCATATATTATCAAATTAGCGGATTATGGGTTGGCAAGACATTCATCAAATGAAAGACAATTCACTGCCTATGTTTCAACAAGATGGTATAGATCTCCTGAAATTTTGTTAAGACAATGCCATTATTCTTTTCCAATCGATATATGGGCTTTCGGTTGCGTTGCAGTTGAATGTGCAACTTTCACTCCATTATTCCCTGGTAAAAATGAATTGGATCAATGCTACAAAATTATGGATTTTCTTGGTAATCCAACAAAAGCGTTCCAATTAAAAACTTTACAAAAACAGAATGCAAATTATAACCATCATAATTATCTTTCTCCTAATTATACTTTTGGTGCACTCGTTCCATTCGGCGGTTTCTGGGAAGAAGGTAAAGATTTAGCACAAAAATTGGGATTGATGTTTCCAAGACATTTTGGATATAGATTAGAAAACTTAATTATCAGAAAAGATTTTGAACACCAAGAAAGAATAAATTTTTTTAATATGGTTAAATCTTGTTTAACTTGGGATCCATCTAAAAGAGCAACTGCTTTGGACTTAATACGGTTCCCTTACTTTGAAAAATTATTTACAACATTGGATAATCAAAAAGAAAACAAAGTTTATGTTAATTCTTCAGTTATAAATAATAATAATGCTGATTGTATATTAGATAATCATAACATCAAAGATAATAATATAAACAGATCCTTAAGATTTGCGGGCATTTCACCAATTAAAATTCAAAATAGGAACCCAACAGTCAAACCAATTAATATATTAAAAAACAATGGTACTAATAATATTACTGTATCTCCAGGTTTGGGCATTCAACATAAATTTAATCTTGTTGATGTACCTCATCTGCTTCCAACTATCAGTAAGAATAATCTTGCTTCCTCCAAAGACCCCGAACAGAATACAAGTACTATGCAATTAACATCTGACACAATTGATGGATTTGTTGATATGTTTTCAGTAGAACCCCAATTTTCAAGTGCTGAACCATATAATAATGAGGTCGAGTTGTACACTAATATTTTAAACCACCCTAGTCTCGGAAAAAAGAATTCTATAAAGTTTGGTTTTGAAGATTTTAATGAGAAGCATGATGCTAAGGAAGAAAGTGCTGCAGCATTTGAAAGTAAAGACAACTACAACGATAATGACGACAACGAAGACGACGAAGACGACGATGAATTCGAATTAGATAATGAAGATTTTCTTCCTATGGAACTTGGTAAGGTACAGACATTTTTAAGCGAATCTCAAGTTGGAATGAAAGTTGAAGATTCAAATATTTCGATTAAGAACAATTATCTCGGTAACTACGATTTAATTGATGCTATTGATTATGCTTTGGATGATGAATTAAGTATGAAGTATCCTAGCAAATGTTCTTGGGAAGATAAAGCTTAATGTTATTTTAACCATTTATACTTTGCTTGTTTTATATTGAGCTAATTAACAATTTATTTAAAAATATTTATCTATAAACCAAACTTAAGGCTACAGTTTTACATAATCTAAGTTGGAATCCAAATCATCAACCCCCAGCGGTCCAACTATAAATTCTACATTATCGTCAGAATCACTGGAATCAACTGAAGATTTGTCATCATCATCATCATCATTATCATCTGAACTTTGGTCATAAATTATTTGAACAACTTTATCATTATCATCATTTCTAACTTTTTCCTTGTTTGGTTGATTACTAGTTGAATTATGTGAACAAAAACATTTTTGACCTAGAAAACAACGCCCATATTCTTTCAAATCGGGGCATTGGAAATTATGATTAAATTTGCATTGTAGACCTACATCACAATATCCTAAGTATGCAAATTCTCTACAGATTGGAGATTTTTCATTCTCATTCTTGTGTGTAAATATACAATTTTCATTAAGACATTCACCAATTTGAAAAAATTTACAACTTGGAGAATTAAACTGTGATGGCGTGTGTGAGTAATGACAAATTTTGCTGAGACATTTATGTTTGGGATTTTGTTGTAATGTTGGACATAATGCAATTCTACCAAATTTGTGTTGAAACAAACATCTTGGCTTTGTGCAATTTCCTGTTTTCGTGTAGAAAAGACAAGGGCTCTCAGATGATTTGCTTTTATTATTATTGTTGTTGTTATTACTTCTAAATTAAAAGTAAAAAAGCAATGGTAATTGATAGATTGATTAGAGTTATGATAATGTTAGTATTCAGTCAAGGAAAAAAAAAATAGAGTTAAAAAAGACCGAAAAAAATAATACTGTACCTTTGAGTTAGAGTTTCAATTTGATAGTCACCAGTGGGTGTTTTGATATAATTATTATCATTATACGTGATGAATAAAGGTAAAGGATCAGTGTTGACCAATGGTACTTTTGTTAATTCATGTTTTGTAGAAACTAATACAAATTTTGTTTCATTAAAAACCAGTAAAAACTTGTATCCACTGAAAAAAAATCTGTTTTTATAATAGAATTTGATTCTATTATCGATAATTCTTTGAACAAAACTATTTTCCTGTGCTTTTTGTCGTATTTGCTCTTTTTCAAAAAATTTTAAAAGTGATTTGTTTTTATTATTATTATTATTGATATTATTGGCGTTTTTGGTATTCATATCATGCGGTTTACTGATTTTTGAATCCAATGATACTTTTATCGTTTCCTTTGCAGTTTGACCTTTTACGTCATTTGGACTTTTTTTTTTATCAATTTTTTTCTTCGTGTTATGTGCTAGTTGATCCTGTTGATTTACCATTAATTTCAATTGTTGCAATTTCTTCTTTTCAGCTTCTATACGCTGCTGCTTCAGTAAAAGCATTTTTTTGACTAAAATTCGTTGTTCATTGATCTGACTTTGAAGTTTTGCTAATGCTGCTTGTAACTGTTCTTCCTCTTCATCTGGTGTCATTTAAATTTATGCTTATATTATATGTATAAATACTAAAACATAAGAGTTCATAGAAAGAAATTTTTGACTATTTTGTCAGTAAATTTTCATGTTTGGATTCTCATCTTTTTTATTTTTCAGGTCTGTCTTCTCCGTTAGAAGTTAATCATTAAACGTTCATCAAGAAGTTTACATACAGAAACTATACCATATACTTTCTGGGAAAAATTACCATCAATCATTAATCATAATGTCATTCAGTTTAACACAAATCAAAACGTTTGCCCAAGACTCAATTAGAAATATAATTCCCCTAGATGATGAGTCGATTGATGAAATGATCAAATACACTTTAACTAATTTCAAATCAAGAGAAGCAATAAGTAACCATTTTGTGGATGTATTGGGGCCATCTGACGAAACATTCAAGTTTGCATCTACTTTTTGTGATATGTTATTTGGGCGTCAAGATGGTGGGAAACCTAAAGAAGTTGCTAAAGTAGTGGTTTCATTACCACACAATTCTAAACAACAAGTTGAACCAGTTAGTAATCACACTAAAAAAAATTTAATTAAACCAAAATCATCAGGTATTCGATTAGTTAAGACAGTACCTGCCAGTATGGCAGACAAAAATTCAAAAGGACGAATGGCAAATAATTCAAATAAAGGATCAACTACATCTGAAATGTTTGATATGAAGCCTAAAATTGTTGAAATAAACAAATTCAGGAATAAAGAGATCAAGAAGAAATTGGATAATATTAAAGATTTAGACGAAGTACTACTAAGACTAGAACTTGCAGATTCAGAAAACAATGAAAACCGTGATGATATCAGAATTTGCAACTGTAATGCAACTAGGCATCCATTATATGAAATGTACCCAAATTGTTTATATTGTGGTAAGATTATTTGTGAAAAAGAAGGATTTCAACCATGTTCATTTTGTGGGCATTCATTGATATCAGATGATGAAAGATTACAAATGTTAGAAGTTATTAATCAACAAAAGAATGATTTAGAAAAAGATACAAACAAAGTAAGTAGCACAGCTATTGAGCCAAGAAGTAAGAGTAAAAAGAAAAATGTTATTAAAATTACTCTAAACTCAACTGGACAAAACAATTTCAAATTACAAGAGCAATTTGTCAAACAAATTGAAAAGCAAAATAAACAAGAGCAGGAGCTCGAAGAGATCAAACGACAGGAACAAGAAACTCTAAAACAGAATCAAAAGGATTTAGATTATTATAAGTCAGTTCATAAAAAGGATGAAGAGCTACTAAAGGCTGAAGAAAGATTAGCAATGTTATTGAGTTTCCAGGATGATGGTGCAGAACGTACAAAAATTATTGATCACGCAGCAGACTTTGAATTACCTACAGGATCTGGTAGTTTGTGGGCATCGCCAATTGAAAGAGTTCTACAATTCAAAAGACAGCAAAAACAACAGAAAAAATTACAAGATCAAGATGCAAGTCGATCGGGTCGTGGTGGCACCGTCTTAAATATGTCAATCGAAAATGGTAAAGTTGTGTTAGAAGATAGGGCAGCTGATGAAAGTGCAATATATGAAAATTTATCTGATGATGAAGAAATTTCAGATTTACAAAAACAAGTAAATCAAGAAAAGCTTCAACAATTTCACAAAGACACACAAAATGTCTATGATTATGATGATTTCAATAAAACATTCATCAAGCCAGTTTACAAAGGACATATTCCTGAGAGTAAAGATTCTGAAAAGAGCATAATGAACTTTCCTGAGATTGGCAAGGTTGTTCAATTAGGAGATATAGATCAACAAGAGTCCCAACTTTTCGATATGATTGGCGTTTAAATGTATTTTCCATAGGAGAAACCCTCATAAAACGCTTGTAATAGATTTTCGACTTAAACTTTTTTAAAATACTATAAAAGGCGAGATATTTTCCTTTTTTTTAAACACGATCTTTTGAATTTCTTCATAAACCACATCAGTAGAGGTTATACTTACTTATATACGTATAATTTCTGGGGGATATACGTATCCCCCAATAATAGAACCATTTGGTAGTCTTCTCACAGTCGTTGTGCTTGTGAGTTGGCATCAAGTTCAGCTAAATGTTTGTCGACTTGATTAACACCCTCGTCACGGCTAATATTTCGTTTCAGGTTCTTAGATATATCGGAAGGCGTTAGTTAGAGTTGATGTTTGTTCTTGTTTAGTTCTATATGAACATACTTCACATCCATCCGACTAGCAGTGTTCCAACACTTATTTACGAAAATGTAAAGTATTGTAATTCACTAAGCTATTGTAATTTGAACAACTTTTATTTACCTACGTTATTTTTGGTTTATTTACTGAAGCTAGCTTATAATTAAGAAGGTTTTATTTTATATACAGAATGCTAAGAGTCATGACAAATATATCGGTTTATTATATCGGAATAATATCATTAAAGTTACGTGGATTTGTTCTCACTATCAGACTTTTCATTAGCTGAATTACCTTCACTCTTAGGTTCCTTTGCTTTTGCCTTTTGGAATTCTTCTAAATACTGAAGTTCATTCTTAATTCTTTCCATTGATCTATAAACTTTTGATTGAACGTAAAATGAACCACCATTTTCCTTTGAATTGATATCAAACAAATAATCATACTTTTTTTGCGCCTTATCTAAAGACAAACCGCTTAAATCAACATCTAAAATCTTACATGCTTCATCAAGTGTTAAATCAACATCTCTAGTAGCTGAATTTTCTTTCCTAGCACCTTTTCCAGTAGCTTTCTGTGCTTGTTGTGCAGTAGTTGCAGCTGCCGCTTCCTTATAAGCTTCTGTAAATGCTCTACCAAAGACCCTTGCACCAGTTACAACGACCTGTGCTAATAATCTATGTGCCATGATGTACTTCTAATATTTTTTCTGTTACAACTTCACCCATCTTCATCTTTCACAGTGACCGATACTCAAATTTCATCAATCAAAATGCAAATTCATGTGAACAAAAGCGAGAAAATTCCAGAAAAAAATAAAAAAAAAACTGAATAAAGAAAAAATATAAAAAAGGCTAAACACCCGTGCACTATATTATCAATTAAAATAAAAATTTTGCTTTCACTGTTTCCGCATTAGGGTTTCTGACGTACCGTCGATCGGCGTGGAAGTCCCCATTTTTTCCGCAAAAGACCGTCGGAACGATTATACGATCGTACAAAAGCTCTCATGAATTATACTCCTGTAGATGGATTTACATCGAATTGATATATATAAATTGTTCCTTTTGTGTCTGGTCGTTGCTGGAGGCCATATCAGATAAACACACCATAATATTCCTATACTTTTACATTATTTGTACATTAGATATCATTTAGAGTCTTATTAACCGTTCCTTAGACAATAAAACTTATTTATTATTTCGATCCTCATATATTCACGCAAAACTTATAAACAATTAATAGATAACGTACATTTAAAGTATGTCGAACTTGGATAACAAAAATAAAGAAATCTCTCAGCCAGATGATGAAGCGGCAGATTTGTTGATGTTGTTCTCAAAGCAGTCTAAAAAAATTAATACGGAACCAGAGACAACCTCAAAGTCTCCCATAGTACCAAATCCTTTGTCTTCTATAGCAAGTGTTTCAAATCACAATGAGTTGAAGTCACCTCCCCTTGGTGCTGTATTGATTACTCGGCAAGACTCTACAAATTCAGCAACGAGTACCTCTAAGAGGCTTGATAGCATGACACGATCTCCAGGACCTGCAGCAGCCGCTTTAGCAACTGGTGGCAACACAAACAAAGCAATTGTCGCAGCTGCCGCTTTAGCTGCCGCTGCTGCAACGCCATTACCAATCCTACACAAATTAGACGATCACCATCCCAAGGAAACACATCACATACAACATGCAAATACTGCTGTCAAGTCTGAGAAATTAGATAGCCCAATAAAAATCGAACTTCAAGCAAATAGGATATCATCGCCAACAACATCTCATGGTGTCAAGAAAATGGCCAAGAAAGATGAACACAGCTTAGATTCTAGAGATATGCATGACCACAATGATGATCATAATAAAATGGAAGAAAGTAATGAAAATCAAGAGCAAGAATACGATCAAGATGACGATACTACACCGTCATATGCTGTTGGTCCTGATTCGGGTATTATCAGCTGTGTATGTGATTATGATCATGATGATGGACTTACAATCCAATGTGATAAATGTTTTAGATGGCAGCATTTAGTATGTATGGGGTTTGAATCAATTGTTGATACACCTGATGATTTCCAATGCAATTTATGTAATGAAAATTTACATGTTGATGTTGCAAATGCGAAAAGATTACAAGAAGAATATTTAAAGGAAGAAAAGTCCAAGAAACGCAAAGGTACAACAAAGGATAATAATAAGGACTTAAAGAAGAACATTGGTGCAGCACAATTTAAAAGGCGTAAAGTTGACGAAAATTCCGTTGAGCTTAATGGTGTCAATAAATATACTACGTTATACTATCCAATTGATTATTTTGTATACAAAAGTCCACCAATTAAATCTTTAATCAATCAATTACCTGAAATTTTAAAAAGGGAAAAAATAGATCTGAGAGTTGATAAAGCTAACTTGAATAAGATGATTTTATCACCAAACAGCTTGAATATTAGAACCGGAAATGATTTTTCAAAAATTAAATTTTCTGGAATTTCAAGACTGGGGTTGTATTCAAACAAGTTTGTTAAACCAAATACATGTATTTCATTACTTTTTGGAGAAATAGATACAAAAGAAAATTACATTCTTGATAAAATCAATAAATATTGGTTATTAGGTGTGCCAAAACCAAATGTTTTCTTTCATCCGGAGTTGCCGATTGCAATTGATGAAAGAGGTCTAGGTAACCACACCAGGTTCATAAGAAAATCATGTAAACCAAATTGTGAAATAAAAACAATTATAGTCAATAAAAATGAAATTCAATTTGGTGTTTTTTCAACAAAGGAAATTAAAAATGATCAAGAGATAACATTACCATGGGAATGGGATGATGAGCATCCAATATTACTTATGCTTGATAATTCCAAAACATTTGATAGTTTATCATCCGAAATGAAAATGGTTATGATTAATTCCATCCAATCAGTCTTAGATTTAACTGAATGTGCATGTTTGAATTCGTCAGAATGTATCATAAATAAAATTAAAAAATCATCAGCATTTTTACAAAGAAACACAAGAAAGAATAACTTATCTGCATTATCTCCAACCCCAAATCAAAATTACACTACACTTGATGAAAGATTGGAAGGTAGAGTTGAGACAATTTTAGATAGAATTTTAGAATCCAATACTGCTAATGACAAAGATATTACAAGTATCGAAAAGTCAAAAAGCTCAGAAAGTCTTATAGATGAAAAGAATGAAGATGCTAATAGTACACCCGAATTTAACTTCAAATTTGAATCAAAACATAAAGATTCCTTATACGATTTACATATTCTACCAAAACAACTTGCACTAATTAAAAAATATTCACAGTTAAAGAAAGAAAATAATGAACATCAAATACCAGATAAACCAGCAAGTGTTGTTGATGTTACAGATGTCAGTGTCGGTATTGATATAATGCCTGTACCAATTGAAGTCAACTCAAGAGTTTTACAAAAATTAAAGACTTCAAGTGCAAATAATGAATCCAGTTCCGTTAATGAACTTGGATCTAACCAAAGAAACTCTAATTCTGATGTTAGAGTTGAAGAGAAACCGAAGGTAGTCAAGAAGTTCAGCTTGGCCGATTACAAGAAAAAGAAGACAGGTTGACTTATGTGTACATTACGTTCATATTCAATGTGTAAATAAACCAAATATGGTTATAAATTATAAATTATAGATTTTTTGGATTTTCTGCAGGGGAAATTCGCTGTCACCTTACTTTAATTGATGTTTTCTTTTTTGTTTTCCCATCACTTTTGTTAGCTTTTTTATTGTACTCCGAATTTTTTCATCGAACAAACTAACGGAAAATAATAAATGATAAAATATAAAAAAAAAATTGTAAAAAAAAATTAAAAATAGAAAACAGTTTTCAAGTGTTCTTTTAACATAGTAATTTCTTTCATAATTTTTAATTTTTCGGTTTGATATTGATCGTTGTTTACTGGATACTGGTACTATATGTTCCAAGAAACTAATTTCAATAGATTTTAGTTAAACAGGAATATACAAAATTTATATAACAAAAAGAGCATAAGAAAAGAAAAAAAAGCAGGAATAAAAGCATTAACACCGGGAACAAAGAAAAAATAACCATGATTGTAGTATAGTAAAGTAATCTAAAAGATTGTATATTTAGTTAAAGACATTATTTCTTTTCTAATTTAGTAAACTCTTAACTGAGATTTGTGTTGGTTTTGAAACTAATTTTGAGGCTGACAAATCTAAAACATTGCTCATATTAATATTCAAAAATGGAATCTTTGAATCACTGTTAGAAAGTGTGTAATGACAGTCTTCAAATGGCTTAATATGCGGTGATGATAATGGAGATTCTTCTTCATCTAAATCACTTGAATGGCATGGGTCATTTGGTGATAACATTTCTGGTTGTGATGGAGATGATGGAACAACGCTTGGTGACGTAGATTTCATTTCTGATAAAACAGATGCTGCAAAATTGGTTGATCTAGAAGCAGACGAGTTTGGCTTCTTTCTCAAATCTTCTTCTGTTGGATAAACACATTTGAGATTGTTTCTTAGACATCCCGAGCATGCAGGTTTTCTTTCATCACACTTCTTTTTTCTCTTCCTGCAACAAAAACAACCAGTTTTTGTTCTTGTAATTTTCTTTTTCGGTTTCAAAATATGAGAGCACGTATCATTTATTAAAGGTGACAATGTAACCAAATTCATAGTTGAATCAGCCACACATGATGTAGTGTTATTAGGATTGACTTGCTTAGAATCTTTTCTAGAATTAGCAGATAACCTAATGATTCTTTGATATTCACGATAGTTGGACATTTGCGGAGATTTAAAAACTTTGATTTAAAAAAAAGTATACTACAAGAAAAAAGAAGAACTGCCTTTTACACATTATTAAACTGCACAGTTGGCAAGGCTCCTCTTATATATATCGTTCCATACAAAATTTTTCAAAACACTAACAAAAAACCATCATAAACTGTCATACTCTGGAAAATTCGGACACATTTTTTACTTCTCCTAATCCGGTAAACTCAAATTTGCCGCGCTCCCCTCAGCAAAGCATGTTTCGCCGGTACTTTCTATTTAAAGCACGCTTTAGCACTTTTGCTTCGCCAACTCTTGCCACTATCATTGAAGGTGCGTCACAAGACGGAACCACGGTGAGCTCAATTTCCACAAACGTCGCGTCTTTTTCTGCTTTTCTTTCATTGCAGTTATAACGTCGGTATCTCTTGCTGTTCACAGAGTTCTACTTAGCGCCACTGTAGCTTTCGAGTCATCTTGCTAAATTTTTGATGGGTGACTACAAACTTCTCCATTTTTGGATACTTCAATTGTTTCAAGACCTAGCGCTCTTCCAGAAATGGTAACTCATCGAGAAACGATAAAGCGTTATTGGTTAGTGGGGATAAAACTCTCAAAGTAATTTTATAAATCGTAGGATATAACAGTAATAAAAAGTACTAGGTTCCTAAATAAATCTAATAAAATAATAATTAAAATAAAAATTTAAGTTTCAAAAGTATATAGCTCAAGATTGTGCTAATTCCGTAAAATATTGCCTCAAAATCAATGATAACATTTCAGGCAATTCACTGATATGATGAACAACAACATAAAATTCAAATGGAAATGTATTTAAGTATCTGTTAACTTGTAACTTCATGTTACCATTATTATCAGTTGCGTAACTTGCTTGACTCATATCTAAAATAGATTCTTTACTGTTCAAACCATCAATAATAACAAAAACAATCATAACTTTCTCTTCTCTTGCTCTTCTAACTAATCTTTGGATGGTTTCATGATCTTCGCAGACACCATCAGATAAAATAATTTCTAATTGCCATAAATCGGAATCACCGAAGGATCTTGCCTCATTAAAAACTTTTAATGATTTAGAAACAAGTTTCTTAATATCGGTTCTTGTATCATCAAAGTTAAATTCTTTGAAAACACTGATACCAGAATTATTACCGAATTGCTTTTCAAATGGATGAACAACCTTAGAATTAGTACCAAACTTCATAATTGATAACTGACCTGATTCTAATTGTGATAGTGCTTTAGCTACTAGTGCAACACTCTCAAAAGCAATATCAACTGCATGTGATTCGGCCATTGATTTGGAATCATCCAATGAAATCATAATTTGATATTGACGTTTACTTGGCTTCGTTCTTCTCATCCAAATTTTATCCTTTCGGAATTGTGATGCAATATATGGAATAATTCTCTTCATATTCAATCTTTTACCTGTCTTATAATCACCCTTGAGTTTAGTTGATAAGGTAGGTTCTAAAATTAATCTCAACTGTTCACATAAGGAGGATGTTAAATCACGAGTTGATTCATCGGCCTTTTTCCACAGAGCCTCTGCTTCTTCATAAGTTCTTGATCTGTCAGTAAATGGAACCAAAGTATTTTGTAATTCAGCTTCTGATTCTGAATCGGATTCTAATTCTGAATCTGAATCAAGCTTAATATTCATCTCAGTTGGAATTTCATCCATTTCTCTGTTTCTTTCTTGCATGAAACCTGAACGTTTTTCACCAGCAAAATCATCTTTGTTGACATCACCTTCATTTATTACAACATCCTCCTCGTCTTCATTAACTTTATTTTCACCATCTTCATCAGTTTGATCATTTTCTGCAACGAAATTATCTTCTTCTTCATCATCAATAGCCATATTATCATCAATAGATTGAACTTGATCTTTGTTAGCAGCACCTAAGGCTTGTGTATCGTCGTCCGCATTATCACCATCTAAATGTTGAAATTCATCAGGGCGTTCTCCTGCTCTTTTGTCAACCATGTCATCATCAGTGGATTCCTTAATTTCTTGTCTTCTTCTATGGAATTCTTTTAACGAATCACCTAATTGTTTCATTGATTCAGCAGCCTGATCTCTTGAAGATTCATTCTGTTCGTTGGTTTTTTCTTCATTGTCATCTTCCTTTTCTTCATTCTGGAAATCTGCACCACCATTACTTGCACCAATATTCTCATTCTCTTCCTTTGCATCTGCATCTGCACCGCTAGATTTAACACCAGATTGCTGCTTAACGGCAGAATCGTCGTCAACATCATTAGCACCAGATTCAGTACCTTCAAGACCTTCAATTTCTTCTTGTTCGGCGCCATTTTCATTTGTATCTTCAGAATCTTTTTCTTCTTCTTTTTCACCTTCTTTTAATTCTTCTTCCGTATCTTCACCTGGATTCTCGTTGATTTCTTCATTGTCAACTTCCATATCATCAGCGTTAGCATCGGGTTCTTCTTCATTTTCTTCATTATCAGCAGAATCATTATCAGCTGGTTCTCCTTCAACTTCACAATCATCTTCATCTCCTTCAGGTTCTTCATTATCCATTTCTACGTCAGCGTTATCATCAACTTCATTCTCGTCATCTTTCATATCAGCTTCATTATCATCCAATTTATCATCAAACTTATCTTCATTTTCTTCGCCTTCTGATTCATCACCGTCTGAATCCAAATTCATGTCTTCAGGAAGATCTAAAGCGTCAGTTTCAGGAGCGGTATTATCAAATTGATCATTTTCTTCATTCTTAACCTCATCTTCTTGTTCCCCGACATCTTCTTCATTTTCGGCATCTTCGTCATTTTCTTTATCTTCCTCTCCGTTATCTTCATCTTTTTCTTGCTCGGAGTTTTCATCACTTTTGTTATCTTGTTCCTTTGATTTATTGTCAGGTATATCTTCTTCCATAGCCTCCATATCGTTATTTTCTTCGGAATTTTCAGGCATATTCTCAGATTCTTTCTCTTTTGAATTGGACGATGCTTCTTCATCCCACATCTTATCATCAACTGCATTTGGATCCATATCATCCAAGTCATCAATTTCTTCATCTAACTCTTCTTCTTCTTCTTCTTTATCTTTGTCACCTTCATCACCTTCATCTTCTTGATCTGATAAATTTTCAAGCTCGCCACCCATATCGCCTTCAATATCAATAGCATCATTATTTTCATCTTCCTCTTTATCATCTCTATCTTTATCTTCATTCGGTTGCTGAGCATGTTCACTCAAGTCTTCATCATCATCGACATCATTTGAATTGTTTTCTGCACCATCACCATCACCTAAGCCAGTGCCATCCTTTAAATTGTTATCTTCTTTTTCATCACTTGGTGGTTCTGGTTGACAGAACCCTTTAGAGCAAATATTGTATAAAATAGTAGATAATTCAAAAGTACCTCTAGAAATATCTATATAGTTGCTTTGAAGTTTAGCATGTACAATTTGGACAAGGTTGAAGTAGTGTTGTAAAATTGGTAAAGTGTGTTCTATCAATGCTGATGCAAGTTTTGATTCCTTTTCGTTAAAATCAATGTGTTTTAATTGATCAAAGCATGTGCTGAATCTCTTTAATATTGAAATTGGATAAAGTAAATCGACAATTTTGTTCAACTTCTTTTGATCCTTCGTTAACCAATCAGAATCTTCATCTTCATCCTCAGTCTCTTCTTTAACTTCGCCTGCATTAGATGTTTTCATTTCAAAATTAAATTTATGGATTCTTTGAACGGAAATTAAAATCGAATTGAAAACTTCACGTAATGAGAACTCTAAATCTTCAATTGACTTGGAGTTTTCGTCTGTGAAACTTTGAAAATCCAATTTGTAAGCTTGCATGTTCAACCAATCAAGGATAAAATCAGCAACAAATTTAACTTCGTTGTTTTCGTTTTTCCATAATGTCAGATCTTGACACAATGTTTTATAGAAATGATTTAACTCTTCAAATTGTTTAGCATCTTCCGAACCTATAATTTCGTGTTGTGAAATAGAATACTTACTGATGAATGACTTTGCGTTGGTAAAAACAGACGAATTGTAGGACCTGTTTGTAAATTCGGCAGAGCTTTGTAAAGTCTCAATAGCATAGTCTAAAACAATAGGTAATCTTTTTACGAAACAAATAAAATCTTCTTTAGATAAATTAATAGCACCGAGTTCTAATGAGGAAATTAGTTTGTTCTTTGATGATGTGGTAAACAATTCGATTGTTGATAAAGTTTCAGCTAAGGACTTGTAAAATTGATCAAATTTAACAAGAACAGCTCTATTTTTGACCAGCCTCACTAATAAATTTTCAGATGCAGTTAAGCATTTTTGGGCATCTGCTGGTGGAATATCAGCATGAACTTCAGAAACAGCTAATCTTAATCTTGGAAGTAAATCTAAAATTCTAAAGAAATAAGAATCACAACCTTTGAATGAAGTATTTTCTAAGGATTTTGATGTTGCTAAGATTGCAGTTGAAGAAGGAAGTGCTTTCTGAATATCAAGTGTCATGTGTAGCTTCAAACCCATTTGCTTTAATTCTTTGATGGTATTACTCAGCATCTTATACTTTTCATTTTTCAAAGAGGCAATAATTTTCCTTTTGTCTTTAGTATAAACAGAAGGAGTCTCCTTTCTTAATCTATCCGATTCTTCTAATATTGCCTTGGCATATTCATGTAAGCTTCTTAATTCAACAGCATCAATTTCGTTAATGAAAATATTCATATTCTTTTCAACTTGTAAAATATTTTTCAATCTTGAAGCTCTATCATTCCATGGTTTTATTTGAGAACATAATTGTTCAATCTGCTTAATATCTTTCGGCAATTTAACAAACTTCTTGGTTTTTTCTGGTTTAACAGTAAAGGATTTAGTGGAGAAAGACATACCAATTTCAATCAATGGTTTAACTGGTCTAATCAAACAATCACGGTACTTTCTAATAATAGTATATAATTTATGATGAGAACGACGAGAACTTTGTTTTAAAGCATCAATGTTGACATCTTTCCAACTTGCTAACAAAATTACTTCATTAACCTTTTTTTCTAAATCCTTTTTAATAGCCTCAATGGAATCATTGATTTGTGTAATAAATTGCTTATAGAAATCAATAATATTTAATAATGAATTATTGATAGGAGAAAGTGGAACAATCTCTTTAACGTGAGCTGCAAATGCAGCTAATAGATTTAATCTGTGTGGAAAATCACCATATGATGCTTGAGAAACAAAAATATTGATTGCTGCAATTACCTTGATTTCAATCTCTTCATCAAAAACTTCATCATTCATAGCTGGTACAATAATACTTTCAAATAAATGGAACCACCATCTACCAATATTTTTTACAACATTCTTTTCCTCTTTAACAAAAACTTGTTTCCAAGATGCTAATTCTAATTTTCTCCAAGAAACAATCAAACCAGAAACTGATTGATAATGGTTATTCAATGAGACACCAGAATGAGCATATTTTTCCCATTCAGCAATAAATGTAAAAATTTGTTCAACCTTAGCAAGTAATCTAAAAATTGGAGTTGATGAAGGATATTCTAAGAATTCTGTACAAATTCTGAATAATTCAGATAAGGTAGCATGTTCTGGCCATTTTTTTAATAATTCTGCAACAGAAATTTGAACGTTTCTAATAATTTTACCAGCATTTCTGGTTTGGGCAAAATCGTAACCGTCATAAAAATCAATTTCAGATGATGGTTTAATATTTGTAAATTTATTGTATGAATCTTTTAACAAAGATAGAAGAAAAACTAATATAGAACTTTTATTTTTATGATGACCTGAAGCAGCATTGAGCTTCTTCAATGAATTATATGCAATTACTGCGTTCCTGGAAACATCATCAAATTTGCTAGATGCCTCTAAACTGAAATGAGTGATATATGCTTTAGCAATTGTATAGTAGATAGTGTCTAGAGATTGAGAAGATGTATGACTTTCGGTTGCATTGAGATCAATAACATCATCAGCATCAGGAAATAATCTTTGGAAATCTGCTTCAGCATCCATAGTAGGATCAGAAAATCTGAATACACCACTTTCAGTTGATGCTTTTTCTTGTTCTTTCAACATTCTTAAAGACCATCTATAGTACAATGTCATTAAAATCTTACTGAAGGTATCATTTGACTTTTCAACACTTGAAGAAACATTGTAAACTTTGAACAACATCAATAAATAAGAATAAATGTTTTCTACATTGTAATCTTCAACCGAACACTTTTTCGTCACTTGTTGTACTGATTCAAAAATCGAATCAACTTGCTGTGGAGAATAAATAATAGTAGCATCTGATGTCCATAGTGTAGAAGGTGAATCAAAAGCAGTTGCTTGGTGAGCATAATGTAAAAAATAAATACCAAGTTTCAAAGAATGAATAAAACCAATTAAAATGTCATTTAAGTCTGAAAATTTCAGATGATTTTCCTTTAATCTAACTGCAAAGTGTGAAGCATTCTTGGTAAAATTAAGTATTTGTGCATCAGCCTTATCAGTAATGTCACTGGCTGTTTTCAATAAAAAGTCCATATGTTTTTTATCAATGTATGAAGTAAAAAACAAATGCCATTCTTCAAAAAGTTTTTCAGTAGGTTCAGAATCACGGTAAACTTTTGGAGCAGCAAGAATTTCAGTGGAGGTAACTTCTGGTAGAAAATTTTCACTTACTATTGGCTCATCTCCAAAGTAATTTTTCCTTGCACTAATAAACGATTCTCTAATATCACCAACTAATTTTTGTAATTGAATGAAATCATTGTAAAGAATATGATCAACAGCAGCTGGATCATAAGTAGAGTCTGGCATATATAACATGATAAACCCACATGCACTAAAAATATAACTTTCACCTAGCGTTTTCAGTGTTGGTTCTTGTTTCAGTATTTGTAATGCAGGAATGAAATAAGTTACAAATATAGATGCATAAGAGTTATGCGATTCAGATGCAAAGAGTTCAACGTACTTCCGTAAAGAATCACTTGTGCATTCATTGTACAAAGACAACGCAATTTCTTTCTTTTCAGCTTCTAGTAAATTGCAGTGAATATTATGAATAAATAAAATCCATTCAGTTATAATAGCTGCAAACTGTGAAATATGATCACACAAAACATCTGAAGAACTAATAACCAATTGAGAAATAAAGAATTTTAAATCGTGTAAAGTCTGTTCAATATTACCACCTTTGGTTTGTTCAGTTGTAGAAATTAAATCCATGGTTGACTTAAAAAAATTATCATCAAATAATGGCAACTTTAAAGATCCATCCGCTTTCCATAAAGAATTCAAAATTTTAGGATATGGTTTAAAAAGTTCGATTTTATTGTGGTCAATTAAGTCGATAGTTGATTTGTTTGCTAATAAACATAAGGTTAATGTTCTGGTATCTAAATCAATAGGAACCTTTTCAAATGTCTTCTGAGATTCGATAAAACCAAGTAACTCATCAAAATTTTGAGTAAATTCATTTGATCTCTTAGATAAAAAGTCTTTAGAAATATTTGCAAGCTCATCAATTTTATTTTGAATTATGGATAACATATGTTCAAAATCGTTATTTTGAGTCTTTTCTAAACACGTAACAAACAATTGAATGAACATTTTCCTAAATTCATTAATATTTGAGATATTTTCAGGGAACTGCTCAAAAGCCACCTCATCAAACTTTGATGCTAATGCCATTAATTCTTCATAATTCTTCCATGCAACCGCAGTTTGAGGATAGACACCTCTGCATGCATTCCATAAAATCGTCATTGATGAACCTCTTGATAATTTTAAATCATTTGAAAATTCGGAAACATATACTGAAAGATCACTGAACAACTTTGAATCAAACATTACGGAAGCATTTTCAATCCATTCTGACAACTGGTTATGGTATACACGAATTGCAGTATTATTCATACTCACAGAAGCTGAAACAAAATTATTCCACAGAACAAACAAATCAAATAATAAACCAAACATATCACTCCTATTTAAAAAGCTATCATTTTTAATTAGTTGAGAGGTTTGATCTTTAATAAAAGTTAAAATCCTGATAACCCATTGGTAAACATTAAGTTTTGGAATCTTTTTAATTTCTCTGCCTAAAGAAACAGCAGCAAGTTGTTCAAGTGGATTTAAAATTGATGAATTTATAGTTTTGGCCCTTTCCTGTAGATCATTCATAAAAATGAAAGCATTTGATAACATAGATAAAACAACAAAAAGATAAGAATGTTCGGTCGACGATGTAAATGGTGCAAATTCTTTAATCAACGGTAAAAGAGAGCTATTTGCAGTTAATGAAACAGACTGGTTAATAGATAACATTTTAGATTTTGATAATAGTGGAGATGAATAATATGCCTTCTTGTATAAACTGACAACAGAATTGCAAACACCAGATTCTTGTAATACATTTACTTGATTTTGAATTTCAACAAAGAATGCTAACGTTGGAAATTCAGACGATGACGAAGCAGCTGAAGCTAACGATGGAATATAGTCTAATAAGGAAATTGGAGTAAACTGTAAAAGAGCTGATGCTGAAAATTGATTAGAGGATGTACAGGCAATGTTGTAATAGTCCAAAAATAAAGATGTAGATAATAAAAGACTGTCATTAACTGGAATAAAACAAGTCAATGGTCTACCTGGTATTTTCAAATCTAGAGAATCAAACCTGTTAGTCAAAGATTCACTACTTGTACAATCATCTGTTAAACCCAAAATTTGTCTATCAAGGGAAGAAGCTCTATTTTCAAGCAGATCAACATATACTTCAACAGATCTATTCCTCATAGCTCTAGAAAGTTCACCATACTTAGGATCTGCTGTTAGGAATAGTCTAAAATTTGGATGAGTTTTAACAACACGAGGTGAACCGTCATCATTGGTGCATTCATTGATGATTAATGAACCGTTAGTTTCAAGCAACGAATTCAATCTATCCAAGACAGATGGACTACAGAGATTGGCATTGTCCAAAATCAACCAATAGCCCTTTTCTACCGCTTCCACAAGAAGACCATCAAACCATTCAAAGTTGACATTTATTTCACCTGAAATAATATTTTTGTTTAGCTCTTGTAACACGCTTATAATATTACTCATTTCAGAATTTTGAATTATTAAATTCAATGTAATCAATTCTTCCTGAACTAGTTTTATATTATCGAGATCGAGATTAGAATCATTCAAAACTTTAATTAATTTGGTGGCAGTATGCAAAATAATTTTACTTTCTGGTGTTGACAACTGAACATTAACAGCAATTAATCTTAACAAAATTTCAAAAATTCTACTAGAAAACTTTGAAAAAGTTCTAGCATAATCAGTCTGTTCGTAACCACCTAAAATATCCATACTATCAATGTCACTGTTCATTGAAAATTCATAGACCTTGGAACCAACAACATCAGCAGCAAATTTGATCAAGTCAGATTTACCTGAACCAGACGGGCCAACTAAAATTAATGGATTGGCTTGTTGGATACAACGGAAGATAGTTTCTAAAATTGGAACATTACATTGAAGAGTAGCAATTTCAGAATCAGATTGATATTGAATCAAATCATTTCTATTTATAATAGTATTCTCGCATTGGACACAATTGTTTTGTAAAGAATAGTAAGAATCTTTCTTTTCAATTGGGTCAAAAATAGATTCAAATAAGTCAATTGCATGTTGTCTGTCTGAATCTGTTCTGAATCTTTGCTTCACAACCAAATCAAAAAACTCTGAAGGAACTAATGACTTTGTTAAGCCAGGAGACTGAATGAGTGCCAGCCAACGTAAAGTATCTCTTAGGTTGAATTCCCATGGCGCACCAGATGAACCCCATTCTCTTTTAATAACAACCTGTTCTTCAAGAGTAGACATAAAACGAATCATTTTATCACAAAGTTCAGTATCTAATGATGGATACAAATGATGAGCAATAAGCTTCAAATCATCTTCCGACAACATGTCAACATATACAACACTGAATCTATTGATAAAAGACTTTGGTAAACCTTTTCTACCGCCACCTTGTAATTGTGGATTTTGTGCAGCAAACACTTTGAAATTTGGATGGCTGGTGAACGATCTATCTAATTCTGGAATATAAACTTCACCTCTGTGATCTAAACATGCGTTTAAACCTTCTAAAACAGATTGAGAAGCCAAATTCATTTCATCTAATAAAACCCATTCACCCCTTTGCATTGCTCTCAAGTATGGGGCATCTCTCCAAACAAATTCACCGGCTTTGCCGCCTTCAACAGGAGAGTCGGAACCAAATAAATCAATTAAATCAGTTTGCTCAGATAAATTGATACGTGTTAAATCATTTCCGGTAGCTTGGGCTAATGCTGTAATCAATGAAGTTTTACCAACACCTGGACTACCTTCAAGTAAGATTGGTTTATGAACTTGGAGCGCTCTAATGACCCTCATCGCATTAGAGGCAGTGGTTGGTGCATCAAGATTAAAGGAGGTAACTGCCGGGGCATTTTCACTTCTTTTAAGATTAAATGGACCACATTTTAAATTAGAACCAGCAATTTCGACAATATACTTATCAGTATAGAATGGGACTAAATTGAATCTGGCAAATTCAGACAATTTTTTAACATATTCCAATTTCACTTGCCTTAATTTTTCTTCGTTTTCTGCAAGATAAGCTGTAGTATGAGTACCTAAAGCATCAATAAAAACCATACATGAACCGTGCAACAATGCAGCCAAATCTGAAACACCATTCTTGGAAACAGTATTAACGAAAATAACCCAAGCTAAAATGTCTCTCAATGAAATAACACCAGATGATGCGTCTCCACCACCCATTTTGTTACCATACCATTTAGAGAAGCTCACGACTGTATCTGTTAAATGCTTAACATCTTCTGACAATTTTGCTCTGACAATTTGCCTGACATCTTCAAAATCCTCCATTGATGGAACCCAAATTTCTGTGAAACGATTTCTTAAAGCAGGTGATAATTCCTTCTTACCATAGTCACCACCTGGATTCATTGTAGCCAAAAATTGGAAACCTGCACCGGCAGTAATGAAAACATCATCAGATCCCTTCTCTGCAAGTAAAAGAGACCTCTCTGGCTCTAAAACAGAGTTCAATCTTTCTAATACCGAATCTTCCGCAAGAGAAATTTCATCAAGTAAAAAGTAGCTACCATTCTTCATAGCATTAACTAAAGGACCATCAGACCATTCAAATAAGGCGTCACATTCTGTTCTCATTTGTTCTAAATATTTTATATCTTTTTCAGAAAGAAGATCATTTTTTTTAAAATCATTCCAATAAGTGACAGCAGCAGCATAAGAAATACCACCGTCGATGGCTTCACTTGTTTTTGAGACCAGGACCTTCAGTGATTCAATAAATTTAGCTTGAAGTGCAGAACGATTACGAATTGGTCTTTGAGCACCTAATAAATCACCTGTTTCAGTATTCTGATGTGCATTAACAATAATAAGTTCCTTTTTGAGAAAGTTAGCTAGCATCTGACAAATAGTAGTTTTACCACAACCAGTTTCACCAACTAATAATAAAGGTTCATTATTTTGCATTGAGGTCATGACTAAAACAGCTAATCTCCTCATTGCCTTAGTCCAAATGACAGGGCCATCCATGTCAAGTAATTCTTTAATTTCTAAATTAGAGTAATATTCATCCATGTCAAGTCTGACTCTCATGACTTTTTCTAGTGCCTCTTTAACAACAAGCTTTTCTTCTGGCCTTCTAACCCTCTCGGCCAATAACATGTAACCATTAGCAGCTAGTTGTACATAACCAACAGCTTCTCTTTGTGCCCATCTGAAAAGATCTCTCAAAGTAGCAAAGGAATTCTTTTGTTCAAAAATTCTACCACTTTGACGAGTAATACTGAGTTCTTTATAAACTTCAACAATCTTCTTAGCGTAACTTGGAGCAATCTGACATCGTTCTCTCAAAATGATTTCTAATTCATCTTGTGGAATGTCATCAAAATGTAATTCCAAAAATCTATTTCTGAAAGCTTTTGATAAAACTTTTCTACCACCATATAAACCAGGAGGATTTTGTGTTGCAAATAACATGAAATCGGGATGTGGTCTCACAACTTCCTGTGTTTCTGGAATAAATAATTCTCTATTATCGTCTAGCAAACGATTCAGAGCTTCTAAAACATCAGTTGGTGCAAGATTCAATTCATCAAGAACAATCCAATGACCCTTTCTTAATGCATCAACTAAAATACCTTCTTTAAAAATTAGTTTACCATTATCATCTGTAACATATGTACCTAAATATTCTTGTAGGTCTGTATGTTCATGGTTATTAATACGAACAAATTTATGACCAGTAATTTTAGCAAGATAATGAATCATAGATGTTTTACCAGCAGATGTCGGACCTTGAATAAGAACTGGAAATCTACCACCACTTGTTGCACGAACTAAATTCATCATGTTTTTTTCAACAAATGGAGTGATGATATAGTGAGCTTGTGGTTCTGGTTCTCTTGGACCTGCTTGCATCCAATAATGTTTGAACTGTATATATTTGCTAACTGATGTGGAAGGATCCGCAGGAATCTGTCTCAATACAGATTGTGCGTTTCTTAATCTACCAATAGTGTGTTTTTGAATGAACGGCATTAATAATAATTCTGACTTAGCATCCAATAAAGTTAGAAGAGACATACAAAAACCTTCATACAATGCTCTTCTGATACCATAAATTGGGGAAATCTCACGAGAATACAATAACGTTCTGGTAAGTGTACGAATACTGAAATGTGGTTTTTGATTAGCACCATCAACGATTTGATTATTATCAGATAATTCTTTAGCTGCCAAATATAGTTCAGCAACATCATTACCGACCCATTCATCAGAAAGTGAATATTTACCTATATACTTATCAATAATCATTAGCAAATCTTCAATATCTTGATCTGGTGATGAAACATAAACTTCTGTAAATCTTGATCTGATACTTTGAGGTAAATCTTTCTTACCAACATCTGTAGCTGGATTCATACAACCAAAAATACGGAAATCTGGATGAGCCTTGATACATTCAACGTCACCTTTTTCAGACAAAAGAACAGTTCTTTGAGATTGAGATTCAGCAAGTAAATCAGAAATACTATCTAAAGTTTCAGGTGATGCTAAGTTCATTTCATCAAGTAACAACCAATCACCTTTCTTAACAGCATTAACTAATGAACCTTCAACAAATCTAAAAATAAATGAGTTATTCATATCAATAACTTGTTTTTCAAAATTACTGATTCTAGATTGCATAGTTTTCCACTCTTTCATTAATTCGGACTTTTCAAAAGAATTTAATCTCCTTCTCTTTTTAGTACTCGTTTCTTCGGTATTTTCATTATCATTTTTAGGTGCAGTTTCTTTCTCTGTGGCAAATGTATTTTTAGCCATTTTATAAGCTTCTTTCCATAGCCTACATACATTTTTCCATTGTGATTTATTAAAACACTTTGAAAGTAATTTTAAGAATTGAGCATTATTTTTGGTTGAGAAAGATCTCGCAAATAACTGTTCAAAATCTTCTTCTAAAGGTAAAGCAATAGTTTTGGCATTTATGGGCTTGAAACCACCTAATAAATCACCGACTTCAGTTTGCTGGGATAAATTGATAACTGTTAATTTCTTGTTTAATAATTTAGCCATTTGTTGAACAACTGTAGTTTTACCTGTACCTGTTTCACCGACCAAAAGCAAAGGTTCACACATTGAAACAGCAACACCAATTTTTTCCATCAATCTAGCAGAGTGATTAGTAGTTGCAAAAGAAGTGGTATTACCAATAGCAACTTTATTTTGATACTTATGAACACCAATTATCTTTTGCTTTTCTAAGTGTGCACGACCAACTTTAATTGAATCATTGTAATTATCAATAGTTGGAACATGTTTAGAAAGATGTAATTCAATTCTTGATTTTGGAATTTCAAGAATTGATCCGATTTCTCTAATCAAAAACTCGATTGGTTCTGTTTCAACAATTGCACTTGTAAAACAATCAATTGCTTCTTGAAAAATAGTATCAAAAACATCATCTTGAATTAAATCGTTAGAAGACTTTATATCTTCTAGATGGAATATATTTTCACATCTTTTACAAAATTTCATCAAATCTCTGATAGATACTTCTCTAGGTTGTGCGCCTTTGTTCATTGACATAAACTTACGTGAATCACAAATTGATTTAACACTGAAATAAAACTTAATAAATAAATCGTTATATCTTGTTAATAATGAGAATTTTTGATTCAAAATTGTTCTCAAATCTTGTTCATCTAAATCTTGTACTTTTAAAACATTCCATAAACGTAAACCAATAATATCTGGTAATTGAATTTCACCATCTTTGAATTTATTATTAACTCTTATTGTTGAAATTAATTGGAAACCATTACCTGCTTTCAAAACTTCACCTCTTGAAGGTAATGTGATTTGTCTGTGTTCTAATAAACCCATTAAAATTGATAAGACTTCATTTGGTGCTTTATCAATATCTTCAACAAGAATCCATTTACCTTCTTTGACCGCAGTAGTTAAAACACCATTTTTCCATTCAAAAGTACCAGGCTTAGTTCCTGATGTATATGTACCAAGTAAAGTTTTTGAATCAGTTTGTTGGTTAAGATGGATTTTAACGAGATTGTTGGTCTCTTCGATATGTAAACGTCTTGCCATTTCATCGACAAGAAAAGTCTTACCACTTCCGGCAGCACCAATTAATAAGACTGGTTGAGAATTTTTGGTATATTTAGCAAAGGATCTAATAGATTGCAAAGATTTTGGAATTTCAACAAAGTTATCTTTTTTCTTGAGTGCACTTAAGTTGTTTGATTTAAGAGAAATTAAATTTGGAACCATAATTCCTGAAATTATACTAACACCTGGGGATAAACTGGATTCGTTGAAAAGAATAGTTGAACTGGATTCAACAAAACAGTCATCGGTTGGCATTAACTTGGAAAGATTTGATAATCTTTGTGCTTCAAATAATGTTAAAAATTTGAAGTTAACGTTGATATCAGAATCTAATTTACCATTTAGTCTTGATTCATCAATATTTTGTTCTATCATTTGGAATCTTGCTTCTTCTGATAAAAACAAGTATTTTGCTAAAATGAGAATAGAAACATATTTATTGATATCTGACGTATCATTGCAAGAAATCAAGGAATGTAAGACTTGTGGATCTATGAATCTATAAAACTTTTCTCTGTCCGTATTGAGTAGTCTATAAAACGATACAAGCAAAATTTGAAGTTCTGTTTGAGAAACAGAGTTTGTACAGTTTTTCAAGGAATGGAAAAAATCTTTCAAAATGAGAAAATGTTCAGTTAAAACTGAAACTTCTTGCGTATAAGTTAAAATAATTGACAATGTAGATAAAATTGTAGAACCTTCAATAGTTTGGTTGATATTGTTGGATTTTAAGTGTAATCTTTCAATATCTGGATTGTGGATTAATCTAGCACATAATTCAATGATTAATTGTTTATAAGCAAATAAATCACATGTAGTTGCATTTATATCTAGTAAATGTAAACTTAAATTATTTAAATTATCATCTTGTGAAATTGACTTATTGTAATTATAAAATGTAGGGATCGATTTTTTAGTGTAAAACTTTTTGAAATTATTATACACATCAAATGCGTTTTTAAAATCAAAAACTAAAGTGTTATCTGCTGTAGTCATAGCTAATTTATTCAAACTATTAGAAAAAATTAATAATTGCTTTATGTTAGTATTTTGTGAAAATTAAATCAAAAAATTTTATAATGCACATACATTGATAAATGTAATAATAATATTTTAAATTCCTAGCAACACAAACACAGATAGACGTTAAAACCTGATATTTTATAAGAATCTCTACTGTCACTAATTATGTATAGGAGAATGAAGGAGAACAAAAGAAAATAGAAAGATTTCTAACATTTTTTACATAGATCTGTAAAAAAATAAAAAAAATCTAAAGTGAAAAAAAAATATAAAAAGCATTGCGTCGATCGTCTTACGTATCTATTGGCCTGCTTCTCCACGAGCCTTCGTCCAATCTGCACCGCCGCTTTGTCTGGGTTTCATGTTATCCTCTTTTTTGGTAATATTTAGAATGCTACCATTACTTCCAAGAATCGGATTGCTGGTTTTAGCATCAGCAACAAGCTGGGATGTTATTTTTAAAAATTCTGGCTTCTCAAGTCTCATTAATTTAGAAGCATTGGTGTATAATAGTATAACTTGAAGATCGATTTCTGATACTTTGTTCCTAGGTAGTTGTTGCTCTGGTTTTGTTTGATCAATGTATTTCTTTGAAGAATCAATGATATAGTTTGTTCCAATAGCAAATACGTAAGACATTTTCTTTCCCCAACCAACATTATACAGCATTGGTTCATCATATGAATTCTCACATGAGTCTAAATGAATCCACTTATTCTGCTTATTGCTATAGTATTCACACCACACATGATCTTCTGCATTCCAAAGATATCTAACGTCTATATCTAATGATCTTAAAATGGCAATGAAACAATTATTCCATTCTCCACATCTTCCTCTTCGAGTCTTCAATAGTGTGCAGATATCATTGTATCTTGGGAATTCATTGACACTATTACATTTTAGACATTGATAACGCTCAACCGTTGTGGCTTTACCAACAAAGTGTTCTTGTTTGTATGCCCTCACTGGTGTTAGTCCTCGTATTTCATCTTGATTTGAATTGCCACATTTTTCACAATCTAATTTGTTGACCCATTTAAAAAAATCTTCTTTATACCACTTCATAACCCCTTTCACTAATTGATCAACATGATTAAAACTTTCATGATTCTTTAATTCTTCTTCATCAATTCTACCGTAAACTGGAGAATTGATCACAGCGTCAATTGCATCGTTCTTTTCTTGATCGGTTAATGGAGATAAAAGTTTATCTAAACGTAGAACTTTGTTAACAAATGAATTACGCTGACAATTAATTAATAAATTCTTATCAACAAGATTTTTTTTATAATATTTGTGAAGAAAGTCGATCCTTTCATCATAAAATCGATCTTGGATCTTTATCGCTATTATGGGATTGATCATACTATTGTATTTATTACTGGTGGTGATTATTATTGTTTTTAATAAGAATAACTTTCAATCTTTTTTAAATGTGTAAGTTTTAGAATGTATAATGGAAAAAAAATTTGGCTGTCTATTGGTTTACTTTTTGCCTAATTAGCCGCATGTATTGTTGAGCTTGGAGAACCAGTTGGTGTCTTGAAAATGATCAATTTGGATTTCATCGCGTTAAAACCCTCTACAAACGGAAAATACTACGACGCTTAAGGTTAATTATTTTCGATTAGAATTGGAGCTGGTGAAAGAAATCTTCAGACATTTTTTAACAAAGGAAAACAAGCCAATGCATACAAATTACTGGAAAATATGACAAATCATGAAATAGTACCGAATATAAGAATTCTAAATGAGAATTCTTCCCATGAAGATATGACAAATTCAGAATCAACATCACAACTTGAATTCATATACGAGAACTCAATGCAAAGATATCAATTTCAAGATGAATATTTACAAAACCTTAAGTTTTACGGCTATGTTATTATCTTTGTGACTTGGTTTGGTTTTATTGTCACAATCGGAACGATTCTTAATTTATGGCAATGGTGTTTCAAATTTGACCAAAGAGTCATTGATTATCTACATTCGTTTCCTCTGATTGAAACTATAATAGGCGATATCAAAGAACAAAACAAAATTGTAGACAATTATTACATCTTTATATTTTGTCTTCATTTTGTAATATTATGGTTATGGGCTGTTATTTCTTGGATCAGCATGAAGCTTTTTAGACATAGTAAAGGTGGTGGTTCGTAAATTCGTTTTTCATCATTCTACATTCTATTGTTACATGTATTCTATATAAGGTTATTTGCAAGTTAATGTTCCACTATTTTATTGATGTATATCAGTTTCAAACAATTTCAACAACGTAATACTTCTTACCAAGTCTCAATAATAAAAGTTTACCTTCAATAACATCATTTTCCAAATGAATCATATATTCAGGATCCGAAACCTTTCCGTCCTTGGTATTTCCAATATATATTGATCCACCTTTAATCATTCTTCTTAGTTCAGATTTGGATTTCTCCTCCTTGCTTAGTTGATGTAGTAAGTCAATGATATTCAATTTTGAAAAATCTGCTTTGGAGATCCTTGTGACTAAATTTTGCCTCTCAAAAGCATTTAATATGTCATCAACTTTAAATCTTTCTTTAACATTTATCTTACTAAATAGAATTTCACTAATGATATAATTACCTAAACCTTCTCCATCACCATGGATTAAGTCACACATTTCAATTGCTAAAACCCTTTGGCCTAATCTCAATTTCTTGTTACTATTATGAACGGCAACAATTTTATCAACAATGCTGATTGGAAGTAGGGAAAATTTGTACAAAAACCTCTTAACATCATCATCAATTGTATTGTACATAAATTGATAGATATCATATGAAGATGTTAATTCTTTATCAATGAAAATTGCATTACCTGCACTTTTACCAAATTTAACACCATTTGAAGTGGTTAATAATGGTACAGTTATACCAAAAACTTCATGTTCATGTTTTTTTTGTTCGGATTTTTTGATTCTATTGATTAAATCGATACCTGCAACGATGTTACCATATTGATCATTACCACCAACTTCAATATTAACCTTGTAATTTTTGTTTAAATAATAAAAGTCATATGCCTGTAATAGTTGATAAGTAAATTCATTGAATCCAATACCTTGTTCAGATTCTAATCTATTTTTAATTGATTCCCTGCTGAGCATTTGATTGACACGAATATGTTTACCATATTTGGCTAAAAACTCAAGCATACCCATGTCTTTCCACCATTCACGATTGTTTTTCAACTCTTGTGATCCAATTGTGAAGTTACTAATCTCGGGGTTTCTCGTTTTACCATATTCAATTGCTTTGTTGAAGAAGTTTAGAAACTGATTTGATATTCTAGTAACATGATTTAATCTTTGTTCATCTGCCATAGGCGATCTCTCGGTTGTTCTTCCTGATGGATCGCCGACTTCACCAGTTGCACCACCTATCAACGGATAAATACTATGACCACGTAAATTGAAATGAAGTAAAACCATCAATGGTAAAAGGTTACCTAAATGTAATGATTTGGCAGTTGGATCTGCACCACAATACAAACCTAATGTTTTGGTCTCTGCATCTTCCAACAATTGTTCTTCGTTCACGCAGGTTTCAAGAAGACCTCTCTTTTTCAAGTGTGTTAATAACGGTTCATTATAATCTTGTTTAAAATCTTCATCGGTTACTTTGATGTCATTTTGTTCCAAGATTTGGGAAATGGCTGGTGAAATCATTTTCAGACTTAAAGTTGATAGCTTTCTTTTGTAAGTCAAACCAAGCAGTCTTCTTTTCAGCATAGTTTATGGTTTGCAGCAATTAATACTCAAGAGGGAGACTGTGACTTTAACTAGTAACTAACCATTTTGCATCATTGAATTAACATATGCGTTTCCGCGTGATCAATCATTTCCAAGAAAAACCTGGGGCGACAATTTATTTACTACTCTATTTTAATTCATATTACAAAACATAAATATCTATTTTTGTTTATTAACTTTAAGAGCTGGTTCTTTAATACCTTTGTTACTTTGATTTTCGATTTTTCTTTTCTTTACTTCTAAAAGTGCTTCTTGTTCCTTATTTTTTTCAGAAACAGTTTCTAGGGCACTCTTTATAACTTCTTTACCACTAATACCATCAACTTTTCTAAAAAATGGTTGTAATCTCCAGTATGGAACTTCTCTGTATCTACCGCCCCATTCTTGTAAGTCTCCTATTTTAATTGAGTCTAATTGTTCTATGTTCTCCTTTTTAAAGATTTCTTCAACTATATTTTCCATCAAGATAACAATCTTTTCGATTTCTTCAAATGACGAATTTTTAGTAAGTTTGGCAATTTCGGCTCGTACTTCTGTATGGTAAGGTAAAAATGTTTTCAACGCTTTGAACATATGTGTTTTCATGCATCTCTTAGATTCTGTACCTTTACATGATTTTACAACATCAAAATATTCTCTCATAAACTTATCAACTCTAGGGAAAAGCTTTTCTTTGTCATCAGATTTTGTCCAGAAAACACCTGGATTTGATAAATTACCTTCAGCACTCATGACAGCATCACAATCAATTTCTCTAATACATCTATTAATATCATCAGGGTATAAAATATTACCATTTGAAATAAAGACTGTTCCTTCAGGCAAGTTTTTCCTCAAGTACTTAACTAATTTCCAATTAGCCAAACCTGTCTTTTGCCCTTTCATGTCTCGTGTTCTACCATGGATAGTCAGGAATTTTGCGCCTGCACCAAGACATAATTTAGCATAATCTAAAGATTTAGACCAATCATCAAAGACTCTAATTTTAGCAGTTACTGGTAATTGATCACCTAACTCGACAGCTAGTTTATTTATTAATTTATAAACTAAATCCCATTCTTCCATTAAAAATGAGCCATAATGACCTTTTTTAGCAATACCTTGAGGACAACCAAAGTTAATATCAACGGCATCACACTTACCAACAACATGCTTTGCGGCATCTAATAAAACGTCTGGATCATTTGCACAAAATTGAATAATTAATGGTCTATCGATACCTGGTTGACCATCCATTTCACATAAAAACTGATCTCTGAATTTTTTATCCTGGCTAAATAACCTTGAATGTAACATCGGCGAGTAACACAATTCAGCACCATACTTTCTTGATATAATTCTCCAGCCAAGCTCGGAACCATCAACCATAGGTGCAACAATTTTAGTAGGTTTACCAAGCTTATTGAATAATTCACGACCTTCTTTGATTGATTTTCCAAGATCAATACTGTTTGTTATGACTTTATTAATGTCCTGTATAGTCATGATTGTGTGTTTTCTTGTATAATTAAACTTGAAAAATTTTTTAGTAAACGAACTAATCAGTTTCATCAACAACAAAGTGTATTTGAGCAAAAATCTATTGTAATAACTGATAAATGAAAGTAAAAAAAATTCTTTCTTTTTCAAGATGAGAAATCCAAAAACGGTAATAATTGATTTTTAAGTGAACTCTTCAAAATTCATCATGAGCCGAATAATACTAGGCATAAAATTATAAACTCACATAAATTAACGTCAGTTTTTCATTTATTTAAGATAACAGTTTTATTTCTACATTTTATATATTGTATCGTGTGAAAAAAAAAAAGGCTTTAGAGACTTAGACTTTTTTCTAATCACAATATTTTTTAAATCTATACTCAAAAGTGAACTCTCAAAGACTATTTTTCTACCAAACTTGAAATAAGAGTCAAAGCACAAAATCTAGTCAATTTAAAGACAATTAAAAATTTATTGAAAGTAATATAACAAAGCTTTATCACTTTTTGACTGCGTATCCTCAAATGAAATACTATTATTAAACACAACAATAAAATTTGTCGTATGTTTGCCATCTTTTTAATAATCCACCACAAACCCAATCTTTTTCTTTGAGGCATTATGAAACACGCATAATATTACTAGCAAAAAAAAGAAAATAAAACTCTTTTATATATATATATGAATTTAAAGAAGCAAAATTTAATCGAAACATAAAATAGAAAATTAAAGAGAATATTAATAAATTAAAGTTTTCTTTTGGTAAATATACACTCTTCCCTTTATTTCTGTTGATTTTGAAGATTTACAGATGACGATATGGAAGGACTCCAAGCACTGGTACACTTATGGATATATGTCGCTCTTGCCTTTAAAGCTTCGGCAAATAATAAAGCGATTGGCCAAACTGGTGCATCTGCTAATATTCTAACACCTAATGATAAACATCTTGTACTTAACCTTCCACTAATTATAATTTCAGCTATTGGTTTCAAATCTCCCGGTTCTAACGCTAGTCTTGCAATTTCGTCATCTAAAATATCGACATCTAATGCTCCATTTGCTTCCAATCTTAAAAATTCAGAATATGATTGATTATTTGCCCCTAATGGTAATAAATTTTTCTCAATTTTTTTGAAGATTTTTTCAGCTCTTAACCATAAGACTCTATCAGCAGTTGTTAAGTTTGAAAGCTTATTACTATTTGAAAGATTTAGAAAATTATTTGCCCAAATTTCAGTTGTGTGCAGATATTCAGAAATGAGTAATGTTGAACTAAATAGACAAGTTAAGAAGAATATTGGAGTTCTAATGGAAGTCTTCTCTGCATCATTAGTAATAGAAATAATTTCAATCCATAAATTAATAATATCAAGTGAATAATTAATCGAATCCCTTAAAGCTTCAACGTCATAAGTTAAATTTTTAATCGAATTATTCATTTCGTCCCAATTTCTTGCCCATACATTGGATAAAACTTTAGAAATTGGTAGACATTTGTTTATTTTAGCAAACGATAATAATGGCAGAGATAATTTCAATGTACAATTATTATTCATTGTATATACATTCATACCTCTTGGAACTAATAAACCACCATTTCGAACAAAGCAACTTTCCCAAGTTTTTAATAATGATTCAATATATGGCCTTTGGTCCATTCTCCATTCTGCTAACTTAGTACCGGCGGTTTTATCGTCTTCGTTTTCTAACTTCATTGATTCTGCGTGAATATATTCATTTAATGTTAACAATAATGACAACATACCTCTTAATCCAATATCTTTATCTAATGATAAATTTTGTAAATTCCTCCATATTTCTTTATATGAGTGTCCATTACTCAATCTAATAAGTGAAAACTTAGATGAAATAATCAGACTTTTACCTTTTAATAATAGTACCCAATCATTGTAATTTTTGCAATGCCATAAATCTTCTTCAAAACACGGAGATCCACATTCAATTTGATCAACTGACATTTCAACAGTTGAATCCGTTAAAATACCATGTAATACTGTTATATAATGTAATACGTGAACAGTTCTTATTCTTGACTGTGCTAGAATAAAATACTTATAACATGATTCAACTAAATCTTTATTATTAGAAAGTAAAATATCTTCGTTTATTGTAGGAGGTAAAAGTAAACTTTCTAATGGCATATCTAATTTAGTCGTTTTGATCAATGAAACTAATGAATTTAATTGTCTTGATATCAGTTTTGTAATTTGCTTATCATTATGGAACATGCCCAAAAACATATGTAACACTAAAGCTTGTGTGACATGTAATGGAATATCATTGAATTTATGTAGTTTCATTTGCACTTCCATAAAATTATGAATTAAAAATCTTGAAAAATTAAACAATGTTGATGAGTTTCTTGCATGAAATGAATATAATGCACCAACTGCAGCCATTGATAACATCAACGGGATTTGATCTAAATTGTTTTCAATTTTGAAAGATGGTAAATGAACAAATGGAAAATACTTATTAAATTCTAGTTCATATAATGCTAGATAATGATTCAAATCATCTAATTGAGGAAATTGCTGTTCGTTCAAATTATAATTTGTCATAATGTATGATCTTACAGATTCTGGACAACTTCCAGGCACAGTTTGATCATGGTGAGGTATATGTTTTGATAAATCGATTTGTCTTGATCTGAATAAATTTTTCAAATCATTTGTATTTGAAGGTGATATATTTGAACCTGGTAAGAAATTTGTTGAATATAGAGTATTTGATGTATTTATAGTCACAGCTGGAGAATCTGAAATATTGTCAGGAGTATCTGTAAATCCAATATGATCTGATATTACTGGGAAATCAGTTTCAATTGGAGCATTTATAAATTCATTGAACCAGTCACCATTATCCTCTGGGCTCGTTAAGACTTTATCGAGTACTTTATCTAATTCAGGATGTGATAAGACTTTTTGTAATGCTAGATCTGAATTTGGATGAGATAAAACTTTCTGTAATGCGGCACCTGAGTTTGGATGAGATAAAACTTTTTGTAATGCAGCGCCATTTGAAGGATGTGATAAAACTTTTTGTAAATTGGATTCTTGTCCGCTATTCATACTCATATTCATACTTTTATCCCCCACTAATGGAGTCTGGGTTGAATAATTTATGCTTGAAAGATCAATACCTAAATCATTTAAATCTAAATTATCTAATAAATCAAAATCCATATATCCTAATTCTGAATTTGGTTTAAATTGTAATTGAGGTGATGAAAAACTGACTTGCTGAGGTGCTTCACTTTCTAGTTCCGACATCAATTTGTCATGTGGCATTCTTGTATCTGGTAAACCAGTATATGAAGAAGAAGCAGCAGCTGAGAATGATGCATGTCGTTGATTCCTATAGCTTGAGCTCTGATCAACATTGTTGTTGCTTTTGTTGCTATTTCTGGTAAAATTGTCATTATTATCTGCTGAGTACATAGCTTGGGGAGTATCAAATTTGAAATTTTCATTCTCACTATCTAAATCTGAATCCAGTTCATCTGAATAATTTTGATAATTATTTATATTTAAGTTATCCTTTTGATTATTTGACATTTTATCCATGCTATTCTGTTGGCTTTCAGGAGTTATATTATTATTAACATGTGATTGATTTGAAGTATGCGTTGTTGTTATCAAATCCGAAGAATACATCAAATCATTAAGAGAGTTTGGAGAGTTGTATATTCCTGAGTTTGTTATATTATTACCAAGTATGTTTTTATTGAAGAAACTGATATTATTATTATTGTTATTATTATAATTATTATTTTGCATTGGATTCAGTGGAACGTTGTAAAATTGGTTTGATATATTGATGTCGCTGTTGTTGGATCGGAATTCATTTATGTTGAAGGTAGTATTATCATTTGGAGGAGATATTGAAGACGAGTTACCATATGAAGAATCGGTTGGAATAGAATAATCTGACTTTGTTGAGTTTGTGTTGAATAGATTGGATTTTGTGTTATCATAGGCAGATTTGGTGATGTTATTATCATTGTTAGCAGCCTTGTTATCAGTATTATTACCGATATCACTGATGTTAGTATTGCTATTTAATGGTAACTTTGCACTTGTATTATTTCGCACGATATTGATATTATCATTGAGGTAGTCTCTAACAATTTTACCATCAGCTGCTTGATTGTTTTGAGCCTTACCCTTTCTTTGAATGTTTGTTCTATTGTTAGTTGGTAATGAGGCATGTAATTTTTGTTGATGCCTTAAAACCAAGTCTCTTCTTGCAAAACAACGACCACAAGCAGCACATTGAAAGGGTTTTTCGTTGGTATGGGACCTTTCATGCCTTTTCAAATGTTCTAACCTCGCAAAGGCTCTTGTACAGACAGAACATATATGAGGTCTTGGCTTTGTTGAGAGCCTTGTTGATTTAGCTGATTTGGATGATGCTACTTTTTTCAACGGTGCACCAAAATCAGAGTCATTATCATTGTCATCGTCATTGTTATTGTTCTTGTCATAGTCGATGTTATCATTTTTATCTATATTGTCCATGCTATTGTTCTTCGTATTCATGTCGGTATTGTTATTGTCTACTATGATATCAGTTTCAATATTACTTTTACCACTATTCGATTTAATACTTGCAGTTGGCTTTATTTTTGTTGAATGTGAGCTATGGGTACGTTTATTTGAGTTCTGGTTCTGGTTCTGGTTCTCCATACTAATAAAACTTTTTAAGAGGTGACAAATGAGGTGTAAGTTGGCCGGATATCTCTATCGGTGTGTGATATGAATACAGTTGTGTATGTGTGTGTGTGTGTGTGTGTGTGTGTGTAGTGGTATGGCCTTACTTAGATTCTAGAGTGGTAGATGGCAGAGTGGTAAATGCCGAAAGACAACGTGGTAAAGCTCAGCTCAGCACAGCACAGCACAGCACAGCTCAGCTCAGCTCAGCTCAAAATGGTAAACTAAATCCAATACAAACAGAATTGGTGAAAATGGCTGAAATTATTTTGTTTCCCAGATGGGCGGAAAAAAAACGAGAAAAAACGAGAAAAAACGAGAAAAAACGAGAAAAAAACGCTCTGTGCGACAGTTTCTATTGTTGTGTTTCCCGTCGGCCGTTTTCCGCGGAAACATTTACAATGTACGGTTCGAGTCTCACGCTGAACCAAATGTTTTGTGTTGTGTTTTTTTTTGTTCTCGTATTTCCTTTTTTCTTATATTTCTGAGCGGGATAAAAACCTCGGAAGGCTGAGAGTTGGTAGTTTTAGATATAAAGCATGTTTTTCACATTCACCACCACAAAAACAATACGTACTTCATCCATCAGTTATATACATATTGCCTTTTTTCTTTTTGTTCTTTAACACACTCACATCCCAAGATTCTTAAACCATTCCAACATGTTAAGAGCTCTAGGGTTCTCTTCTAATTCACTCTCTCAAGAGGAAATAAACAAGAAAATTGCTAATCAAGCTCTACAACTAGAAAAAGCTTTAAAGGCAATGGATTATGTTTTAGATGATAGAGCCGCTGAAGCATTCAATTTATTAGATGATCATGAAAATATAGCAATTTCTCAATTAGCCTATGGTGTTGTTCAATTCTTGGAAGCTACTCTAGGTTTTGAACAGGAAACCATGAGGAAAGCATCTGTCACATTATCAAAGGCAGAATCAATGGCTTGGAAGGAAAAATCGTATGCTGAAAAGAACAATATCAAATCAAGTCAGATTTATCCTCCAGGCACAGAATTTGCTGTTGCTTATGCGGAATCCAATTTATTAAATGCCTTATTAGGTTTACTAAGTGAAAATTTTATGGAAAGTGCTAAAGCTTTATTGAAATTAAGAAGAGCTTATCAAACCTTAGATTCAATTAGTAAAAATTTAAAAACTGATACAGACTGTTCTTCTTCTGCTTTAGCAGATTTAGAGTCATATACAACAAATAACAACGATTCTAATTCAAGTTCAAATTCCAACTCAACTTCCTTTGTGGACTTACCATCTATAATATCTTCGAATCAAGAATTGAAAGATAAGAAAATTATTGATGATTTAGAGAAAACTTATCATATGCGTTTACAAAGAATTAATGGTGCTCATATAGGTAATCCTCCAATATCAACATCTCTAAGATCTGAATTAGGTTTTCAAAAAGATAATAAGGCTGTTAATACAGACGATATTTTAACTTTTGGAAATCCTAATGTATCATCTGTCGATGAATATATTCATTCTGGTGTTAACCTATGTTTTGGTATTTTACAAGTGGTTTTATCACTCATCCCTCCTGCAATCGGTAAAGTTCTATCAGTTGTTGGTTTTAAAGGTTCAAGAGAGGCTGGTTTACAAATGGTTTGGAACGCTGCTCAAGAACGTAATATTCATGGTGGTATCGGATTATTAGCTTTACTCGTATTCTATGATGGTCCATTCCAATTTACAGATATTGATTTTGATATCCCATCATCTGGTGAACTAAACAACAAACCACCTTCAAATGGTAAGGAAGAATTTAATGACATTAAAAGGTCAATTACTAGATCTTCAAATAAACAAGAAATTGTTGAAGATAGAATTAAATTAGAAAGAATGGCAACTTTGGGACAAGGTGAAACTTTACTTCACCCTGGTGAAAAGTTAGTTAAAGTTTTGTTACATTCAAGAGCTTTATTCCCACATAGTAATTTATGGTTATTACAAGAATCGAGAATGTTGGCTTCCCGAGGTAGATTACAAGAATCAATTGATTTAATGGATACAGCAAAACCTTCACAAATGAAACAAGTTGATGCTTTACTAGGTTTTGATAGATCAATGATTTTAGTCTTTATGCATAATTTTGATAGAGCATCTAAAGATTTCCTTGAATTATGTAAAATTAATTCATACTCTCATGCTTTATATACTTGGTTATCTGCTGCTTGTTACCTTGAAGCTTACAGAATGTGTAAAACTGGGCTTATTCCTTCCAATTCAGATGTTGATGCAAAGAAAGTCGAAGAGTATTCCAGAAATGCTGAAAAATATTTAATTAAAGCAAAATCACTGGTTGGTAAGAAGAACTTCTTGTCTAAAATTCCACCATTTGAAAAATTCATTTTAAGAAAATTTGCTGAGATTGAAGAAACTCAAAAATTAAACGCAAAACTTCCATTTATTGATTGTATTCAAACGTCCTTAATTCATGAATTAGCATATTTCTGGAATGGTTATAACAGAATGTCAACGGAGTGTTTAGAATTATCCATTAAATTATTGGGATATTCAGCAACGCCATCAGAAAGTTCAATTGACAACATTTCATCATCTTCATTATCAATCAGAAATAATTCATCAGATATTACATCTACATTATCTACCTTATCAATTAATTCAAAGTCTGACTTAACATCAGTATCTCCAATTTCATTAACATTAATAAGCAATGAAAACAATTCAACCTTTGCAAAAGTTAAAGAATCTAAAGAGCAAAAATTAATTCGTATAACACTACAATGTTTATCATTAAGAAGATTAGGATATATCAAGGAAGGTTTGGAAATTTTTGATAAAAACGTTATAAATAAGATAGTCAACAGAAAATTAACGAAAAACCCATATCTTTATCCAACTGCACTTTACGAGCGTGCTTTGTTCACATGGAAGTTGAATTCTGTTAAAGGATTGCCAGAATGTATGAAATGGCTAAAATTATCACAAAATTATCATAATGATGATTATGAATTAAGTACCAGAGTTGATATGAAAACCAAAGCTGCGATTGATAGATTAGAAGATCTGAACTATTGATCCCCGTTTATACCAAATATTTGCATTTTCATTTATAGATAGGTGTCTAACAATTTACAATTAACGAAATTTTTTACATAAAACCGAGACTAACTAACTATATAATAAAACTTCAACAATAAAGAAAATATAAATTACTAAACTAGTAGATTGAATTTTAAATGCACTTGATTGAAACTCATTATCATCATCTGGTAAGAAAATATTACCATCTCTATATCTAACTGTATCTTGCTTTAACATTTTCTCATTGATTTCATCACCATTTAACAAGGATTTAATAATATTGGCCCTACGTAAAGCATTATCCTTTAACCAATTCTTTTGTTTTTTCGTTTTAATTAGATTGGGGTTAAATTTTTCTAAACAAACAACAGTATCATCATCATGATCATCCGTAGATGAATGCACATCTTCAAGATGAAAATCAGTATATGACAATTTTCCAGTACTATTGAAAATATCCCTTGCATCTTCAGTTTTCCAATACGTGATAACATCGTTTAATAAATTTTGAAATTCCTGTAAGTCGACATCATCACAATAATCACTATCATTATCAATTTTGATTAATAGATTTTGAAAATAGTAGGGGCTAGAAGATGCTAGAAAACTTGCCCATTTTTGCTTATCTATTTCAAGATACAGACTAAGGTTCTTATCAGATAGCTCAGGGTGGTTTACTGTTTCCTCTTCTCTTTTGAATTTAAATTCAGGTGCTCTTTCATCATCTTCGTAAGCAGACAAAACGTATTGATTATGTGATATTGTATTTGAAGATTTCAAAATCAGTGCATTAATGTTAGTGAAAAGAATTAGAAGTTGAAATATGTAGCAAAGATCAACCATGTTGAGTTATATTGCATTGGATAAAGGAGGATATTAATATATGAAAGAAAAATTATTATTTTATTTTCATTATTGTTCCCTTTTTCTATAAATTGTCCCCTGATATTTTCAAAAAAAAAAAAAAAAAAAAAAAACCCTTCTATCTTAAAATAAATCATTCAGCGTTAATCCATTTGGATCAAATAATGTAAACAGATCTTCTAATTCTTTAGATATGGTTAAGTCATTGATATGATCATTTTCAAATTTACCTGTGATACTTCCAAAATTTGTTGGAGTACTTGAAATTTTAGGAATGATAGCCGATCTATTTATACTATCAACTTCATTGTCATTTTCATTACATAGTTGCTTTATAGTTATTCTAATTTGATCCTTATTTGGATTTGAATGTGCATTTGCATTTGAGCTTAGAAATGATAACTGTGAATACAAGGTAGAGTACCATCTTTCATCTTCAACTGATACTCTACTATCTATATTGTATAATTTATAAGGTTTAACGTTAAAAATATTGGTTGTATCATCATAAATTTCAAAATTAACTAATTTTTCAATATTGTTATTTGATAAATCGTGTAAGTAATTTTTGAGCCATATTGGTTGATTCAAATAATTTGTGATTTTAAAATTATTGTAGTTTGAAAGGTTAATCAACAATTTAAAATCTTGAATCCTTAAAAATTCCATGAAATTGTAATTAAACAATTGATCTTGGAAATCTAATTTATCTTCTTTTAACAAGTTGAACAAAAACACCTTTGATTTGAAAAATCTCCACGCATAAAAAAATTTAGTCGAAAGAAATTTTACTAGACCAATATGGAAATCTGAAATTAAATTGAAAGTAATATTTGAATTGAAGTGTTGAACAATTTTAATCAATTCAACATCACTATCCATGTTTTTCCTTAATTTTATCAACAACAATTTAGATTTGACAAATGTAGATAAAAAGAAATTCAGACTTTTATGTAGATAAACTTGGATTATTGGGTATATGAAAATTTTTAAATCATCCGAGAAAAAGGTTGAATTTGTGAACATAAGTTTTTTCAAATTTGATAATGGATACATATACATTGATAATATTTTATTATGAATGAACATAGTAGCATTAAAGTTTTTTTGATTTTGAAAATGGAAATAAAGATGCATATAACACGAAGCCAATAGGTTGATAACATTAAAATAAATGACTAGATGATGTACTTTAATTATGTTACTATACTCATCAGTTGGCGTACCTTTTGAGAGAATATTATTAAAAGAGATGAACTCTGAGTTCAATTCATTTTCTAAATCAAATAATAGTTCAAAACATTTAGTTATATTTGGAGATTCGGATAAATTTGCAAATACGTTAGCCAAATTATTCATTTTTGATTCAAATTTAAATTTGAGGCTGATCAAATAAATCGTGATCTTCTCTAATTCCAAATCATTTATATTTGAAATGTTGTTATCAAAAATAGGTAATTTTGTATCATAAGTATTCAAATGGATATTTTGTATAAAGCTAGATTGCGTAAATTGAAAAGTGTCTAAAGTTACTAAACAATACCATAATTTTCTTTTCAGTAAAGAAATTTTAGGAGAATTGAAGGTGCCGAATTCATCAGGATCTCTATTTAATCCTACAAGGTTTGCCATTTGGTGTAGTAATGATAAGCATATTTGAGAATAACCGTCAATGAAAGGATCACAACCATTTAAGTTATGATATTCTTTAAAGAGAATACAAAATTGTATGACTATCAAAGGACATCTCTTGAATAAGTTGAACTGATTCAAACATAATTTTGATAATTTCATCAAAGATTTTGAATGTTCATAGGATAACAATAATTGGTCGTTAGTTGTAGCGTCATAAGAAAGTTTTATAACTAAGAGTAAGATACCAATTTTTGCAAAATCAAGATGGTCGGAGAAGTTTAATTTGGTGATTTTGTCGTTACCGTCGGTGTTTGAATTATTGAGGATATCGTTTATATCGTTAAAGAAATCTGATTCGTCAAGACATGGTAGAAAAGGATAAACAGTTTTAAAGAATTTCTTAATGAACAAGTAAATTAATGATTTGGAAGGTAGAATTTCAACAATTCCAGATAGTAGGTTTTTATCAAACTGAGAACTATTCAAGAGTTGTTGATGTTGCAGATTTGTATTGATATTGATATTGATGCTATTCAAGTTGTTGAAGTTGTTGAAGTTGTTATTGCGCAAGAAGAATTTCATGAATCGGTCCATGACTGCATTTCTTGCAATGATGATGGCCTGTTTAACAGGAATCAAAAAAGGATCCTTGTTCAGGATTAGTAACCAGGAGAAGGGACCAAACTGATTAAAGACAGAGTTGAAATACTGAATAGGCAAGGTGTTTTTGTGAACCGGGACACGGTCGTTTTTGTCTAGACCGAGGTACCTCACGACATCGTCATGCTTGCTACTTGGACCCAGAGACAACGACGTTGGAGATAGCTTGTCACCAGAGAGAGGATTTGCATCGAAGAAGTAACAAGTCTCTATGCCGTGGGCCTGACAGACCTTGCAGACGGGTTTTGTTCTGTCACACTTGATTTTTTTGCGGCGGCAGTTGGAGCAGGCCAGCGGTGTTCTGTTTCTCTTCTTCTTGACGCTGGACATGGCTGGCAGGTGCAGAAAGCCGTGTTGAAGATGGAGCTAATTTGCAGCTCCAGTTGGCACTTTCCTTTTCCGTTTTCCGTTGTCCGTTTTACGTTTTCTTCTCTTGCTCTCTTTATTTATCTGTGTTCCACATTCGTGCTCTACTTGCATGGTTGACACCCATCTCTGTGATATCTCCCAGTGCTGCTCCCTGACAAACAAACATGCTCCCCGCCGCTGTCCACGAAACACGCCAGCTGGTCAAGGCCGACACCAGCGTCTCCACATCGACCCTGGCTGCCCTCGACGCCGCCACCGTGGGCGTCACTCTCCGCCTGCGGGACCTGGCCCCCTACACGGATGTGCTGGCCGCCCATGCCCAGCGAGCTTCCCAGCGAATTTCCCACGAGGCTTCCCACGAGGCTTCCCACGAGGCTTCCCACGAAGCTTCCCATGGCTTGCTCGCCCAGTGCGAGGCCCGGTGCGGGCAGCTACTGCGGCTCGCGTTGGAGCTTGACGAGTGGGCCGCGGAGCTGGAGGCCAGGTTATTTTCACATTCACAAGACCAGTAGAGCTCTGAGTACATCAAAGTAAAAGTCAAGCTTTTTCTTTTCTGGCTCTGTGATGCTGTTTCTTTTGCCATGAGCAGCAGTGACAGGGACGACGTTCTGCTGGCGGCCACGGCCTTAGAGAACTTGAAGAATAAGAAGAACACCCGCACAGCAACAAACACCCCCACTTCTCCAACGATATTCAACAAAGTCATCTCCCACCCAATAATCTCAAACTCAATTAACTATGTCCTAGAAAAGACAATATCCACTTCAAACGTCCAAACAGCAAACACAGGCCACAAACGTAAATTGGACACCGACCAGAACAGCAACACCGATACCACACCATCTGTTCCGTTCAAGAAAATAAAACCTTCAATACCAACTTCCTCCTCACTCCGGAAACAGGTTTCCATCTCTTCTGCCATGTCGGTGGAAAATTCCATTATCGAACTGAAACATCTATCCACGCTCAATTTAAACATCCAGAGTAGAAAGAAACTAACCATGCTTATCCATTTTTTGAAATTGGGCAACTCTCAGCTAAGTGAACGAATCGACAAACTAATAGAACTTGTTGATGTGAAACGTGAAAAATTGAAAAAAGATGCTCCCAACAGTACGAACAATGACCTCAGTATCCAACAAATAAAATCAGATATTGTCTCAACGGTTAAAAAGATAGTTAGTGTGGTCTCCAAAGTCTCCGCAGATTCGTTATCTGAACCTGCAAGATCAAACGTTAGAGAAGCATTGTTGAAATTACCAACCAATTGGGCCACCATACTAAACAATGAATCCATTTTTTCAATCAATATAGAGACAGATAGTGACGACAGTGATTCAGACTCGGCTGACTCCTTTAATGATACCTATGAGAATGAAGCTGATTTGAAAAACTCCATTTCAACCACCGCAATTCCCACCATCGAGGTCAACAACTCCACCCTTTTCAAACGGTATAGAAAACCATCAATAACAAAACGACTGATCCAAAGTTTAATTGAATATAGAAAAAATAAAGGCTACCAATTTGATCAGAATACGAAAAAGATAAAAAAATGGTTTAGGGAGAAGATCAAATATCAAATCATGAATGATTCAAACGGGAAAATTCTAATCCTAGCCCAAGAAAGTTTAGATATGATTAACAAAATCATCAAGTTTTGTAATGAAAATCTAGATAAAGCTGAAAGCTGGAATAATGATAAAAATCTGAATAATCAACTGAAATTATTGAATAGGTTAAATAATATAAACAAAGATAAAACGTAAGATTGAGTTCAATTATTACACACTCTCCTATATAATGTTTTTTTTTTTTTTTTTTATAACGCTTTTAAAACACCATCAATACCTGAATTTTCAACACTACCCCTAACTTTATCAATACCTAAATATTCCACATTATTATCCGCATTAACAATGATTGCACTACGTAAACCACGTAAACCATTCTTAGCAAATAAATCGCTACCATCATTAACTAATCCAGCCTCCTTTAACCATTCACCACCGGCATCACTGACAAATTTGATGTACCCATTGGTAACATATTCTTTAACAGCTGGAAATTGACGAACTAAATCATCACCCCAAGCTCTAGTAATAAATGGACTATCAGTAGAAACAATAATAACTTGTTTGATACCCTTTTCTTGTAAGAAATCAACCGCAGTAGTGGTCATAAAACCGGGAATATGTTGTTCAGAACATGTTGGTGTGAATGCACCGGGAACGATAATGATTAGTAATGGATGTGCTAATTTATCAACTGCAATCTTTTCTGGCATGAATGCACACACATCACCTTGTTTAGGTGGTAGGTGGAATAATGGAATTGTTGGTAATTTACTGCCTCTTTCAATCATCTGGTAGTAATATGCACTAGTTTTTGAATAACGAAAACAAGAACAAATTGTGTCACAAGTTTAGCAAACTTGGCTTTTGCCTTGGCGGACATATCTCCTTTTATAGTTTTGTTTTTCTCCACGAAGTTTAGTGTAAAACATGACTAAAGTTCAAACATTGCCATATGAAGATAACGGAGCACGGTTGCAAATCAGTATATACATTGTATATGCAACCTAAAATCGCCGGTTCGGAGGACAACTTTGTTATGTAAGTAAAGTTACTATTGAAATAAGTTTAGCAGAGTTAGAATATGATTTTAATGGTAAATACTCACTTGTGAGTCTATCGACTTTTACAGAAGTGAGACGCCTTTATTTTATGTCTTTTGTTGCTTAACCTCTCTTATCATCATCCACAAATACAATACGATGCTCATTTGCCATTGTGATTTATCATCACCGTTAATATCACCATTGTCAAATGCATTAAGCTCTTGTTTCATATCGTCTTTGTTCTTGGGTTTATCGACCATCACATCAATATGTGGTTTGTGGCAATTATTTAACTTTATTAAATTTGATAAAACTATAGGCAGTTTATTCAATTTCTCAAGACATGCCATTATTAAATATACGTTGATCTTATTGGATTTGGTGTTATTCACTTTTATCTTTTTCTCTAGGTCGAATATCGTACTCTTTGAAAAAATTTCATATTTGACAATCATTTTTCAATTGATGTTTATTATTTTGCCTTTACATTTAATTGAAAATTCAAAATCTAATATACCGACAGGAACATTATTATTCTACTGGCCATTGAAGATAATTATACTTTTAATCATATTTATTCAGCAATTATTAACTAGTGATATTTTATTTAAAATTATTCCTACAGAACTAGATTTTTTACTATTCATCCTTATATTAACAAATATCTGCATATTCACTCTTGAATTTTTTCTTTATAAACCATCTAAAGAATTGGTCAACTACTATAAATCAAACAATCCATTAAAACTTTTAAATTATGATATTTTTGCAAACCTAACATTCTCATGGATGAATCCACTGTTACAGTTAGCCCATGATAAAGGCGGTTTAGAACAAAATGATTTACCATTACCTCCCAAATATATTCTAACCGATTATAATTCACCTGTTTTAGAAAAAAATTGGAATTATCAATCAAAAATAAATCCTTCAAATCCATCATTACTAATGGCATTGATGAAAACTTTCGGATTGGCTGTTTTACATTCTTTGATGTTCGATATGTTGGAATCATTAATTTCTTTTATACAACCTCAATTATTAAGAAAGCTGATTCAATTTTTTAATAAAGATAATGAGAATCCACTCATTATCAAAGGATTAACAATTTCAATGCTAATTTTTTTAACAAACTTAATCAATGTATCATTATACAATAGATATATCATATTAACAGCTGAAATTCAACAATCTTGTAAATCTTCATTAATGAACCTAATTTTTAATAAATCAATGAGATTATCGATTACTGAAAGAAACAACAGATCAACTGGTGATATCATTAATCATATGTCAATCGATATAATGAGAATCGAATCATTAGCTTCATATGTTCAAACAATGGTTAGTGCACCAACTAGATTGGTTTTATGTTTATGGTCACTTTATTGGTTATTGGGGAATTCTACTTTCATGGGTATTTTAACCATGTTTATTGTAATTCCATTAAATACAATTCTAGTTAAATCATTAAGAAGTTATCATAAAACTCAAATGAATTTGAAAGATCAAAGAACTAATTTTGTTAGTGAAATTCTAATTAATATTAAAAGTATTAAATTATATGCTTGGGAATTACCAATTTTAAATAAATTGAACTACTTAAGAAATGATAATGAATTGAAAAATTTGAATAAAATTGGTATTTTATCGGCAGGTATCAATTTTGCTTGGACTTGTGTTCCATTTTTAGTTTCTTGTTCAACATTTACAATGTTTGCAATCATTTCCAAAATTCCATTATCCCCAGAAATTGTTTTCCCTGCATTATCATTATTTGATTTGTTATCAGATCCCATTTTTGCAATACCTGCATTAATCACCGCTTTAATTGAATGTAACGTTTCACTAACTAGACTAATTTCATTTTTAAAAGCGGATGAAATGGACCCGAATTTGGTTACTAAGTTACCACCAATTAAAAAAATCAATGATTCTTCAGTTATTATCAAAAATGCAACTTTCTTATGGAGTAATCCAAATACTTCCACCAATCTAGATAATTTAGAATTGGAAATTGAAGGCACTAAAAAGCCGGCTTTGTCTAACATCAACTTTAATGCCAATAAAGGTCAGTTGACTTGTATTCTAGGTAAAGTTGGGTCCGGTAAATCCACTTTTTTGAAATGCTTACTGGGTGAATTAACAATGATGAACTCCAATCCTCCTAACCCCAATTTTATTAAAATTCATGGTTCAATTGCCTATTGTTCACAAATTCCATGGATTATAAACTCAAGTTTTAAAGATAATATTTTATTTGGTCATAAATTTGATGATCATTTTTACAAGAAAACGTTGGAAGTTTGTCAGTTATTACCAGATTTAGAAATCTTACCAGATGGAGATGAAACATTAGTTGGTGAAAAGGGTATAAGTTTATCAGGTGGTCAAAAGGCAAGATTATCTTTAGCTAGAGCAATTTATACCAGATCAGATATTTATTTGTTTGATGATATCTTGAGCGCTGTTGATGCTCATGTTGGTAAGAAAATAATTGATCAAATATTAGGCGAAAATGGTATTCTAAAATCAAAGACTAAAATATTATGTACAAATTCAATCAAAGTTTTAAATCAAGCTTCAAATGTCTATTTATTAAATAATAATACGTTTATTGAATCTGGTAAAACCAACGATTTATTGAAGGACGAATCAAGTGAATTATATCGAATCGTTAGAGAACATGGATTATCAAATCAAGAAGAAGAAAAAGAAAAACTTGATGATCATGACAATACTAGCATGCCTACTACACCACAGGGTATCCTAATTGAAGGTGAACTTGAAGGCATTGAACCATTAGGTGTTAACGTTGACGATACGATAGGTAATGAATTAATTAGATTTGATTTAAAAAAGAATGATGATAATGATTTAGTATCTACATTAAATGCAGCAAGTATCGAATCTTTTAAACAGTTCAGTTTTTTAGATGATAATGTGGATCGTAAAATGATTCAAACTGAGGAAAAAAAAGAAAAAGGTAAAGTTAAATTTTCAACATTTAAAGAATATGCAAAAGCATGTTCGTATTCGGGAATTTTCATAACATTATCATTAGTTGTTATTACCGTTGGTATGTCAATTGGTAGTAATTATTGGTTAATGTATTGGTCTGAAAATAATATAAAGGAAGGATCAAATAAGGATATTTTCAAGTATGTTGGAATTTATGCATTATTAGGTATTGGATCTGGTTTTTTCACTTTAATTAGAGCCATGTGTATGTGGTCATTATGTTCAATTCGTGCATCAAAGAAATTACACTATGAAATGGCCAAAGCAGTTATTAATTCTCCATTACAATTTTTTGAAACTACTCCATTAGGTAGAATTATTAATAGGTTCAGTCAGGACATGAGTAAAGTTGATAATGCACTACCAAGGGTTTTTAGTGCATTATTTAGCTCAATTATTAAAACATTACTAACAATTATTATTATTGGTTATAATATGCCAGTTTTCATTTTAGTTATTGTACTACTTTCCTTCATTTATAATTATTATCAAAGATATTATATTACAACAATCAGGGATTTGAAGAGAATTGTTAGTATTACGAAAAGTCCGATATTTGCGTTAATTCAAGAAAGTTTAAATGGATGTGAAACAATTAGAGCATATGGACAAATCAAGAGATTTTCATTTTTAAATTCTTCAAATATTGATAATAACCAGATTTCTTCATATTGCATGAAATCTACAAATAGATGGTTATCAACAAGACTTCAATTTATTGGTTCATTAATTACATTATCAACATCGTTATTAGCATTGGGAACATTTTATTCCAAAAATAGAATGAGCGCAGGGTTAATCGGTTTAATAATGAGTTATTCAATTAGAATAACATCATCATTAAGTTTTATTGTTAGGAGATCAGTTGAAATTGAAAGCGATGTTGTTTGTTGTGAAAGAATTTTTGAATATTGTAAACTCAAGCCTGAAATTGATGAAGAATCAATTGGAAGTGGGTTAATTACACCACCAATTGAATGGCCAAATAAGGGGGAAATCAAGTTTGAAAATTATTCAACAAGATATAGGGAAAATTTAGATCCAATTTTAAAGAACATTACATTTTCTATCAACTCAAGAAACAAAATTGGTATTGTTGGTAGAACTGGTGCTGGTAAATCATCATTAGTTTTATCTATTTTCAGATTAATTGAACCGATTGAAGGCCATATTGAAATTGATGGAATCAATACAACCAATTTAAGGTTGAAAGATTTAAGAGAAAATTTATCAATTATACCGCAGGATGCACAATGCATTGAAGGAACCGTTAGATACAATTTGGATCCATTAGATCAGTATAATGATGATGAAGTATGGGATGCATTGAAAATGTCAAGACTAGAAGAACATATAATTTCAATGTCTGTTGATCAAAATTTGAAAGATGATCCATTGAAATGTAAAATCGGTGAAAGTGGTAGTAATTTATCGGTTGGACAAAGACAATTAATGTGTTTAGCAAGAGTGTTATTGAAAACTCAAATCAATAATCATAATAAATCTAATAAGGTTTTAATTCTTGATGAAGCGACTTCAAGTATTGATAGTGAAACAGATAATATTATTCAACAAACAATTAGATCACGTTGTAGCCATCTTACAATTTTAACAATTGCACATAGATTAAATACAATCATGGACAGTGATAAAATTCTAGTTTTGGATAAGGGAGAAATTGCTGAATTTGATACACCTACAAATTTACTGTCCAACTCCAATTCATCATTTTACAAGATGTGTGTCGATGGTGGATATATCGCAAAATCATAGGCAGAAATAATTTGTTTTTGCCGTTACTTGTAAGCATAAAGGAAAAGAAAAAAAAATATAATAGAAATTTATAGCATAATTTATAGCATAATTTATAGCATATTCCGTTAAAACATTCAAATAAAAATGCGTCTTATAAGCTCGTGATTCAAAATCCGGGGTAAGTTCGGTAGCCTGATCTAAAACTCTTACATGAATTATTAGGTGATAATATAAAAAAAAAAAAAGAAACACAGAATATCGAAAACAAGGACACAACCTGTTATTTGATATCAGTTGATAATTTAAATTTAATGGCTGGGAACTCAGTTACCATCTAATGCCGAGCAAGTGTTACTCGTACATATATATTGCCATACACGCCCTTTCCCTGTCCCTTAGTCAACGCAGTACACTGCTGAATCACTTAAAACAACTCAGGAATAACCAAATGGATTGAATATTATTAAAACTAGCACTGCAAAATGTTCCAGTGTTATATTTGCATCGGATCAACTCATAGGGGAAGAGAAAAACTGGAATCACAACACTTTTTGTTTCCTGTCCCTAAACGGTTTTTTTTTTACCATAAATAGAGAAACAAAGGAAAATTAATTGGTTTTATGATGGGGAGTGATTAATATACCGCATAATCGTAGTGCTTGTAGAATTAAATTGTTAGTTCTTAGAAGTGGTGCAAAGTTGAGAGTGGTTGGGGGCTTTATTGTATTCGGTTGCAAGGTAAACTTACGTCATGGATTTTCCGGACTCCTCCCAAAACAACAAATGGATTTTCCTGCAAGATCTTTTGCCTTTCGTTGGAAGGTGTGAAGAAGTACAGTGGAAATACACCTTATAATTAATAAATCAACAGCAGATAACAACTTAGCAAATTATTTGTAGCTATGGTAAAAGACAATTTTCCATACTATTTTATCTCACGACCTAAAAATACGTTCACTTTTGTATCTGGTGAAAGATGGGCTACTTTCTACAACTTTTACCCCCCTGATTCCCCCCATGCTTAGTATCATTCTAAACCTAGTTAAGTGTACTACCATCTACCGTGTGAATCATCAGTGTAAAATCTCTTAAACATCTTGTAAACTCCCAACAAAGCAATATCCCACTGTCATCATCTTCCCCACGATATTAACAATAAGCTGATTCTAGATGGAAAAATCTCCACGTCACCTCGGATTAATCTCTCCACATTGTTTTACTTTCACTTCGTATGCGTTGGCCATGCAATTTCCATGCTATAAAAGGGTGACGAGATCTGCTCTATTTCTTTCTCTTGAAGCAACACTTTTCTTTTACTTTGTTTCTTTTTGTTCTTCCTCCTCTCCCTCTCTTATCAAACAAACAAAATTATAAGTAAGAAAATGACAGCTGTTGTTAGTGAAAAGGTATTAAAACAATTAGAATTGATTGAAAAGGAATTTAGTCTTCCAACTGAAACTTTACATAAAATTATTGATTATTTCATTTCAGAATTAAATCGTGGATTACAAGATGGTACTGATCCTTACGGTATCCCAATGAATGTCGCTTGGGTTATGGAATACCCAAATGGTGAAGAAACTGGTGATTTCTTAGCCTTGGATTTAGGTGGTACCAATTTAAGAGTTGTTATGGTTCATTTACATGGTAAGGGTAAATTAGAAACTGATCAGGAATTCTATAAATTACCAGAAGGTATTAGAACTGTCAATGATAGGAATGTTTTGTTTGATTTTATGGCCCAATGTTTAGAGAAATTCTTAATTGCAAAACATCCAGACGGAATTCCAGAAGACAGTTTATTCCCATTAGGATTTACCTTTTCTTATCCAGCAACTCAGAGTAGAATCGATTCTGGTGTCTTGCAAAGATGGACTAAAGGTTTTGATATTCCAGGTGTTGAAAATGAAGATGTTGTTCCATTGTTGATGGAAAAAATCAATGCAAGAAACTTACCAATTAAGGTTGTCGCTTTAATTAACGATACATCCGGTGCCTTAGTTGCTTCAAGATACGTTGACCCAAAAACTGTTATGGGTTGTATTTTTGGTACCGGTGTTAATGGTGCTTACTATGAAACTGTTGACCAAATCACCAAATTTAAGGGTAAATTACCAAAGGATATTCCAAATGATTCATTGATGTTAATCAATTGTGAATATGGTTCCTTTGATAATCATCATAAAGTTATTCCACGTACTAAATATGATATCGAAATTGATGAAGTTTCTCCAAGACCTGGTCAACAAACTTTTGAAAAGTTAACTGCTGGTTTTTATTTAGGTGATTTAATGAGACTGGTCTTATTAGATCAATATAATTCAGGTGTTTTATTTGGAGATGGTGAAGAAAAATTCATTGAAGCGTTAAAAACAGAAAATTACATTGATACATCATTTCTGTCATTATTAGAATCAGATGAAACTGATGATTTATCATTATGTAAGGAAACATTTGCAAAACATTTCAACCACTTAAATGCAACTTACGAAGAATGTTATTTTACTAGAAGGGTTGCTCAATTTATTGGTACTAGAGCTGCAAGATTATCAATCTGTGGTATCTCAGCTGCTTGTAAGAAGAGAGGATTCACCAATTGTCATATTGCTGCTGATGGTGCGGTTTACTTAAGATATCCAAATTTCCCACAACGTGCAGCTGATGGTTTAGCTGATGTTTTCGGTTGGAGTAAAGATTTGCCATATGATCAACATCCAATCAGAATTGTTAGAGCTGAAGATGGTTCTGGTGTTGGTGCGGCAGTTATTGCTGCTCTTTCTCATAAAAGACAAATCCAAGGTTTGTCATTAGGTCTTGAATGATGTTTTAAATCGATTCAATCAATTAATGTATAAAAAATAATGCTGTAGTTTAATGTTTGGAATTTGTTTAAGTATTAATGATCTATTTACGATATATAATAAACGATAAATGGAAGGAAGTGAAGTAATTAATAATACCTGAGAATAAGAACCGTTTTTTTTCCACTAATATGCGACTTTTTATTCGGATTCTCTTGATAGAAACACATTAATAACCAGTTTTTTAATCAACACTCAGCAGCTAAATATAATGTCAACGTCAGAGTTACTACAAAAGATAAAGCCTGTCAAAAATATTTTATCAATTTCATCTCATGTCATACATGGTCACGTTGGAAATGATGCCATACAGTTCCCATTAAATTTGAGAAATTGGAATGTTGATTGCATACATACGACTAATTTATCTGCACACCCAGGACATGGTCCATTAGCAAAAACCAAAATTGATCCAGCTTCAATTAGTAATATATTTCAAGGATTAACTGATGTATCGATAGAGAGTGAATATGATGTCGTGCTTGTGGGATATATTGGTACTGAACAAATTTTTGAAACAGTTTGGAATGATATATTATTGAAATTTGGAAAAAGCAAGAATTTAATACTTGTTATGGATCCAGTCATGGGTGATAACGGTAAAATATACGTTGATCAAAAAATTGTAGATTTATATTTGAATTTATTAAGTAAAAATGAAATTATAATAGATTTACTTACACCTAATCAATTTGAGATAGAAATGTTATCAGGCATAACGATAAATTCATGGGATTCACTATTAAATGCATTGGATTTTTTTTGCAAGAAGTATTATAATGTGAGAAATGTTGTTATAACCTCAGTTTTAATTAACAACGAAATGTATTGTGTTGGTGCAAGTGAAGGTCAAATATTCTATTATAAAGTAGAACAAGTTGACGCTGTTTTTTCAGGATCTGGTGATTTATTCTTAGGCATTTTAACAGATGAGTTTGTTAAAAATTCCAAAAATCTGATTAAATCATTAGGAGTTACTATTTTAATTATTGAAAGTGTACTGAAATTAAGCTACAAAATAGTGAAAAATGAAAATAGCTTAAAAAAACTAATTAATGATAAGATATATATACCAGACTTAAAGCTTGTTGAAAGTAAAGATGTTTTATTATCAGATCCATTTCCATTAGAAGCAAAATATTTGAAATAATTTTACAAAAGTCTATAAAGTATATAATTTAAAAAAGTTACAGAATAATTCATTTATTGTTATGTGGATCGTTTGAAAGTGTCTCTGAATGTTGATTCTTATCTTCTTCATTATCTGGTGTTACTGCAGTTCCTAATTTATTCTTCTTCATATTCATTTTTGCAAGTTTAATCAAATCTAGATATTGGCTTTTGTTTTTATTATTCCAGTCATCATGATCACGTTTTTGTCTTTTGATTGTTTGGTCATCACAATTTATAGGCGGTGAACTTCTGTGATTGTTATGATTTGAATTGTTGGAATTATTATGGCTTATTAATGAATCCCATTTTTTCAATCTATCAATCAATACTCTATCGTTTACTGGGTTTATGGAATCTAAATTGGCATTGTATAAATTAATGTACTCTCTAAATCGATTCTCTAATTGAACTCTTGTTCCATTTGTAGGGATACGAAGACCATTCATTTTTTCTTTTAATTTTGAAGTTGGTAATGATGTATCTAAATTGGGTAATCTTTGTTTATTAATGAATGATTTTGGTTGTAATTGAGCATTATTTTTAGTTTGTGTTGCTGTGCTTGTCTGTTTATTGAAAAATGCATTAAATGCCTTTGGTTCACTTTTTGGTTTGGCTGGGTTTTGTAAACACTTATCAATATGTGAATTTTGAAGTTCATCTAAAGGCATGTAAACTCCACAAACCGGACATTCGCCTAAATTTTCTTCATCATTCGGTATAGAATCTGTGATCTTACTTTCAACATGTTCTTTTATGTTGTATTCTTCTTCTTGTGAATCGTTAATTTCATCAATTACTAGTTTTTCCATTAATTCGGATCTATTATTTGTAAACCAATTTGCTATATTATCTAATAATAATATTTTTCTTAATCCACTCTCGTATGTTTCGACTAAACAAATCGGACATTTATTACTTTCAGATATAGTCCTTCTAATACAAATAGAACAAAATATATGACCACATGTAGTCAAAACTGGTGCTTTTAAAAAATCTTTACAAATTTGACATCTTAAAAAATCATCCAAGTCTGTTAAATGTGATAACTTTGTTTCTTTCCAATCACTAGGATCTGAAACATTGTCAAAAGTATCCGAAATCAATTGTTTTGCCATATCAGTCTATTATTATACATGCTTATATAGGAAAAAAGGAGAAGAAAGAAGAGGTAATAGGATTCCAAAAATGCAAAAAATGAAATTGCTTACGCGTTTAGCCCTTAACTGGTTTACTCTCTAATTCAGTTATTTTGTCTTTAGGTAGAACCCTTCTTGCCCAGTCTGGAAGACGTGCAGTGAATGACCAAACAGGTTCTTCCTTGTCTTTTGGATGATAGGTATACTCTAATGCATGTAAACACATTGGCGAATCTGGTTTTGGATTATTGTAGGTGATGTGATGACAATTTGTACATTGGCTTTCATAATCCCAAGTGTTTGAACGTTTTTCTAATCGTAATTGGTATTCGTTTCTTAACTTTGTAAACTCTTTTGCATTTGGAGGTTTTGGTGTCTTATTTTTGAGAATACCATCAATACCATATAATGGATCATCAACAATGTTGAAATTCCAAAATTTGATATGTTGTCTAATTTGATGTTTTCTACCAGTGAAGATATTACAGAGAATAAAACTTGTATCTGATTGTTTATCGTAGTAAAATGGGTGAAATTCTGATTTAGCATATTCTGCTTTACCAACTCCACCATTTTCATATCTCTTCGCAAGATCAATTTCAATGACAGGATGTTTTGACGTTCTTATGATTTTACCAAATGATCCATGTACTCTAATAAGATACTTTTTTATGATATCTTTCTTGGCTTCAATCAGTTTATTATACTCTACATTTTTTGCTGGATTTTTTGCAAATATGACAATACCACTTGTATCTTTATCTATTCTATGACATGTCCATAAATTAGATTTGTATTCAAGAGTTTCTGAATCAACACCAGTTTCAAATTTTGGATTTCCATAGCCCCTTGAAGTTAAAAAGTATTGTAATGTATTAAATTTATATGCCATACCAGATGGATGCACAGGTACACCCGATGGTTTATTAATAACCAATGATTGTTCATCTTCATAAATTATGTCAATATCATTAATTTCAGGAATTTTCAGCTCATGAATACATGCGTAATTTGCAATAATATCATTTGTTTGCAATTCAAGATCAATTAATTTACTTCCTTCAATTTTTTCATAATGATCTAAATTGATATCTTGCATACTTTTCTTTTTAAATTTTTTAGAGCTTTGAACTAATGGCCGTAAAACCCATAATTTATTATTATTTATCTGAGATTCATAAAATTTTAAATCCCTACCTATAAATGAGCTTTTAAAATAACTAAGAACAGTTAGTGGCTCATTTCTTTTATAAATTTTGCTGACTGTTGTGAATATTAATCTTTCATAAGGCTCAACATATTGATAACCATTTTTTACGTAAAAAATTGGGGCATTTGGTTTTGGTGAAACTTTAAAAATATCATCCGGGATTTTTCTAGATCTATCTCTTTTTACCTTTTCAACTGTTTCTTTAACTTTGAAAAGTCTTTTAGGAACAGCTGCAGATTGATGTCTGATAAATATAAAGTTCCTTAGCCCAAACATTTATATGTTGTATCAAGAAGAGAGTGTTTGCTAGAAGATGAAATATGAAACAAAAAAAAAAAAACAAGCATTGATATGCGAATTATTTCATTAAAGGGTTTCGTTTATACAGGAATATATATAACTTCTTATTTATTTACCAAAGACGTTCTAACGTTCCCCCACTACCGGTGCCATTTTTATTTTTAAAATGCATCAAAGCACCAACAATCTTGATCATTCTTGTGTGGTCTAATTCAACTTCTGCATCAAATGTGATACGCCCAGAACCAGGCTCAATTCTATGTAATACTTCATTAACTACTTTAATTGTTGCTCTGATTTTGATTTTATAGTCAACTTCTTTGATAAACACACTATCTTGATCGGGATCTTCATCAACATCACCATTCAGTTTTGCCTTTAATGGTTGTATGTATTTATTTATATTGGTTGGTAATGAAGGTGTTTCAATTTCTCTGTATTTTATAGTTGGCCTGAACCAATACTTACGGAAATCTAATTCAATACCTTCAACGGCTAATTTATTATATTCAATTCTAACATCAAATGATTCATAATCTCCTAATGTAATTGGTAATCCAAAATATTCTCTTATTTCATGATTTATATTCAATCTTCTTGCAAGTATATTTTTTGCCACATCTTTTAACATTTCAATATCAACATTAGCAAATCCATCAGCATCCTCTAGTGGAACTGATGAGTTTATCCATAATGGGAAGAAAACAGGCCTATTATTAAGCGTTTCATAAATGATATATCCTGAACCAACCACTAGAAAGGGTACGAAGACAACAGATAGTTTCAATAATGGAACCCACCATGGTGACTTGTAAGTTATTTGTTGAGGTCCCACAGTACCGGAACCATTATTTGCACCTTGTTGAATCTTCGCACGTTCCGAATCAGATAATTGGTTTTGTGGTAATGGTCTTGAGCTACGAAATGATGGTGGTAAGTTCAATCTAGTTTTGTTATTCTTATTATTAGGATTGTGGAGATTATTATTTTTTGCTTTTTCTGAATTCAAGTCTGTACATAAGACAGACGATATTGAAAAAGAACGAATTGAACGGTAAGTTAAACCTCCGTATGTATGTTTTATAATTAATTGTCTGGTTATCAATAATGGCATCGTTGTTTACCTATACCACAAGTTTACAAAAATTGTGTGACTCCGAACATTTAGTTTTTGATTTTGTTAGTTTTGTTTTCTAAGTTCAATAAGTGAATTTGGCGAGAGTTAAAAGAGAGAAAAGAGAAAATACCGTTTTTCAATCAGCTACTTAAACTGAATGATAGGATGTTGCTTTTCTATTCAAGTTCCTTACAATTATGTCAGGAAAAACAGACTTGGTTAGTGGATTAAAGACACTTAAGCTTGCAGAGAAAAAACTATCGACCTCACCACCATCATCACCGTCAAATGATGATTGGACAAAAGTTGATATGTGGGTTGATGATGAATTCGATGCAAATCAATTATTCCAACAACCCACTGAACAACATGCAGATGACGAAGGAGAATGGAATGATACTGATGGAGAAGATGAAGAAGAGGAAGAAGAAACTTTTGTTATGAAAAAACAAAATAATGACAATTGGAGAAAAACAATGCATTCTTTATCTGATAAGTCAGGTAAAGATAAACATAGAGACACTCGTAGTAATCATAAGGATCATTATAAAGACAATCATAAACATACAAACAATCATACCCACAAAGATACACATAGAGATAATTCTAAATATAATTATAGGGGTGTCCCAAGAGAAAATAACAAAGATTACCACAGAGAAAATCGTAAGAATGATCTCCACATTAATCACGATGAGCATAAAGATTTCAATCATAATAAGTTGAAAAATAACGATTCATTGAAAAAGTCTTTTTTACCTAAAGGACCAAAGAAACTTATTGAAAAGAATGAACACGTAATTTCAAACCACAAAAAAACGAATGATTTAGCAAGATTGAAACCAGTTGCAGGTTGGAAATCAGAAGACGTAGACAAAAAAGATTTTAAAGAACATCAAGTACACTCAACTAAAAAACAAAGTGACATATCAAGATTAATGCCAGTTGCTGGATGGAAACAAACTCATATTGAATATGATGATGTATTATCAGACAATGACGCAGAAGCTACCTTACCAACCTCAACAAACAAACACAATAAAAATAAACACAGGAAAACAAAAAGTAAAGGTTTTACTACTGATGACACTGTTCAAGAGAAAAATGTTGTACGGATTCATTATGTGGATGATAAATCCATTGAAAAGAAATCTGCACCGACAATTAGATCGAGATGGGCCGATGAAACAAATGACTCTACACAAACCACAGACTCCACCCAATTTAGTCGTGAATATTACAAACAACAGAAAATTAACAATAAATTGGATTGTGATGATGGTATCCCAAGCCGTTTAGAATCTGATAATGTGTCGCCTGAGGAAACAACACTAGTTTCAAGGCCAGTAACAAATCACTCACATTTCAGTTACGACAACAGCAGTAAAACACAAGAAGAACCACACATAACTCCTAAACCTAAATTGAAATCCAAAGCAAATACTCCAGTTCTTGCCTCTAGATGGGCCTAATAGCTTCTTCAACCCTTGTGTAATATATAATAATAAACTATTTACAGTTCAAATCTGTATATGTAGAAGAAAAATCGAAAACATGCTGCAGTCGATCGACGCGCATTTTTTGAAACACGCATTTTGATTGGCTGAAAGATTTGAAAATGATTTTCTCGCTTTTCTTGTGGTGTGGTTTGTTAAGATTTGTGTCTGGCACTGAGAAGAAGGTTTCTCCTAGAACGTTTACTAAAAGACAACACACAATAACAACACACATACAAGTATGTATATTCAACATATATAATATATACATTAGTTGGGTCATTGAATTTAGTGAAAAGGAAATCGATGTCGGAATAGATTTTTATATTTAATTACCCCGGATGAATCAAATATTTTTTGATACTTCAAATTAATGAAATTAATGAAAGATACAAAGCTCAAGATATTAGAACTGTATGAGGCAATAACGATTGTTTAATACAAAACATTTTTTATATGAACGATTTATCACACTGTTTACCAGTTAGAATATTTGAATAATAAGCCAGTTTAGAAAATTATTTCTAAATTCAAATTTTCATTATTTGGCCCGTTACATCACATAGGCATAATACTAACATATAATTAAAATTTCTTTTTTTTATTATAGAATGGCTTCTCCAGCAAGAATTATTGAATTACAAAAATATTACCAAACCACAACCAAACCACTTTGGAGATCTCATCCAAATGCTAAATTGGTTTTAATTCCATACTTTGCTGCATTCACTGTCTCTTTAGGTGCTGCATTATTTTACACAGGTAGAGCTGCATTTGGTATCAAGGACTCAAAATAATTTATTGGTCTTATCAATTTTTAATATACTACTCTTGCAATCACAATTATAAAATTTTTTGTTTCTATTGATATGATACAATCATAAAACTATATCTATTCTTCACATTATTATACTATTATTATTACCCTATTATTTATTTTTTAGATGTTTAATTTGTGTAAATTGTAACCTTTAAACACATTTGAATTAACAACTGTGATTATTGTAAACAAAAAATATTTAAATGCGTATGCAATTTAAGTTTTTTCTTTTCAGATTCGGCTTTCATACTGAAGCTGTAGTTCTTTTTAAGGTACGAGTTTCACTAAAAAAACAATGTCTGCCGTTAATAATGAATCAAGTACAAAGAAGAAGCGGAGACCACATACAAGGGCTTTAAAAGCCTGTGAACATTGCAGAAAACAAAAGACAAGATGTCTTAGAACGGAGAATTCCGTTTCTTGTTTGAGATGTGTGTCTTTGAAGTTAACGTGTTCATTGAATGATTATATTATTGCAAACATGAATATTAGTAGCTCAGCGGGTTCAGCCATGCCAATTCAAAATATAAATTTAGGTTCAAAAAGTGATTCATTACCTTCCCATTATGATAATTCAACTGCACCATTATCTTCAAATCTTCAAAATTCTTCAACAGCCTTTTCGAAACAACCACCATCCTATCAACATTTAAACTCTTTTGAACCAATCAATAATATTTTACCGGCAATCAATAATGATACTTCTAACTCAATTTATGACAAAGTATCATTATCATCAGCTCCACAACATCAATCATTACGTTCATCACAACCACAATCTCAATCACATACACAACCACGTACCTCTTCGTCACCGTTTCCACAAAGATATCCCGAATTACTTCAGCAACTCTACGTTCCACATGCTCCATCTCCAAGATTATCACAACAGTATATTCAACATTCCCCATTAACCACCTTAAATAATGATTTAATTGATCAGGATAATAAACTAGACGTCATAAATAATAATGTTTCACAAATTTTAAATATAATTAACTTAAACAACAATCTAATAAATGATTCAGCTAGCTTACAATCCATGAATTCGTCAATGAAACCAGATTATTTACCTATATTACCCGAACCTGTTAATTTATCCAACATATCAACACAATATCATGCACTAGCACCAATTAATTTTTTAAAAACTTTAACAGAAACCGAATTTGACAATAGTAATTCTGATCATAACAATTTATTGCCGTTATGCATTCAACAACAATTATATCCACTGCATACTTTTAGACCTTCTTATGAAGACATAATATCAAATGATATATTATCATTATCAGAGGCTGTAAAATTGATTGACATTTTCCGTGATAGGTATGGTAGATGGTTATCATTCCCATCATTGATAACAACGAAGAGATTGATAAAGAGAATTAGAACTAGATGTCCTTTATTATTAACAGTAAGTTGTTTCTTAAGTTTAAAATATGGCGATCCATTATTGAAAATTAAAGTCTGGGATAAAATCTATAGTATCATTTCAAGGGAGATTCATTGGCTAACATCAACATATTCTGGTAGTTTAGAAGAATTACAATGTTTAGTCATATTAGGTGCATATTCATGCGAATTAAGTGATTCAGTTCATAGTAATGAATTTAGTAAGGGTACTTTATTATTATTAGATGGATGGTTTTTAAGCGGTATTGGATTGACATTATTTGAAAAAATTAACAGCTATGGTTTATTTGATCAAATGTATGGATTTGAAACTGAAAGTTTATGGAGGAAGAATAAAAATATTATTGAAAGAAAAATTGGTAAATTTGACATTAATACTACCAACACTGCTACTAGTCGTATCAATTTGATTGATGACATTATTAGGGATGATTCTGATGAGCAATATAATGGTAATGCTGAAGATGAAGATGAAGATGAAGATGAAGAAGAAAACGTGGGTGGGGATGATATCGATGATGAATTTAATTTATTGACATTACATAGACTTTGGAATACATTGGTACTTATACAATTAGCATATTGTTTACTATATGGACGAAAATCATGGATATCATTAGATAGACTAAAACCAAGAGAAGTTTCTGATATTTCAAGTGCAACCAATTTTGATTTTAGAATTATGTCAGAAATTCATATTTATCTTTTAGGCTACAAGCATATTTTATTAAATCATGATTACGATGATACAGTTAAAGGTATAAAAATATGGTTTAAGAAATGGGATGTAACGTTTGGACAACCATCAAACCAATTTATTGAGATGGATTATCATTTTGTCCAGTCATTAATCAAAATAAAACAAATAAAATTAGATATCAATTCATTTTTGATTATCAACAATGAATCAATAATGACAAACTTTGATAAAATTCCACATTTTTTGGATTTAAAATTTCATACCCAATCAATTGTTAATTTGATTGAAACCGTCAACGATGATTCATATTTTGCATTTTTAAGCGATCAAATTCATTTGACCATATTTTATTCCACCAATATTTTGATATCAGTATTATCATTTTTAAGTAAAGTCAAAAAATCACTTGATAATGTTCAGATTGATATTAATGAAAATAATAATGGTGAAATTTTAGAGAAGATCAAAGGTTTTAATCTTGACAAGGCCTTTGCTAAAAAAATCCAAAATTTAACCTTTAGATATAGAACAGTGGCAGCAACGAAGAACGATATTTATTACAAGTATTACTTTATCCTTGAAAAGAATTTTACTTCCAAGCTTTTGGAACTTTTGTAGATTAGATGTTAGTATTAGTAAGATGAAATAAAATATTTACAGTAAAAATCAGACTGACATGCAAATCGTTTTAGTTTTGGCTTATCATTGAACAACTGTAAAGCTGAACTCCAAAACTAGGTATAATATCATCATAAAAAAAAAAGAAACTTCTATATTTATTCTTCCGCTGAAAAATCAAATAAAGAAATATAATTTAAAGTGGTTGTTGTTGTTGTTTTCAGGAGCACGGCTCGTCAAAGCCGGTTTATCATCAATAGCCCTCTTAACAGAGAGGACTGCAGTAGACCGTCGTGAAATGTGCAAATCATCATATACAAAAACCAAACCACTTTATTATTAATATTTTTATCTTTACAACAACCTTATTGTAAATGATTTATGGGATATGTAAATCTAAAAGTAAATCATCAGACGTGAAAAAACGTGTCTTCAAGTAAAATCAGACATATGCTTGTCTTTTATTTTCATATTCATCAATTGATTTTCAAAGAAAAAGAAAAGAAAAGAAAAGAAAAAACAATATCCATATATCCCCTGATATAAGAAAATAGAAAATAAAAATAAAAAAAACATTCAATTTTTGTTATAATTCTCATCAGAAATGCATGAATGGTAATAAAAAAGGTTATCAGCATTGTGCAACACATCTGACTCGTCATCTAAATGGATCATCAATTGAGAAAAAAATAAAATTGAAATGAAATCACATCAAATAAAAGAAAAAGAATAGAAAAAGAATATTTATTGAAACAATCTTTAATCAGTAACGATGGGTTTCTGAGGCCCACCATAAAAGCGTTGTCACTCATAAAATATTCAGTGCCCAGTGCTATAATTCCTCATTTAGAAAGATATCAATAATGAAAATATAACCCCCAAATCCAGAACCCTTTCTAAAGTTAGTGTCATATAAGCCAAATTGGAAATAGAAAAAAAACAGAGACATAAAGATAATACCCATTAATTTATTTTAATCATGTTAATAGTATAAGGATCAGTAAGCAGCCAAAATTTCTCAGCATTTAAAATATCAGCCGGTAATTCCATTAAATATTTTGTTTAGTCATCATGCTTATACTTATGAAGAAAATGAATAAATAAATGAATAAATGAAAAAAAGAAAAAAAAATGACATAAATAAGAAAAACTAATAAGAAACATCTTATCGAGTTTCACCTAATTTATCATATATCAATATAAATGAGCAACAGCAGAGATTTGGTCAGTGAACAAAGTAAGATCATGAAATATCATAAACTCTAGTTTGAATATTTACGTTTGTGATCATCATCCCTCTCTGTCTGTTGTCAATACTGACCAGCTCTGCCCTCTGGCAGACACTTGCAGTTGCTTCTTTAAACACCTTCTTAATTGTTTTAAAAAGAAAGATGAGTTGTATGAGTAAAAAGGAAATCTTTTCCAATTTAAATGTTGTTGAGAACAGTGGAAAAGTAAAAAAGTGAAAAAAATTCAGTTTGCCCTCGTCTTTTCCAAGAGGGTTTTTTTTTATTTTTTTTTATTTTCATTTCCATGATTTTTGTATTTGTTCAAGTTTTTCGTTGTAGAGAACATATCAACATAACATTAGCTGGTTTTTTGTTGATATACAACTCATCAGACAATGTCAGGCGTACCTTACACTTACACAGAGACAGATGTATCTGCTCAGGGGAGGATTGCGCATTTCAGCCTTCCTTTAAACATCAACAAAGTCATCAAAAAATCACCCCTATTAGAAAACGAAATTGTGGAATCAATAACAGCACCAGACTCTGAAGCTAACTATGCTAGATTTTATAATTCTCAATTAGAAAATCCGTTAATTAGTACTTACGCATATCGTATTTCACAACCAATTTCCAACCCTTCATTTGACGTACTTACTATTTCTCCAATTCAATTTAACAGTTCGGAGACTATCAATTTGATTTCATATTCTTTCCAATTACCTTCTAATATTATACCTAATTGTATTGTGTTAACTGAATGTGAAGATACTATAAATGTTGATTTGTTATTAGACATAAATATCATAATTACACTGAAGTTAAATTTCAATTGGTTTTATGATAATCAATCCCTTACCTCATCCAACTTCTATTCTTGGTGTAGCTACTCAATGCCATATTCATTTGATCACAGAAAACCAATTCTATTTAAAGCCTTTGATTTTTCAAATATATTATGCTCTACCAATGATGGTGGATTATTATTATTGAAGAGATTAAATATGAATGATGATTTCAATATTATTCCATTCACAAGTTCTTCATATTTGAATAATATTAAATCTAAATTTTTTTTTTCAAGAAGGGATTCAAAGGATGAAATTATTGAATTTGGTGATTTGGCACATTCTTCTAGTTCAATAATTGATATTTTACCTATTACAAATGATATCTTTTTAACAATTTCAATCAGTAAAAAGCTTATATTTTGGTCAATTTCTCAAAAATCGATTTTGAAGGAAATTGAAATCAATGAATATTTATCTGAATCTTTACATTCTGCAGTATTATCTCCACTTTATCCCAATTCAATACTGAAAATGTCATATAACTATTTATCCATTTTATTGTCATTGGATAATTGTTATATTCAGTTATTCAAACTAGATTTAAGTAACTTGAAATTGGATTTAGTTAATCAATTGATTCCTCCAAATTATAATAAACTTTGGTTTCCCATTGATTATGAGATGGTGGGCAAGAATAATCATTGTGAAATTTGGATTTCATGGATTTTTTCAGATTCTGTGTTTTACCAGAATTGTAAAATTATTGATAATAATGAAGATGATTGGTCATGTGTTATTGAATCAAATAAATTTGATGATTTGAAAAATATTGACTTTTTATACAATATTAAAGAATTAAAGGAAGAATCATTAGTTAATAAATATTCTGTCAAGTTTATTAAATCTAAATATAGTGAAAATATAATTCAAAATGCGTTGACAATTTTTAACATGAATAATTATGCCAAAAATTATGAATCATCCATGCTTGAGTTAATTGAAAAAAATTCTTCATCATTAGAAGATTATAAGAATGAATGGATTAAATTTGCAAGTGTTTGTCAAGATATCAATAATAAAAAATACAACAAGATTTTTGCAATTAATTTGATTAATAATTATGAGCCATTTTTAGTGACAATCAAGGATGATACTAAGTATTCAGTCATTTTAAATTCAAGTATAATGGAAAGGTTATATTTCAATAATGTAAATGACACTAAAGCAACATTGGTGAATGTTGAAGATGACAACATTGATTTGAATGAAGTTTCAAAATTAGTTGAATTAATACTTGATTATTCTAAAGGTTATTCTGAGAATATAGTTGTTAAAATAAAGGATATGATTTTAAACAAATCTGATCATTTAATGAATGAAATATTTGAGAAGTTTATTATTAATATAGCAAATGCTAATGTTGTTAATGAATTGCTGAGTAGACTATCAGCAATTAATGAAGCATCTGACTTGATTCAATATTTGTCGATTGTTTTAACATCTTGCAATTCTAAATTGAATCAAACTTATAAATTAACACAACTCGGTAAAGATTTGGTTATCAAGAGTATATTATCCAATTTGCTGATTAATAAAAAGGTTATATTTGGAATTATATTGATTTTACTAACCTTAGATATTTCAGCCCCAATTGAAGCATTATTCTTTAAATTTAGAAAAATTTTCAAACACATACAATTTATTGAAATAGTTGGATATGAATCAGTAGATAAATTTATTAGTAAGGTTTTCAATGATGCAATGTATATAAAAAACTCGACATTCAACAACACAATTAATAAAATTAACAATGAACTATTAAACGAGAAATTCATTTACTTTGTTGTTTCTGATTTACTAAGTACTGATGAAGTTGAAAATGGATATGATTTAATTGGGTATTTACCGGAAAGCAATGAGTCTATTCTTTTGAAGGGTTTGTTATTATTAGAAATTGGTCAAGTTGAAGAATCTAAAGAATTATTCATTAATAATGCTGATGCGATTTTACAAGTGGATACTTCCAAGTTATACATTGAATCATATACAGATCTAATCATTGTCGATGATAAGATTGATTATTTTATTAATTTATCGAATATATTTGAATCCAAGGGGAAATACATTGAGTCATTGAAATTGATTTTAGAAGCATCCAAACAAATCAAGGATTTTGGTACTGTTAAAGACAATGAGATTTTCTTGAAGATTTTCCAATTATCAATCAAATTGAAGAAATACGAATTAAGTTATTCTTCAATTAAACAACTAAATCAGAAAAATAAAGTTATGTCCACGAAAAAGTTTATATATGAGTTGATCAAGAATAATCAAATGAATAAGATTATTGATTTTAATTATGGTAAAGATTTAGAGATAGTGGATGAAATAGTTTTAGAACTAAGTATGGAATCAATCAATCTGAGTACGTCAATCAAATATTTTAGATTGCTGTATTCTTTAAGGTTAAAGAATGGGGATTTCAGGGGTGCTACTGAATCGTTATACCTCTATAATACGATTGCACTGAGAGGTGATAATGAATTGAGTGAGTCAGTGAGGAAGAACGTTGGTGATAATTATTTGATCATCTTGAACTTATTGAAGAGCATGAATGTCGAAGATTCATGGATAATCAAGAATTCAGAATCCGACGGTGATAAAGTGGTTACCATTTCTGAATTGGAAGAAGAATATGAGCTGTTTAATGGCAATATGGCCTCAGATAATGTGGATTTGATTTGCGCGTAGTATATGTATCGGAGTATAGTTAAATTAGAAGGTAATGTAATATTAATAACGATATATACGAATCGAACATTGCTGTCGTATAGAGCAATTTCGTACAGCATATAATAAAATACGTAGGGAGGTAATGTATGGCTCAATTTTGACAGAGAGTAGCATAATCATGTAAGTCACCAATGACATGAACATGAATTGTCAAACTTGAAATGGTGTGAGCGACTGGGAACGGAACGGTAAAAAGAAAAAAAAAAAACAAGTAAAAAAAAAAAAAATAAACAACCAAGAAGTGAAAAGTAAAAGGCAGATTCATCAAGCGAGGAAACCTCACGTCTAGCAGGCAGGCAGGCAAGCAATCACAGTTGTTCAAATAAACGGTTTTTGCTCCAAGTTAGACGTTTTTCACACTGGTGTTTTCTTCTACTTCTCTTGTTTCAGCTAGGCCCCAAACAACAGCACATAGAAAACCAGCATGCCGCTAACACGACTATCCAGTAATAGCAGGGTGTCAGTCATTGGAGCTGGAATCTCCGGATTATCATATGCGTATTTCCTAGCCCATTTACGGCCAGACGTGCAAATCAAGGTGTTTGAAAAACAACAAAGAGTTGGTGGGTACATTTTCACCACAAGTGCCACCAAACAAACAGCGGAAATCACCGGGTTGACCTCCCCCTCGGCACTGAAGATGGAGAAGGGACCAAGAACGTTGAGAGGTGTGAGCTCGGGCACGTTAATCATAGTTGATTTGTTGAAGCGCATGGGCATGATCAACCAGTTAAATGGGGTTCCATTGCATAGCCCCGGTAACAAAAAATACATTTTGACCAAACCAAGTCCTCACGACACCCAGACCGGACTGGTTACAGGAGGCTTGATTGAAGTTCCAGCGCCCGGCTGCAGTCTAGCCACCGTGTTCAAATTCTTCACAAGCTCGTATGGGAGGATCATCATCGTGGCAATCCTGCGGGATTTGTTCTTCAGGCCAGACGATGCAGCCATGGATGGTATGTCGGTGGAGGAGTTTTTCACGAGACACTTTGGTAAGGAGATGATAGACCAAGTGGGCAGCGCCCTGATGTATGGCATCTACGCGGCCGACGCTAAAGATTTGAACATAAACAACGTGTTACCGGGGATGGTCTCTCTGGAGAAAGAGGGCGGGTCGCTCATCCGAGCCGTTATCAACAGGGCTGCCAGGGGGATCCGCTCCGAGGGACAGTTTGACGAAAGCGTCCAGAGTTATGTGGACGTCTTTGGAAGCGAGTTTGATATGGCGCAGTTGGCCGCGACGTTGAAGAAATACCCCATGTTGGTGTTGGAGAACGGGCTGGGCAGCCTGTGTGACGGGCTGCGGGACCACATGCCGCCCAATGTGGAGGTCATTACTGGCGAGGGGGTTGAGCGGCTCGAGGACCGGGGGGACACGGTTGCAGTGGTCACGGGCGACGGCACGAGCCACGAAAGCGACTATGTTCGCAGCACGGTCAACTCGCTGCAGCTGGCCGGCATGGTGCCGGGCGGCGCGCTGCAGCGGGCGCTGGCCGAGTTCGAGTACACCAGTGTCAGTGTGTGCAACGTGCTCACCCCGTACCGCGCGAAGGAGCCCGAGGGGTTTGGTTTCTTGGTGCCCAAGGCCCAGTTCAACGCCAGCCGGCTCATGGGCGTCATTTTTGACTCCGACGTGGCACACTACGCGGAGCCGCTGTTTGGCCGCGGCGCCCAGCAGCGCGCTGCGGCGGAGACCAGCGCCACGCGCTGCACCCTGATGTTCAACGTTGCCCGCGGCAGCCGCGACGCCGTCGGCGACGGTCACGTGCGCGCGGCCGTGGCCGACACATTCCGCAACGTGCTCGGCCGCGAGCTGGCGCCGCGGTGGGCGTGCGAGACCGGCGTGTGGTGGGACGCCATTCCGCTCTACGACGCGCGCTTCAACGAGAGAAGAGCCCGGGTGGCCCGCCTGGTGCAGCAGCACTACGGGGGGAAGCTTGGTCTGGGCGGCATGGTGTTTGCGCCGGGCGTGGGGGTGCCCGACGCCGTCGTGGGCAGCTGGACGGGCGCCGTCGCCTGCAGCGGCGCGTAGGCCGACCTCGCACAAGCTCCGGCCAGTGACAGGACGCGCGATTGTCATTAGCCACGCCGACAGGATGTGGTGCTTTTCTGTTACATAGAAAAGCACACAGACAGACAGACAGACAGACAGACACGCTGTGACCGGATTTGTGGTCTCTGGGTCTGTATCTCTCTCTCTCTCCCTCTCTCTCTCTCTCTCTCTCTCTCTGTATATATACATACATATATATATATATATATATATATATATATATTATTACATCTCCACACGCAACAGAGACAAACAACACCAATGTTGGCACTCCGTCACACTCACAGACAACAGCTACGACTCTTCCGTCGACATCTCTCGCTCCGCATCGTGGAAACACCCTCTGAAAATGCGCTCAAGTTCATATCTGCAGACACAAAGTTTCTCCCGCAAGGTCTACAGCAAGCAATCGACATAGAAACATTGGGCGAAGCCAACGAGAAATCGCCTCTCGCCACAGAGCTCTACAAAATCAACGGTGTCAAATCCATCATGATCGGTCCCGACTTCATCACCGTGAATAAGGTCGACAACTCTCTATCCAACAACCCAAAGCTCAGCTGGGAGTATCTGAAATCCGAAATTACTAATCACATCGATGGTTTCACGAAGTCCAAGAAACCTTTCATGAATCCGCGCTTCTTGGAGGAATACCAGCGTGAACTGGACTCCATCAGCGAAAACGATGATGACATAGTGTTTGAAATCAAGGAGTTATTGAACACGAGGATCAGACCCGCACTACAAGATGACGGGGGCGATATACATTTCCGATCATTTGATGAATCGACTGGGACGGTGTATGTCAAACTTAGAGGTGCATGCAAATCGTGTTCTTTAAGTGAAGATACTCTCAAGTCGGGTATTGAAAGTATGTTGAAGCATTACATTCCCGAGGTTGAGCAAGTCAAGGCGGTGCTGGACCCAGAAGAAGAAATCGCCATTGCAGAATTCGAAAAATTTGAAAATAAAATCAAATCAAACAAAGGTGTATAGAAGAGAAGATGGCAGCACCGGCGTGATAATATTCTATAAACTGTTAATACTTCTACACACTACCCTCTTCGTTGGCTGCCTTTTCCAACAATGCGGCCATTTTGAAATCTAGTTCACTCAATCCACGAACATCATGTGTACTTAGCTCGATACTTACTAAATTATATTCATTGGTAATCTTTGGATGATGTCCCAATTTATGTGATTTCATGGCAACTCTGGTCAGAAATGCCCATGTTTTCTCGTAATTCTTGAACTTGTAGTCCCTTGTAATCGTATCCAATTTGCAACCTCTTGCTTCCACTAACCTCCATTGTGGTAGTTCCTTCAATAAAGCCTTCACCTGTGTTAACGGTATTCTTGAAGACATGTCAAAGAACAACAGAAGGAAAGAAAGACAGAAGGAAACAAAAACCGAAGGTATGTTATGTTTCTCTTCTCCCGTAATCAATTGCTTTCTTTATTTTTTTATTTTTTTTTTTTTTTTTCATTTTTTTCCTTATTTCTTATTTTTTTTTTCTTATATTTATTTTTTGTTCATCGCGTTAAATGCAATCTTTATTAAACCGATATTTAAACCTACACTAATCATATTCTTCTTTCATCAATGTCAAGTGCCATTTATATACTGGATAAACATCTCAATTTACTCATACAACGTCAATATCGGAAAGATCTGGACGTTAATTATATTTTACAATCTTTCAAATCAATTCATAAAAATTCAAAACCAATAAGTTCTCCAATACTACGAAATAATGATATCATTTTCACATACTTGGAAAAAGATGAAATTATTTTAATGTCTCCAATATTCAATGACATTGATATAATATCCCACATAACATTTCTAAACAAATTCAGTGAATTGTTGATTAAATATTTCTTACACTATAAATTGATTGATAAACCTTTCATGAAATCAGATTTAATCAAAGATAACTTCATTCTAATCTATGAATTGTTTGATGAATGTAATGATTTTGGTATACCTCAATTGACAGACTTCAATATTTTGAAGGATTATATCAAACTAATGATTAAACCACAAACTGATGATATAGATTATCAAGTTTCAAATATTGAAAAGCAAATGGAAACAGAAATCAACTCTTCTATCTCAAGAACTTCAATGAACAAAATATCTTGGAGACCAAAGGGTATTTTTTACAACAAAAATGAATTTTTCATCAATTTCAACGAGTTTCTCAAATTCAAGTACAACTATAAAATTAATAAAGTTGTCATCAATCAAATACAGGGGAAAATCAATTGTAGATGTTATTTATCTGGTATGCCAATTCTAAAATTAGGATTGAATGAAAACTTTGAAAATAGTGATATTGGTGATAAATCAATCTTCAACAATATTCAATACCATCAATGTGTTGATTTGACTTTAATTAACAAAAAATCAATTGAATTCATACCTCCAGATAATGAATTCAATTTGTTGAATTATCAAATTCTAAACACTTCAGTTTTAAAACCCTTGATACTAGTCAAGCCTACATTTCGAATATTCAAGAAAAAGAACATTTTCAAATTAAGAATTAAAATTGATTTAGTTACAACTTTCAAAAGAAAATTTATAATGACCGATATCAAAATCAATATACCATTAATAGTTAAAAAAATATCATCATTATTTATAAATTTTAATAATCCATTGAAATTTAAGACCAAACTAGGGATGGTTATCCACAATTTAGATAAAAATACTCTTATTTGGAAAATTGAAAGATTGCAAGGTTCAATGAGTGGTGAAATGCTAGCTGAATTTGATTTATTTACTGAAAATGAATTATATTCAAATCATCTACAAAATTTGGATTATGGTAAACAAGATAAAAATGATTTATTCTATTTTGAATTAAATTCAGAATTCCGCAAAATCGATAATTCAAACCCATTGTTCGAAATTGAAAATTTAATAACTTGTGAGTTTCAATTACAGAATATGTTATATTCTGGATTAAAGGTGAATTATTTGTCAATTAAAGAAGATCAACTCAAATTTCAATCATTCCCATGGATAATGTATTGTATATATTCAAAAAATGATGATTATTCATTTGTACTAAGTGATGATCAATTCATAAATGAACTAGATAATGATGATATACGGTATATTAAAGAACATGGTAAATGGACAGGCAAACTAGAGGAGAATGAGGAAATCGTTAATGTTAACCCTAACCATCATGATGATTTTTCAACTGCTTTAGATCATGCTGATCCCATAATTAATGATAAGGATCTGAATTTTGAAGAATATATGGAAGACGAAGACGAAGAGAAAGAGGAAGACGAAGACGAGGATGAAAGGGAGGAGAACGGTGACCTCGAAATTGTAGAATCCGTCAAGTAGGTCAATACATTAAGAAGAATTTAAATTGTATATTAGTAAAAAAAGTTATTCATTTAGCATGTAATTAAGCTTGGTGAATACTACTATTGCTCGCAGGACTTTATTATTATATCATTCAATCAATCAATATATATATATATATATATATATATATCTATAAACTAGTCCAACTTGATTGACAATATATAGTAAAGCAATCTCTATGACTGGGGTACTCTCATAATTTTGATCCTCCTCGCTGAAATCCACTCCTTCATTTCGTTTCAATACTGTGTTTCTTTAACAATATTGTCTGATCTTCTTTTTTCTTTTTTTCTATTCAATTGAATTATATCCAACAAATGGGCAAATTAAATAATCACTCTCTAAATTTGGGTTACCCAGTTTATGGAGCTCGCTTTGTTAATGATAATACTGTTATTGTTGCCGGAGGTGGTGGTGATGGTAATAATGGTATTCCAAATAAGATGACAGCAATTCTGATTCAACCAAATAATACTAAAAAGCCAATTAAAAGATATAGAGAATTATTATTGAATGAAAATGAGGATTCTGTTATGTCTTTAGATGTAGGTAATGGTACAATCTTAGCAGGTATTAATGAAAATTCATTAATGATGTCTAAAGGTGTAAATAAACATCTAAGAAAATTCAGATTTGAAAATGATCATCTTAGATTTGTTGAAAGTTGTCAAATTCACCCAAATACAAACTCAACAATTTACCAAAAGATCACATCTATTTCAAATGATGGTTCAATTGCTGTCATTGTAATGAGTGATACACCATCTTCTGTCTATATAATTGAATCAAGTAATGATTTAGAAGAAAAGTTCAAAATTGTTACTGATGATGACGTTAAAGATGTTACAATCTCAAAAGATGGTAAGTTAATGTGTTATATTACATCCAATGTTTTTGAAGTCATTTCTTTAGTTACTGGGCGTTCAGTTTTCAAAAAATCTTTGAAATTCTTGATGTCCAAGATTAGATTTTTAGATAACAATGAAGTTATAATTAGTGGTTCAAAGGATAAGGATGCATTCATTGCAAAATTTTCAATTTCAAATTCTAAAATAATTCAACAAAAAGTGGTATATAGAAATATGAAAGGAATAACTTCAATGGATGTCAATATAAATAATAACTTAACAGTTCTTGCAACATCTAATTATTCTCTGTTATTAATTAGAACTTCTGATTTAAAAGTTATTAAAATTTTAAATAAAGTTCACGAATTTGCAATTACTAAGGTTGTATTCAATGAAAATGGTAATTACCTTGTATCTACGTCGGCGGCAAATACTGTCAATGTAGTTGAAATCCCTAAAAATTTTGCAGCTTCAAAATCATTGTTGGCAACACTTTTCAGCTATATCTTATCAATTATGGTTATTGCGGTATTAGGTATTGGCATACAATTTTTATACGATAAAGGCTTTGTTCAAATTATCATTGATAAAGCATTTGAAATATACGAAGCTAATAAACCTCAGGATTCATCAAGCTATTTCACAATTGAATCAATTCCTTCATTTGAAACAACATCAACTTCTCATATTTCACATAGTTCGACTACATTATCCGAAAATTTCACATCGACGACATCAAGTGCCGTCCCTAACATTCAATCTTCAGATTCTTTTAATAGTATTGCTTTAAAAAATTTGACCATTAATGGTGATATTGTCTTGAGTTCTGAAATTACAACTGCTAGTGAATATACTGTTTCTACTAAGGCTTTTTTAGATGATATTGACATCAGTGAGTCTTCGAACAAATTTGCAGTTGAATCTGCAATGAAATTTTCAACTGCATCCATTGATGATGTCGTTGCAGAATATAAAGTATCTACAATCGCATCCACAACTGAATCTGAAAGTGAAGTAACGTCGGATAAAGAATTGTCAAATATTGATGCAGGGTCCATTATTCATGAAACTCCCATTATTCAGGAAACTTCCATTATTGAAGAAATACCAGTTTTTTCAGAATTGAGTGATGCTGGAACTACAGAAATATCTTCAACTACTAACTTGATTGAAATAAAATCATTAACATCTGAACCCCTCATTACAACACCACTTTCTTCAGTATCTACAGTTAATTCTATTATTAAGGAATCTTTTATTCCAATTAAAGAAATCACTAAGGAGATCGAAATCGTTAAAGAGATTGAAGTTGTTAAAGAGATTACATCAGTTGTTGTTCAGACTGAAATACAGACTCAAACAGAGATAGCGATTGCTACAGCAACTGCTACATTCACATCAACTGAATTAGTTACAAGTATTGAAACCTCGGTTAGTGTTGAGACATCAGTTGTTGTCCAAGTTGTTACCAAAGAACTAATAGTTTCCAAAACTATTGAAACAGCACCTTTGGAAGTTAATATTCAAATTGAGCCAAGTAGTGAAGTATTTGATAATTCTAGTGAGGGTTCAAATAGAGAAGAAGAACAAGTTTTGGAAGAATTACAAAAATTGGAAGAACCAAAAACTGTAGCTGATGAAATCACTGAAACTATAACTGAACCAAAAATTGAAATTCAGATAGAACCATTTAAAGAAGTTTTTGAAGATGATGCTGAAGGGTCCAAAATAAAAGGGGAACAAGTAGTAAAAGAACTAGAAAAAATACTAATTGAATCTGTGACTGTCACTGGTACCATAACGGAAACTTTAACTGGTGAAATAGTTGATGAATTTCAAGTTAAACCGACAAATAAAGTTTTAGAGAACATGGTTGATGGTTCTCCAAAGGAAAAAGAAAAAATTGTACATATTGAAATCGAACCATCAAGCAAAGTGTTTAATGATGCTACAGAAGCAGCTAAAGCTGAAGAAGATAAGGTAATTTCTGAACTTGAATCAAATCATAGCAGTAAACCTTCAAGTCTATCAGCAATTACACCGATAGCACTTTTGGAAACAGAACCAACGGTTGAATCCGAAATTGTCAAAGATGAATTATGAACTACCAATTCTCTCATAAATTTAAAAAAGCCTTTATATTAATTAATTAATGTGGATAAATAGTATATAATGTAACTATGCAAATTATAATTATAAAATTGATGCAACAGCAAGTCATCAAATATTGCAACATAATAAAATCAAGTGCACATTAATAAAAGTATTTGTCTATTCATTTTGAGTTTTCTTCTCTCTTATTATATGAATGCTTGATTATGTGTTGTTCTTACTTATTATATGTGTTTTTATTTTCTGGATGTGATTTACACCAATAATGTACTTATATCACTTACTCGCCTGATTTTTTACTGTTACATGCAACAATTTTGAATTTTCCAACATCAATGGTTTCACCATCATCTAACTTCATATTAACGTCTTTAATCACAAAAGTCCAAACATCATCACAAAATCTATAAGTACTCAAATGACCTTTGAATGTCATTTTTGCTTTAACGTTAGTTCGTAGATTATCTGAAGTAACTCTGTCAAAATTGGCTAAGACTTTCATTGCTAGTTGTGGTTGGATACGTTGGTCAACAATAAGTGTATCCAATGCATCGGCAAGTGTTGCTCCAACACTGAAGTAGATAAAGTGGAATATAAATAAATGTTAGTATTCTAAGTTGAGTGAATAAACATCATTTCTTACAAAGCATACATACGTGCTTCTTCTATAAAACTCATAATATGATGGTCCGTTCATTGTTTCAACTATGGAGTATCACTATTTCCGGATGATTAAGATGAATCAGGTTTGAAAGTAGCTCATAATTTTGTTTTGCCCGCCAAAATATTCAAAAATTGATTTTGTGATGATTTTTGATTTTTTTAAGTCTTCAACATATATATGTACAATGACATTTAAAGATCATTATCGATCCCCTATATAACCAGATATGGCTGTTATTTACTATAGGTTTAGATCACAGAAACCAGATCATATTGCTACCATTAAATTTGATGGTACAGGATTAACAGTTTTTGAACTCAAACGTGAAATCATTATGGCAAATAATCTGATTAATTCATCAGATATTGATATCATTTTATATAGTACAGAAAACATTCAAGAAGTAGATTCATCAATTGATGGCAAAGAATTAAATGATGATAATGAAGTTGTTCAACGTTCTAATACTGTTTTGGTTCGTAGAACTATGGCTGCGAAAAAGGGTAGAGGAAATGTTCAAAGATATGTTGCAGGTAAACCAAGATTGACCACTGGCACCACAACAAATCCAAACACAGGCAATATAGCTTCTAAAGTTACAAGTAATATTGCTGCTACTGGAAATGAAGATGAAGATGATATGATTCAAAAAATGTTCAGCGCTCAAGATGAACAATGGAATCAACAACAAGATGTGCTTGCAACAGCAACAAGAATTACTAACTATAGATCAACAAATAATGAACCTGTTCCAGAGTATTATATATGTTATAAATGTGGTGAAAAGGGTAAACATTACATCAAAAATTGTCCAAAGAACAATGATCCTAATTGGGAAGGTGTTAGAGTTAGAAAGACCACTGGTATTCCCAAGAGTTATTTAAAAGCAATTGAAAAACCACAAGATGGTGCATCTGACGAACCACCCAATGGAGCGGTCACATATATGGTTAATGATGAAGGTAAATATGTTGTTGCAGTTGCCGATACAAAGGCATGGGAAAAGTATCAAAATATTAAGAATTCAGAGATAACATTAAATGATGACAATATTGATGTTGATGATCCTGAGTTAAAAGATACAGAATCTGGTAAATTATGGAAAAATCCGGTACGAACTTCATGTTGTAATAAAGTATATTCTAGAAAAACAATCGAGGACGCATTGATTGATAGTGATTTTACGTGTCCAAATTGTGGTAAAGATCAAATATATCTTGATCAATTGACTTCAGATAAGGAATTACAAAAGAAAGTTGATGAATTTATAAAAGAATACGCAAAGAAGAAAGAAAACGAAGATGCATCTGCTTCTAAAAGGCAGCAAGTTAATCCTGTTGGTACAAACAATCCTAACATGATGAATATGCCACCAATGATGAATATGCCACCAATAATGGGTATGACACCAATCAATATGAATATGGCTCCAATGATTGGAATGCCGCCTTTTATGCCATTTATGAATATGACAGGCATGCCAAATATACCACCATCGCAACAACAAACATCACAGAATCAACATCAAAAATTGCAGCAGCTACCACCAAAAAGCAATTAGAGATAAAAATCTTGTAAATTAATACTAATCACAATTTGTGTAAAGATAAATGTAAATAGTTTATTAAAACTTTTTTATAATAAATAACAAAATCTACGAGATACGATTCTAATCTAAAAAAAAAACAATCATTTCTTACCTGATGAATAAGAAATTACAGCCCATTTACCTGAAGCACACCAAAGTTCACCAACTTCATTGCCAAGGCTCTTCCAGGTTTCAATTAACTTTTCTTCAAGACCATCAGGTAAGCCAACACAAACATCGGATTTACAGGTTCTTAATGCTAAAATGGAGATATTTGAGCTTGCAAGTGAGTTAACGGCAGTAACAAACGATGTTGTCTTTGGCCATTGTCTATCACCAGTTAATTTTCTATAATTCAAGTCACCTTTAACGATAACTAGAGTGGATTTTTGAAAATATTCATATAATTCAGCACCACCATATTTAGTTTCGGATGGAGTGATGTACCAATGATCCAGCGCACAAGTCCAAAACTCAGAATCAGCTAAAGAAAATTTCCCGTTGTCATGATAATGTTCAATTGAATCAACAAAGAATTTAAGTTCAGTTTGATGCTCAGGGTACCATTCAGTATTTAGCATATCGTTGATAAACAATTTGTAGTCTTTAATCATAGTATCACTAACCATCCAAGGTCTTGTTTTACAATGAAAGACAACTTTGTTGACCAGTTTAGCATCTAAAAGAAACAAAGTTAGTGCTAAATCGGTATAGAATTCAAAACCAGCATTATCTAAAACAATATCAAGTCTTCTTTCTTCAAAAGGAACGGATAATATTTTTTCCCAAGCTTCTGGTAAATCATTATCTACAATGTTTTTAGCAGAATTTGCTCTTGCTTGCTTGCCTTGTCTGGATTGTAAATCTTCTAAGGTTGCATTTGCTAAAAGTGATAAATCACTTGCATTACCCCATAAAGAAATATCAATGAATTCTTCAAATAAAACCTTTAATTTTTCAATATCGACACTTTCAGCTGCCTTGAGTTCACCACTCAAGACTTTATATCTAATTGCTAATTCATAAACCCCAATTGCAGAAGATCTGAAAGCATCTCTCTTCAAGGATTCAAAAACATCAAAAGTTATCCATTTAGATTGAGACTTAAAAAAAACATCTAACACTCTGTATAAATAACATTCAATTAAAAGCCAAGGACCATTCAACCAGGATGGTTGACTATCTAATTTTGCAAATTCATCATTATAAGAGCCTAAACTTGGAATTAATTTCACTTCATCTTCAGTGAATGGATGAATTGGGGCATTGGCTGTAAAATCCGCTAATAATTGTGTAACTTGCTTGAGGATGATTTCACCTTGTTGCTTTAACTCAGCATCATCGGATGAATTCATATGTTTGGCGACGTCAACTTTAGTTTGCGAGAAAATCTTTGGCCATCTTTCCCTGCAAGTTGGGAAACCAAAAGAGATAGGATCACTTAAATTATATGGAGGTGGTATTATTTCAGGCATAGTTCGTTGATAATTAATAATTACAAGCCTATAAAATCAAGTGGAGAAGAGAAATCATAACGGTACGAAATAAAAATGGAGTGAGACTGGTCGAGAGCGTTAACGATATGATAGGACGCAATGCGTGAAAAAAGAACGTCAAAACTCGGTCAAAAAAAACCGGAGAAACATATTTTCCGTCCATCACAATAATGAAGTCTTTAAAATCATCAGAGATGGCATTAAAATTACATACCCTATATTTAAAAATAACACACTCATAGGTTAAAAAAAATATAATTTATTTATATAAAAGATACAATACAATAAGCTATGTTAATTGCTTGCAGTATGATGTGATAAATACATTATAATTTAACACAACTGGGTCTATATGTGGGTTCTTTTTATTGTGTAAATTTTAATGATTACCAGGGCAGATTTCCAATTGATGGTCCAACAACTTTTGGCTCTGAATTTTTCTTTTTATCAGGGAAGAAATTTGTTGCAAGAGAAAATTCCTTTTCGACAAATCTACTTCACAGTGATCTAGCATGTACTCTTTTAACTAAAACAGAGGAATACTTGAACTTGAACGTACTGTTATTCCGACATCCCAAACTAGTATGCTTAAAGTGAACGTTTGTGGAAGATTGACTAATATGCGTCTACTCATATTATACCCTTTTGAATTCTATCTCATACTAATGTTGCTTGGTTTCCTGTTGAATAAACATTTTGAAACCCCACTCTAATGTATAAACTCTTTTCATATCTTAAAAAATTTACGAGAATTGTTAAACATGTTGCTAGTAAATGCTGAACCACTTATAAAACGAACAGTTTCATCCTAGATATTACTTTTGAAAAAAGAATGAATATAATAGCACTTCTTTAACAAAATTTCGTACTTCTGTGAGTAATTCAAATAACAAAGACTATTTTGGACAGTAGAGGATTTATGAGGATTTGACATGCTTAACTATTCATGTCAGTTTATGATTTGTTCAATGATTTTTTGTAAATAAAATGAGTTACAAGTACATAGCAAGAAAAAAAGATCAATAAAAAGATCAATATAAATAGTGATGCATCCACAAAACAAGATGCAACTTTGAACTGGCCAGATAAAATTTTGACTGGTATTTTCCTTGAATTGTATTAAAAATATTCTATTAAATGATGACACTACTTCTGGTAATGTGTTATGTGAATTAAACTGATTTAAATATTCCTGATTTTTTTTCGTTCTGATATTTATGATACTAGAATTCATGACATTAACATTTAAATTTCTCAAACATAAAAATGATGATGGTGACGACGGTTATAAAAACAAATTGGATCAATTATTGATTGTTATAGAGTGGGCATTTACTTATGATTTTGCACATTTTATCGAGAATATTACAAATTATGTTTTATTAAAATTTAGAAACTAGATTAATCATGCAAAATTTCATTTAGATGTATGTGATAAAATCACAAAAGAAAATACTATGAATAAAAAAAGAATTGGATTCGATGTTTCGACAAAATGAGGTAATACATTTAATATGTTGATAATTATATTAGACAGCTATCTTTAAACATTGTGACGGTGAAGATTGTGAATTTGAATTTTAAAACTGCAGAAAGGTTTATCAAATCTATTATGGACAAAACTCAACACTTCTAATCTAAATAATATGATTGTACAATATAATATAGCAAATAAAAAGCTTATAAAAACAGCAATAATGGAAGACTCAAACGAGCTAATCATAATATCACAGGATAACGACATCATAAAAATGAGATAGAAATCAACGGAAATAATGGACTAAAAACTGGTAAAAACATGAAAACTGATGATGATAACAAAATAAAAAAACCAATTTCCAATTGACTTCAAGGTCTAAGAATTTTTTTTGATGCATCGGTAAAACTGTTCAACTATTCAAGTACAACTGTATGTTCAAATGGTTCCTCGTGATTGGAATATCTTTAATATGTGGGGGCTATTGATATCAAAGTTGACTATTATACAAATGTAAAAGTGAAATATTGCAAGAAGATGGAACACTGTTTAATTCAACACTAATAAGTGATGTCTGCTAGAAATAGAATGAAAGTTTTTAAATTATCTAATAGTACATATGATGAATATATCTATCTTAACACTTTTAAGTTTTTCAATCCCATGCTTTTTTATTTCAACTATATTAATACAGAGAACGAGCTGTCGAACATGGATTGTTATAGAAACCGAATTTAATATTGATGAGTTCAAAAAACAAAATTTTGAGAGAAGGTTTAAAAAAATTGAAAAAGAAGTTAAAGTGGATATACTTTCAAATACATCCTAATTTGATATGGAATTCAGCACAAAAAAATCAGAAAAAAAATCTAAAGGTTTAGAGAAGAGCATAGTTGAAAAGATGGAAAAAAAAATAACATTTTAAGGGGTAAGACATCGTTCATTCATCAATCTGCTGCACCTCTCCAATTACTTCATATGAATGTTTTTGATCTGATAAATCATGCTAGTATTTTCAATTAAAAGATCTTTCTAACAATAGTTAATGACTATACCAGATGGTGCCATATCATATCTCTAGCTAGAAAATCAGATGCCAATGAATTTGTGAAAAATTTCATTGGCATCTATTGAAAATCACTTCAGTCAAAATGGTTTAAAGTTTGTTACTGTTAAAACTGATAACAATGGAGAATTCTGTAACAAATAAATTGGTCAGCTTTACCTTGATGAAAGAATTTTTCATCAACTTACTCTATCACATGATTTATGCTAAAATGGTGTTGCTGAACGCAAGCATAACACTGGTCAAAATAAAGTAGGGACACAACTTCGTTCTGGTGGTACTCCTAAAAAATATTGTTCGAAATCGGTCAAAACTGTTGAATTCCATCGATAAATATCTTTCTAAATTATTGAATGGTAAATCTCTTTTTAAGAGATGGTGTAGTCTTGCTCCTAGTCATACTGTGTCGCGCATTTGGTGTTTAGTGTAAACGTCTTGTTTCAAAGAAAGAAAAATCTGATTTTTTCTGCTATTACAGTGGATAGCATTATTGTTGATTATTACCTTCATCACAAGGAATGTAATTTAATTCCTTCTCTGCAAAATCTGATTATCTCTAATGATGTTGAGCTTACTGATTCAGTTTATCTCATTCGGGAAATAGCTATTTCAAGTAGTCCTTGAGTTTCTACTTATGCGAGATGACAAAAATGTGCTGTAATTCTAATCACTGATGAAAATTGATATGCTCAAAATTATTCAATCTAGGTATCAAAATGCTGGAACTTTCCATTCTAGTCCAGAAATGAAAAGAACATGTTTGTTCATTATTGGCAATTGAAATTAAAATTGAAGAACACATCAAATTTATTGAAAAAAATGTAGTAGATTGTCATATCAAACAAAATGATAAGCAGTTTTGGTAGTGGTTTGACAGCTTGATATTTTGAAAAAAACATCACTCAAGTCAAACATTTAGGTGTTTTAGCAAAAAAACTTTTTCTGGTTATCCATTCAGTACAGTCGTTAATAATGTGTTTTCGATCTCAACGAAGCTGTTCATGTTCAGAATCTAACTTTATGCAGCCTATGATAACAAAACTCAACTTATGTTTGAAAAAAGAAAGTAGATTGACCGCTTTAAATATTTCGATTATTCCTAATATTTGCAATGAAAGTTAGTTGCTAAACCTGAATATTTTAGGAAGAAAACGCCAGGAAAATGCATATATTCCATCGTGCTATAAAACGTCTGGAGATATTCAAATAGAAAGGAAATTTGCTAGTCCTTTCAAAATAAACAACACTCTAGAACGTAAAAGTAAATTTGCCATATATATTTCAGTGTATATGTATTGATAATAAATATTTTACTTAATAAAAGCTCTATAATACATTTTGCACTTGATGAAAACGTAATGAGAGGCATCCAGAAAAAAACGAATACAGGTTATCTATTAATATGATATGTTAGTCCTTATTGTTTCTAAACCAGAGTCGTATTAATGTTACTCTACTGAATAATCTTTTTAGGGTGATAACAGCTGTATTTTTTTAATGGTATACAAAACACCCTTCTCTTAAGAGTTTAAGCAATTGTTTATAAAGTTTTGTTAGACTGTTGAGAAACTCTGACAACATTGTACCCAGTTCCGACGATCGACGCCAGCTGACTAGCCAGCTAACTGTCTAGCTGCCCACCATTTTTTGAAGGGACTAATAGAACGCCAGAAATTTCCCATGAAATGCGAAGGCTGGAGTTTGATTGTATTTTTTTGATAATGTACAAGGAATATCAAATACAATAGACATTATCTTACAAAATAACTTTGTACTCTTCATACATTCATGACTTTTACAGAAAACGAACTCATAACACTAAAAGCAGATATCCTGAGTTTTAAGAAAAAATTAGAATATGATAAAAACAACTTACAGAATAATGAAATCCAATCCATCACACAATCAAATACAGGGGACACTGCTAACGTCAAAAGGATGAAACTGTTGCCTCCTAATTATAATTACGAATTGAAAAACATAAAATTATATAATGATTATAGTCAGCAGTATGAGCCGCTATTAGTTTACGCAAACAAAACTGCTGATGATGGTACAAATGATGAAATTCAAAATGAAGTTGATGAGGAATTTGGTTCAGATAATGAAAATGAAGATAATGATGGAGATGAAAACAATGATGAAAATGAAAACAATTACTCAAAGGATGAAGCTAGTGATATTTTAAGTAATTTTAAGATTGATCAAATATTGAAACCAATTACTACACCTTCAGATGTCATAAACATTAAAGCTATCAATAATATTTTCAAACAAAACTTTTTTGATAAACTATCCAATCAAACTATTGAGGTGATTGAAAAAGAACAAGAAATAGTTAATTTACTAAACACGACAATGGATATTTTTTTAAATGATGATCCTGAAAGAATTTTAGCAGATAATTTGAAATTACCCGACTATAACCATCATTTAGACCTCGAGAAAGAGACTAACAACTCGCAAAATACAATTACTCAACAACTTATTAATCAAGCTAATATTGCAAATATAAATGGTGAAGATGCATTTTTCAAACTTCCAGACTACGATTCAAATCCTGAATTTGAGAATATACCTCAAGATGAAGTAGATGAAACAAGACAATTATTACAAATTGCGTTACAAAGAAATGAAGAATACATCAGATCGTTGTCTCAAATACGGCTTGGATTTTTACATGCTGGTAATTATAAAGAGAATATTTACAAGTGGTGTAAAGAAATAAACGAGAATGAAAAGAATGAAAAAAATAAAGAATAGTATCATTATTAGTGTGTATGCAGATTTATATCCTTTTTCTTATATAAACATTTAAACTTCAAGCTCTAGGACTTTAGTCATGTTTTCATCATCAATAATAGAAGATCCAATTAGTGGTAAAACGCCTTGGTGCATAATTCCTTCAAAGAATTCATCAATTAATCCCTTTAATTCATTACCAGTTTGACGAAAATCTGGATATGCATTAACTTCTAATAACGTAACCCCTGTGCATTTATCGACATTATCTGAAACTAAAAAGTCTAACCCATAAGCTTCAAAGGCATTTGGCAATGGTTGGAAGTTCATTCTATCAACATTAACTGCAGCCTTAAATAAATCTTCAACAATTAAATGAATTTGATTTATTATGTTTTCTTTGATCTCCGGTGAAAGTGATGAATTTCTAAGTTCTTCAACAACTTTTTCATTTGTTTCATCTTGTAAACAAGTGTTTGTTAAATGACCTGTCATTTCAATAATTTCATTATCAACAGTACTATTGATTGAATCAGGATTAATGTATTCTTCTGCGCTGAAAAGCATTAACATTCTATCAAAAACATAAACACACAATTGGCCTGTTGCTAAGACGTAAGTTCTAATATGAAATTTTCTACAACCGTATTCTGGTAAAAGTAAAGGGTTTGAAATATATTCTTGAACAACAAAGTGTCTCAATTGTGAAATAATCATACCATTGTTTGTTTCATCGCCTTCATCGTCGGTACCATCTTCATCAAATGAGTTGAAAATTGTTTGTAATTGATTGATTGTTTTAAAAATATGAATACCCTGACCCTTATCTGTCATACTTGGTTTTAAAATAAATGTTTTATTTAATTTATCTTCATTTTCCATCAACTCGCATCTTAATTCATAAACTTCATCTAAGACATCATCTAAAAACTCAGCATAAGTGAGCTCAAATTGGAAGCTTTCTGGAAATGCAGTTTTCAGAATTGATGTTGGATTTTTAGCTTGATAAACAGCAATTGTATTAGATAAATAATGCTTTCTAATTATTGATTTTCTATAAATATAAGAATTTGCAATATATTTAGAATCAGACATTAGTCTTTCATGATCTAAATCTTCATAATCACCATAATGAAAAACAAAATAGTCTCCTTTTGCGGGGATTTTATCCTCGATTTCAACGTTTGGGAAGCTCTTGGAAATTGCATTCATCAGTGGCTCGTATATATAAGAATCTTTTGGATATGTTATGCTAATTCTAAGTTTTGATGCAGATGAATTTTGTAAGCTATAAATAAAAAAAGGAATAATATGGTTGTTAGTATCATTGTTTCTTGGTTCATTTAGTTATCCTTTAAATTGTTAATATTATTACACCAGCTTGAAATACTTCTGTTTATAATATTACAAAGAAAAAAAGAATATTGTGAAAAAAAGGATAAAGCATAACAAAATCAAAATTTTGAATCACATCACTTACAAATCTAGGTTCAGAATCATTTCACCTTGGTTTGCTTCCTCTGCATGTCTAAAATTAGCTCTTAAAGCAGTAACTGTTGCATGACCTTGGCCAACTGCTTTACCGTCGGTGAATTCGGTACTTGCATCAACTGCTTTATGAACAATATCAAAATTTGGGTGCCATTTGAAGACAATTCCATCGGATACACTTCCATCAACAATATCAACATGGTTATTAGGAACTGTTGATTCATCTTTATAAAATAAACTCTTTCCCCATTGATTTTCCATCATTGGGACATGGTAAATTTTGGTTTTACCCACTTTAACATTTTCATTCAATGGAATATTAACAGTATAGATTTGTGCTCTTTCATTCCATTTTGACCATAATTCTTCAATAAGTTTTACACTTAGTAAACTCGCTTCTGTTAACCATTCACCAGGAACATTTGGTTCAATTTCATATGAATATGATAGTGCAATTGCACGTGATCCTTGATGAACACCTTCCATTGCACCACCAACAGTACCACTTGAAAGTGCATAAAGTGCAGTAGAGTTACGTCCAACATTTGGGCCACTTATAACTAAATCAACATTTTCGGAACCACCACAAATGTGATTAACACCAATATCAGTGCATGTCGCAGGAGTACCATTGTCAATTAAGCACCATTCTTTGAGGTCAGGGTTTGATCTTAATTTTTCTTGTGGCCCAGGGAATGGGCCTTGAAATGAATTATCTTCAGGTTTTGAGACAGAACTGTAAATGTACTTCAATGTAACATCTTTACCGGCAAAATGTGCTTTACCAATCCAAGATTTTTGTGAAAATGGAACACAAATGGTTAAATCCCAATTTGTGTATTTTTCAACTGCTTCAACAAAATATTTAATATATGGAGATGCAAGATCACTTGGACCACCATCGTCATTTGTTAATAAAACTCTCATTATACTCCAATTTTTTTTTTGTTTAATGAGAACTTTCTACCCAATATAAAGTAACTAAGTAATTTATTCCTTTATGCTAAAATGAGTACCACTAAAAATTTTATCAATGGCTTTTTTAAAAAAAAAAACATGCGCCACATCCAAATATATTTTCTTTTTTGTTTTTTTTTTCACATTAAGTCGATTTAATTAAGGTATTAGAAAAAGTATGTACTACAAACAATATATAAAAAGAGGGATTTATCTCTATATCTAAGGTCCTGATGGCTATATAAATTACCAGACTCTAGCACCAGCCAATTTTTCAGATGACAGATCACCTAAATCTTTGTATTTACCATCAACTTTATATTTGTTTAATAAGTCTAAATATTTATCAAATAAGAAAGCAGAGTCTAATGGGCCACCCTTTGCTTCTGGATGGAATTGGACTGAAAAAATAGGCTTTTCTTTATGTAACATACCTTCATTTGATAAATCGTTTAGGTTAATAAAATATTCTTGATAATCGGATGGTAAAGTTCTTGCATCAACAGCATAACCATGATTTTGAGAAGTAATATGACATTTACCAGTGGTTAAATCTAAAGTTGGAATATTGTGAGCTCTGTTACCATATTTTAATTTTAAAGTTTTAGCGCCTGCAGCTAAAGAAAGTAATTGATGACCCATACAAATACCCATTAATGGTAAATCTGGTTGATCTTTCATAACTTTTTTTAAATTTTCAACAGTTTCTGAACAATATTTTGGGTCACCAGGACCATTAGAAATAAAAATACCATCAAATTTATCAGCGACTTTTTGAATTGGATAATTGAATGGAACACATGTTACTTCGACACCTCTTGAAACTAAACATCTTAGGATATTTTCTTTTGCACCACAATCAACGACTAAAACATGATGTTTTGCATTTTTAACAGGAATATGATATGGTTCTTTAGTAGTCACTTTACTAACCATATTAACTAAACCTGGATCATAAAATTCAGTTGATTTATCATTACCAACACTTAATCTAGCTAAACTTGAACCTTGTTCTCTTAAATAAGAAACTAATTCTCTTGTATCAACACCAGTAATTGCAGCAACACCTTCTCTTTCACACCAGTTACTAAGTGATTCAACTGCTGTCCAATGAGAGTATTCCAATGCAACATCAGTAACAACAATACCAACACATTGAATGTGTGGGGATTCAAAATATTTTAATAAGCTGAATTCATCACGAACTGTACCTGATGGAACACCATAATTACCAATTAATGGTTGAGTGAAACAAATAATTTGACCACGGTATGAAGGATCAGTCATTGATTCTGGATAACCGACTAATGAAGTTGTAAAAACCGCTTCACCTGAAACCGTCTTGGGTGCACCAAATGAGAGACCGTTGAAAACTGGACCATTTTGGATTGTAAGTTTAGCAGGTTCTAAAGATGCTGAAGATTGTGATGCTAAACTTCTAGTTGAAATTTTTGCAGATTTTATGAAATTCTTCTTTAAGGCGTTAAATGCTAACATTGTGTAATATATTTATAACCTGAGTTATTTATACTAAAGAAGAAAAGAAAAGAAAAGAAAATCAAATCAAACTGTTAGTAAATAGAAGATCCAAAAGAAAAGGAGAAAAAAGAGGTGATTAAAATAATATGAAAAAAATTTGCGTCCAATTTCCTTGACTCATTTACGTTGTATGAAAAAAAAAAATGGACAGCGGACCGCGCTCAGGCATATTACTCGATTAAGTAAGCGCGCTTAATTGGAGGAAAATATATAGCTTAGAGCCAACGTATGAGAAGTGATGTCAACAAAGACCAAGATGTGCAATATATATATATATATATATATATATATATATATATATATATATATTTATTTTTCATTTTGTATAAAGTAGTGTACAAATTATAGTATTAGGCTAAAGTAGTTATAAAATACAGAAACTAAACATTGAAAGCACGTTCAAGTGACATCAAAGGATCATAAATCCAATGAGATTCGTTAAGAACTCGTAAGGCAACCATTTGAATGTCATCTAGCCAAGCGCATCTGACTTCTTTACTTGAGTTGGTCAATGTCAAAAATTCACCTAATGAAAACGCAGGTCTGTTGATTGACGTTTTTTGAAAATGCTTTTGTGTTTTTGTTTCCTTATATTCGATGAAAACACCCCGTGATGTTTCATTAGTAAAAGGATTTTTAAATTCAATTTCTTTTACACCATATACGTGAACATATTTCCATTCCAAGCTTCTTTTTATATTCTTGATTCTAACTAAATTCAATGCAGTTGATTTTTCCTCTGGTTTAATTGTTAATGAATTTAATTCAAACAGTTCTATCTTTCTAACTACACTAAATTGATTGAAAACGTCAAAGTTTATATCTTCAAATAAAAACTTTCTATTAAATTCATTATATTTATTCAAAGACTTATTTGATAATTCTGATTTATCGATTTTAGTAAACTTCAAAAATTTGAATAATGGATATTCATCAATTTTATAGTTGTAAATCTTCATACAGTTGGAAATATTAATACATTTGATATACTCTGACATGACAGATGAAGTAATTACGTCATCTTGATTTTCCTTGATTATTGTATTAAATTGATTCATACCCTCAGCCATTTCCAATACAGATGTAGAATCTAAATCTCCAATATCTTCCCATCTATCAATAACATGAAACATATAATGTAATGGTAATTTCAACAATAAGTTTAAATTTTTAAAAGCTGTAAATTTGGAAAGATGCTCAATTTCACTGATAAGATCATAAAATCCATTTCTTAAAATAGGAACTTTACTTCTTTCAACTTCAGAACAAAAAATGGCACCAATATAAGCATTTAACTCTAATAATAATGCTAAAACTTTAAATTTAGTAGGTAATTGATATTTCATTGAATATTCATTTTCAAACATACTATCATAATAAATATGAAATAAATAAGGGAAAATTGATTGTAAAATTTTCAAATCCGAAGTAGAAGATCCAAACTTCATTTGTTCATTGGAATTTGTTTTATCGCCACTTAATTGTAAAATATAATTATCATTTTCAAAAACATTATGTTTAACAATATCAGTTTGAATTTTACCCAAACTTGAATTGAAAACTTCATATGCATAATCACTTGCAACAATTTCAAAATGGTTTTTAATGAGTCTTGTGATACCATCTTTAAAAACACCTTCTAGAACACATTTTTGAATATCAAAAACCAAACGTCTATTAATATTAAAATAAGGTAATTCTTCTAAAATACAAATTTTCTTTAATGACCAATGATTAACATTACCCTTGGAAATCAACAAACCTTTTTTTTTCAAATTTAAATAATTATCCATGGTAACAATTGGATATCTTTTTGAATTATAAATTGGATTATATTGATTATTAAGATCGTCTTTAACACAATTTCTAGGAACTGTACAATAAGCACATTGATATTTATGACTTGACGTATACATATCTAGGATATCATCTCTATTTTGATTATAATTACCTAATGCCATGATTAATGAAATTTTAACAAAATATTCATGTCTATTCAAACTAACTCTAATGACATTATCTTGTAAATAGTTTAAATACTGTAATAATGGTTTAAGTAAATATTGATTCCATTCTTGTTTATCATTAATATCACAAACGCAAGCTAAGAACATAAATTCAGGTCTATATTTAAGATGATTTGGTAATTCATTTAATATAAAATAAATGTAACCTAAATTTTTATCCTTGGAACCAACATTTGATCTTGATGGAGTAACCAAAGTGAAAGTAAATGCAAAATCCAATTTCCTATTATTTTGAATTGAATCCCGATATATATTACCATCATGAATTAAGTTTAAATATTTAGATTTCTCGTTATAGTTTTTTGGTGGTCTGATTGTTTTCTTCAAATAAGTTCTTAGTTTTTTATTAAGTAAAATAGAAAGAACAAAATTGTTAAGTAACTCAATTGAAAATGATGATCTTTTGTGGACTAGTGGTCTGGTAATAGTATTCAATGTTGGATCATGATTATTTTCCATTGTTATTGGTTCATTCACATAAGGGCATTCAGTATAATTATTCAAAAAAGAGATATACTTTTTACAATCACAATATGAGAATTCAATAGTTGATTTTATTGTTTCCCAATCATTAATAATTGCTTGCTTATGCTTTCGGATATCTTCATTATTCGTTGAAAATGGAAAACAAACTTCATTTATTGTATTATCATGTTGCATTATCAAATTTAAGAAATTTTTACACTTTATATCGAAAAACTTTTGTAATTGTGTTGAATTTAATTTTTCAACAATTGATTTCAAATTTAGATTAGTTTCATTGACTTCCACATCAGTTTTTATCTTTGAAATTGAATCATCAATTCCTTCATTAAAATTATTCTTAAGATCATCTAATGATTCAGCTAATGGGTGATTAACTGATGGTAATTCAACAAAATCATAATGAGCAACAGTATATAATTCAGGTGTGTAAATGATTAATGGATTTGAAGAATTAATATCGCCATGGATGTCATTATTATGCTGATCATTAACACTGCTATCGATCGAATTTGTGATGCCAACATTATCAGTAATTGGAATGGTATTAGGATTGGTAGTGGGTTTCGTATTTGTCGAATCATAAACACAATCAATGTTCATAGTAACAGGAGCACTAGCAGGATTGTTTTCAAATCTGAACCTACCCAAATTGGAAAGTTCATTTTGATTATTTTGATTATTTTGATTATCTTGATTATCTTGATTATTTTGGTTATTTTTAAACGTGTAGGAAAGATTATTAGTAAAATTGAAATCCTTTGCCGGTTGTTGATTATAATTAAATAATTGATAATTTTCAAAATTTGGGAAATAATTTGGATTTGCAGTCAGAGGTAGAGGTGCATTTGGATATGGATATGAATTTGAGGTAGCCTGCATATTGAATGGAATGGTATTGCTTGTTATTGTATTTAAATTATTATTAAAAATGATATTTGACGCAGAAACATCAGGCTGTTGATACTTGTCAAATGGTCGTGTTTCGTTTTCAGTTTTTACAGCAACAGATACTGGATCTGAAGTTGTTGATTTCATTGAATTTAAAAATTCGTATTGCTCATTAAGATCAGATGAATTACTTTCATAATTAATACCAAAATCTTGTTGAAGTTGTGATTGTGATTGTGATTGTGATTCTGATTGTAATTGTGATTGTGATTGTGATTCTGATTGTAATTGTTGATTTCTTCGCTGCTGTAGGTTATTAACTACATTTGAATCATTGAAAGTACTTAATGACATGGAGTTCAAATGGGGTTTCCAATTAGGTACATTTTTTTGATTGTTTTGAAACTTACCAACTTTATTAAAGTCAGATTGGCTTGATTTGGAATATTGACGTTGATGAGTTCTTTGATTATGTGAGTTTGGGTTTGACTGTGAGAAGAACTGTAGAAAATGTTGTTGTTGAGAACTTTGATTTGGAGAATATGCACCATAAAGAGGGGATTGAGAATGAGTTGGAGGCTGATTTTGATGTTTAGGATATTGAGCTTGCACATTCAATTGATGAGTTTGCGGTACAGATTTACTAGAATGAAAATCATCGTCTTGGTTAGCATTAGTGTCTGAATTTTGACTTGTAGTATTCTTGCTGTTACTATTGGTAGTAGGAGATAACGACGATTGATCCATGAAGTTAGTTTGATATTGATATTGATATAATAAGTGTTGAGTAAAATTTTGAGATGAATTCTGGTTTTGATTTTGGTTTTGATCTTGATTTAGAAATGGATATTGATACTGATATTGATTTCCCTTTTGATTCGTATTGTGAACATGTTTTTCTACACTTCCTTGCTGTTGATGTTCTTCTTGTTGTTTTTGACTGTTTTCCTGATAATCGTGCAAAGCTTGATCTTGAGTTTGTTGAGTAGTCCCTACATTGTAAAGTTGGTTGTATAAATTTTCAGTAGTATAGTTTTGATTATAGCTTTGGTTCATGGTTGGATTGAAGTTATTGTTGGAATTACCTTCATTCATTTAATAAAAGAAGATATAATGCGATATTCTTTCTTCTCCTTTTTTTTTCCTTTTTTTCCTTTTTATATTATTTTAACTATAAGTAGTTTGAGGAATGTGTGATTGATCGATTGACAAGCAAGTTGTGAATTAACATCAATACGTGTTTAAGGAACACAAACGTTGCGGTGGTGAATAGTTATAAGAACGAAACGGGTAGATGGTAGAAAACTATTTCAAGAAGAAAGAGTGGAAAGACTATTTATGATAAGACCAAACAGAGAATAGAAGGGTCCAAAAAAAAGAAACTGAGGAAATGAACAACTAAAGATGGATAAGGGTTCTTTCTGAAAAGGCAAGATCTCAAAAAAAAAAAAAAACAGTGTGGAATAATAATTCGCAAAGCTTAGATTTGAGCAAAAAATAGTTTGCTAGCGCCGCAAAAAGGCAAAAAAACACACTTCAGATCTGAGTCAAGGGCGGTGCTGGGCCTTCTTGATGGTGTCATTGGCTGGTTGGCGGTGCGTGGCTGTTGAATGGTGCGTGGTGTGCAGTGTATGCCCGTGGCTCCCTTGCCTTGAACCATTAAGCGAACTGACGGGTATTGTCCAGGCCCGCTTGTCGGTTGTTGCCCATTGACGAAACAACACCATCTCCTGGGGGGAAACCGTTCTGACTCTTCTTTGTGCGACCCACAGAGTCGTTTGCCTGCACCGTTCAGCCCATACAAACACTCCCCACCTCTCGGCACAACATTTCAATCAACGGCTCCCCTGTATTCGCCACTACTCTGCAAAACCGTGCACCGCTACAACCTTCCCAAAAAGGCACTCGTCTAGTTCAGCAAAGTGCTCCGCGTCGCCCAAATGTTTCGCACCCCCTCACCAAAACCCTCGGTGCCCGGTCTCTCGCATCGTTGTTGTCTCGCTGCTTTGCGCGTCGCTCGTCGCAATGCTTACCCGGTTTTTACATGTTTTTTTTTTTTTCATTTTTTCAATTTAAGCGACGCACAACAAAAAAATTTTCACTTGCCCACTTCGACATCAAGCCACAGAGAGACTCCTTCTTACACATTTTTCACTCGGCTCTTCTTCTTCATCTTCTTAGTTCTTTCGACCTCTTTTTCTTTCGTTTCTTCTCTCTTCCTTCTTCACAACACTTAGTTTCTCATAACAAGTTAATTCAATATGTCTCACAGAAAGTACGAAGAACCAAGACACGGTTCCTTAGGTTTCCTCCCAAGAAAGAGAGCTTCCAAGCAAAGAGGTAGATGTAAGTCATTCCCAAAGGATGATAAGTCTAAGCCAGTTGCTTTAACCGCTTTCTTAGGTTACAAGGCTGGTATGACTACCATTGTCAGAGATTTAGACAGACCAGGTTCTAAGATGCACAAGAGAGAAGTTGTTGAAGCCGCAACTGTTGTTGATACTCCAGAATTAGTTGTTGTTGGTGTTGTCGGTTATGTTGAAACTCCAAGAGGTTTAAGATCTTTAACCACTGTTTGGGCTGAACATTTATCTGAAGAAATTAAGAGAAGATTCTACAAGAACTGGTACAAGTCTAAGAAGAGAGCATTCTTAAAGTACTCTCAAAAATACTCAAAGGCTGGTGAAATTGATACTGAATTAGCAAGAATCACCAAGTACTGTTCAGTCGTTAGAGTTTTAGTTCATACTCAAATCAGAAAGACTCCATTATCTCAAAAGAAGGCACATTTAGCTGAAATTCAATTAAATGGTGGTTCTATTGCTGATAAGGTCCAATGGGCTAAGGAACATTTTGAAAAAACCGTTTCTGTTGATTCCGTTTTTGAACAAAACGAAATGATTGATGCTATTGCAGTTACCAGAGGTCACGGTTTTGAAGGTGTTACTCACAGATGGGGTACCAAGAAGTTACCAAGAAAGACTCACAGAGGTTCCAGAAAGGTTGCGTGTATTGGTGCTTGGCATCCAGCTCACGTTGCTTGGTCTGTTGCAAGAGCAGGTCAAAACGGTTACCACCACAGAACTTCTATTAACCACAAGGTTTACAGAGTCGGTAAGGCTGGTGATGAAGCTTCTGGTGCTACCGATTTTGATAGAACCAAGAAGACCATTACTCCAATGGGTGGTTTCGTTAGATACGGTGAAGTCAACAATGATTTTGTCTTATTAAAGGGTTCTATTCCAGGTCCAGTTAAGAGAGTTATCACCTTAAGAAAATCCTTATACGGTCCAAAGGACAGAAGAGCTTTAGAACAAGTTTCATTAAAATGGATTGATACTGCTTCTAAATTCGGTAAGGGTAGATTCCAAACTCCAGCTGAAAAGCATGCTTTCTTAGGTACCTTAAAGAAGGACTTAGAAAATTAAGCAATGGATGTTTATTAGCTTATCTTTATTTGATATTATATATAATTTTTCTATAATTCATTATTTTTGTATGTATCACTAAATGATAATATCTATTCTTTTAAAAAAACAAAAAAAAAAAAAATGCTAACATCCTTAATAAAACTAACAAAAGATTATCCCGGTCGATCGACTCAACATTTCTATAACTTTATACATTTCTTTTTTGTACTTGGCATTTCTATTTATTTCTCACAAAATTTTTCACATCAAAAAAAAAAAAAAAAAAAAAAAAAAAAAAAAGGCAAAGAAAAAGTTAAAAATTTTCATCGACCGACAATAGAAAAATACAGTGAATCACAAAATTTAAGCAAGCACATACTTCTCCCTTCATCCTTTCATAAAAGTTAGGTAACCTATCAATAGACAATTTTTAAACACATATATAAATAATGTCCTACGTTCCTCCACATAGAAAAGGTCTTGCCCAAAATGGCCCATCTTCACTTGCTGAGCAATCCTCAGAATTTGAAAGAAAAAATGATGACTTCGGCTCTGGCTCTGGTTATGGTAACAGAAATTCTGGTTACGGTAACAGAAGTTATGGTTCAGGTTATGGTAACAGAAATTCTGGTTATGGTAACAGAAGTTACGGTTCTGGTTCTGGTTATGGCAATAGAAATTCCGGTTATTCCAGAGATGGTGGTTATGCAAAACCAAGAGGTCAAGGTTCTTGGTCAAATGGTGAACATGTTATAGCTGACAGAGATTCAAGATTGGAATTGGAATTATATGGTGAAGAAGGTGATGCTCAATTTCAATCATCTGGTATCAATTTTGATAACTATGATGATATCCCAGTTGAAGCAACTGGTGCCAATGTCCCTGAGCCAATTATCGAATTTACTTCACCACCAATCGATTCATTATTATTAGAAAATATCAAGTTAGCTAGATTTACTAAACCAACTCCAGTCCAAAAGTACTCTGTTCCAATTGTTTCTTCAGGTAGAGATTTAATGGCTTGTGCTCAAACTGGTTCAGGTAAAACTGGTGGTTTCCTTTTTCCTGTCTTATCCGAATCTTTTAAGGTCGGTCCAGCTCCAATTCCTGAAGAATCAAATAGATTTTCTAGAAATAAGGCTTATCCAACTGCTTTGATCTTAGCACCAACAAGAGAATTAGCTTCCCAAATCTATGAAGAATCAAAGAAATTCACATATAGATCATGGGTTAAAGCTTGTGTCGCTTATGGTGGTGCTGATATTGGTACACAAATTAGAAACTTATCAAGAGGTTGTGATCTATTAGTTGCTACTCCAGGTAGATTAAATGATTTATTAGAAAGAGGTAAAATCTCTTTAAAGAATATCAAATATTTTGTGTTAGATGAAGCTGATAGAATGTTAGATATGGGTTTTGAAAATCAGATCAGATATATTGTTGAAGAATGTGATATGCCACCAGCTAATGAAAGACAATCATTATTGTTTTCTGCAACTTTCCCAAAAGAAATTCAACACTTAGCAAGAGATTTCTTAAATGATTATATTTTCCTTTCTGTTGGTAAAGTTGGTTCAACATCTGAGAATATTACTCAAAGAATCTTATATGTTGATGATGATGATAAGGAACCAACTTTGTTAGATATCTTAGCATCTGATGAAGAACAAGGTCTAACTTTAGTTTTCGTTGAAACAAAGAGAAAAGCAGATCAATTAAGCGAATTTTTATATGACCACAATCTACCAGCAACTTCAATTCATGGTGATAGAACTCAAAGAGAAAGAGAGAAGGCTTTAGAGTTGTTCAAAACTGGTAGAGCTCCAATTTTAGTTGCAACTGCTGTTGCAGCAAGAGGTTTAGATATTCCAAATGTTACTCATGTTATTAACTATGATTTACCAGGTGATGCAGATGACTATGTTCATAGAATTGGTAGAACTGGTAGAGCTGGTAATACGGGTGTTGCAACTGCTTTTTTCAACAGAGGTAACAAAAATATTGCTAGAGATTTAATTGATTTACTAACTGAAGCTAAACAAGAAGTTCCTCAATTCTTATCATCAGTTTCAAGAGAAGGTGGTAGAGGTCCACAAAGAGGTGGAAGAAACAACAGTTCAAGAGATATCAGAAGATCTAATAACTCATATGGTGGTAACTCATATGGTGGTAACTCCTATGGTAACTCTTCATATGGTGGTAACTCATATGGTGGTAACTCATATGGTGGTAACTCTTCATATGGTGGTAATTCTTCATATGGTGGTAACTCATATGGTAACTCATCACGCTCTTCCAACTCATCATCATCTCAATGGTGGTAATCAATTGAAAGGAATCCAATAATTCTATGACTAATATTAATAACCATTATTATTATTATCATTGACTATATTATGATTCTTAATCAATCATTTTTGTTACTATTTTTATTTTTATTATTTGAATTTTTGTTTTATCTTTTTATTACATTTGATTTATTGTTGGAAAATTCTTAGAGAAAGGTTATCATTTAAAAATCTTGGAAAGTTCTCTCACCCGATGACAAATTTAGGATGAAAAATATAATATATCCATTATTTTTACTTTCATTTTCATTTTTATTTTTATTACTTTATTTTTATTTTATCATCTACATCTTTCTTACTCATTTATTCATTGTCAGATATATTTTTTTTCAACTTTCACAGCGGCTTCAAAAACGGAAAAAATGATTCCATTTGTTTTATAAATATTTTATGAAAAAAAAAACACTATCATCAACCACATCATAATTAGTACTACTATAGTATTATTATTACAATTCAGCATATTTTGTATTTAAATACATTGAAAATTCAAAATTTTTTTCATCCATTAATAATTTTGTTTGTGTTTTTATCAATCATATATATGCTATTAGATTTCATACTTTTTTTTTTCATGCATTACAAGAAATTTAATTTGTTTCTTCAAATTTAGATATATTTTAATTTATTTATTCATTTTTTTTACAGTACAATTTAGTTTTCCACACTGTCTTTTTCCCAATTTTGTTAACTCTTCTGCGTTGTGTTACAATTGAAACTCTTTTCTACCTATATAACTACATCGGTTTGCTACTATATTTTTAGTTTTTTTCTTTTTACTCATACTATTCTTTCCACTCAACAAGTTTGTTTTAGTGAAGTTTAGATATTTTGTGTTGTGTATATTTTCTTATTTTTTTTTTCTCTTCAGTTCCACTATATCCAAACCAACTGGATTTTAAACTGTATAGTCTTTGTGCTTTTTCTATATAGAGTTTCCAAAAAATCATTGATCATTTTTAGTGCTATGTATATTTTTGTGACAGTCACATGACGTCACGTGCAATAACCGTTTATATCAGATGTCTTTTTCTATTTTTACTTTGTTTTTTCTTTTTTTTTTTTTTTTCCTCAGTTTTTCCAGTTTCCACCACGTATATAATAGGTTACTTGCTATTATCAGACAGTTGCAGGGCGCCGCTTCAATGTATAAGGTGTGTTGACGTAGTTAATAAAATCTAAATGACAGCACGAAATTCAAATTAATGCTATGGTCATAAAAGTAATGTAATCATGGTAATTTTAAATACTTCAAACTGGCCTTAACAATTTGCCATATTGGGACTGTCAGTTTTCTTGACATCCGTCATCCGGACTTGGTTTTTCCTGATCAACACTATTTCTTTACCTGGCTTTTCTATCTTTAATTTTTTTTCGTGTTTTTCCCTGAACCTTTAAATTTTTCTTTTATTGATTCTTTCTCCATATTGATATAGTCTTTATTTAGATCCATCAATTATTCAGACCTCATGTTTAAATCCAATAAGAGTAATAAAGATCCAGAAAAGTCACCAACACTTTCTGTTTCTAATCCATTCAAAGGGATGCATCGAAAAAGTAAGAGTTCAACTAATATACATAATAGCTTTTCAGATTTGCATAATTCGGATAATAATGATTTACATTCGTTGACCTCATTCAATTCATTTGGTTCTTTAAACAATTTAAGATCATCGAACCAAAGCGTAAAAGTTTCCAGTCCAACCTGGTCAAACTCGTTTGAATCGTTACAAAGTTTACCTGATAATTTTTCTTTGAATAACAACAAAAGTTCTTTTTATAATAAGAGCAAGAATAAGTTGAAATCCAAGAATATTAAAAATTTAAAGAAAAATCAGAAGAATCAATTTTTTGTAAATGATAAAAAGAGATCTAGTAGAAATTATTCAACTCCACCTCCAATTGATGCATCGACAATTATGGAAGATGATGAAGGTGAACAAGTTTTAAACGTTCCGATGCTACCTGCATTTGGTGCGCCCTATTCACAACAACAACAGTATCATCAACAACAACAATCAACAAATCAACAGGTTAGTTCCAATGAAATACCAAAACCAAGATATAGGTTGGAAAGTAAGAATGTTTTTAAATTACCAAGAGGTAGAAACACAAATAATCTAGATGAATCAGAAGTACCAGTAGAACCAAATCCAATACCTGAATCATCACTTGTGGAAGATGCAGCGTCACCTTTTCTTGAAACCGAATCAAATAAGTTTTTGAGGTCTGCAATTGATCAAGACTTTAATTTTAACTTTTCAAAAGATTCATCCATGTCAAAAGGTGAACAAATTTTAGAATGGAGAAAAAGAAAAGGTATTCAACCACATAAGAAAATAATTACTGAAATGAGTAGCTCAGATGATGATGCCTCAACTGAACATGAAACTGATATTGAGAATGACCATCAATCATATACCTTAAAGCAATATAGACCTGATGGTATTGATGAGGATAATGAGGATAAGTCGATTAAATCTAATGGTTCTCATTCGTCAAAGAAAGGATTATTCAAATCTATTTTCAGAAACAGGGGATTGTCGTTTGGTTCTGAAAAAAGTATAAGGAAGACAACAACTAATAATTCAATTGGAAGTGGTGGAACTGAAAGTTTAAGGGAATGCAACAAAACAAAAGAAAGTGTTGATGATCAAGAAAATCATACAAATGCTATTAATATCGGTACATCAAATGTTGATTCGGAATTTAATCATGATGAAACCAATTACTTCAATTTCAAATCAAGAAGCAGATCATCAACCAAAAAGGAACACTTAGACGAATTGAGTGATAGTAACTCGGGTGAAAAAGATAAAAGTGCAACGGAAAAACAAACCGAATTTGATGAAATTGATTTAGATGAAAGTAATAGTGAAGATGATAATAGAAATGAAAAACAAGAATATGAAAAATATTCTAATAGTCCACATTCACATAATTCAAGCGGTAATGGTGAACATTTTATGAAGAATATCTTCGAGTTAGAAGGTTTATTGGGCCAGGGAGGATTAGTTCCGAATCTCAACTTATATCATAATAAGACTGCTAACCATGAAGAAAATGGGCATTATGATGGTCCAAATGTAAGAAGGGGTAACACTGTTCATGATGAAGAAAACCCTCCACCTAATTTTCAAGAAGAAATTAGGGAAGAAGCACAAGTTTTAGTTGGCCATATGATTAAAAACCCTCTGGACGACCTGAAGAGTAAGAGGAGAAGAATTCCTAAATTTAAATCCAGAAAATCTAACAACATTGATGGTATTAACAATCCTAATGATACTTCTTCAAACAATAGTGGTTCCGATTTAAACACAACTTCTGGTTCGAGTACTGGCCTGTATGTTCCTGAACGTGCACATTTACCTGTTGATCCGTTTGATGATTTACAAGATCTAGGTACATTTAGCATAGATGTTCCTGATAATGTTGTAAGGAAACCTAGAAAATACAGAGCTGGTATTCAATCTGCATTATTACAACTTTATAATACTCATACATTGCCAACACTTTCAACAACAACATCGAGCACAACTTTAGCAGGTCAGAACTATGATGAAAATTTGTCTGAAACTGTTTATGATTCCGAAGTTAATGAACCAGCTAATGATTTAAATATGAACATTAGCCAAGAAATTAGAAAAAATGCATTCAACGATTTGGACCACGGTACGAAAGAAGCACTAGATACTGAGCTGCCTATCTTTACATCAAAACTGGAAGAACTTACTAGTGATGCAGAAACACAAGTTGAGAAATTTAGAAAACATAGAAGAACAAGTTCAATACAAAGTAAATTTTTTAGTTCAGATTCAGCCAGTAAACTTTATAAAGCATCAACTAAGGCAGCATCGGGTCACAAAAAGCCAGACGTTTCATTCTCACTGCCAAACTTTGGTGAAAAACCATCAACTGCATCGGACACAGAATACGAAAAAAAAGAATTACAAGGGTATAGAAATTTAAAAAAACGTGCAAGGTTTAATAAAAAGTACAAGAAGGAAACTGCTGCAAGAATTACTGTTCACATTGCTGATGTTTTGGAAAGACAAAGATTTATCTTGACCTTATGTAAAGCATTTATGCTTTATGGTGCACCAACTCATAGATTGGAAGAATGTATGTCGATGACTGCACAAGTTCTTGAAATTGATGGCTCATTTATTTATTTTCCAGGTTGTATGCTGGTTTCTTTTGGTGATCTAAATGCACGTACATCTGAAATGAAACTTGTTCGTTGCGCTCAGGGTTTGGATTTAGGTAAATTAGATGAAGTTCATGACGTTTATAAAAATGTTGTTCATGATAGGTTGGGTACAGTTGAAGGTTATAGAATTCTTGATGAAATTATGAATAGAAAACCACGGTTCAACCCTGCGTTTTGTATCTTTTTTTATTCAGTGGCTTCATTGGCAGTTGCACGTTGGAGTTTTGGTGGCTCTTGGTTGGATTTACCAATCTGCTTTGGTATTGGATCCATTATTGCATTTTTACAATTCGTTATTTGTCCCAGAAATACATTATACTCTTCGGTTTTTGAAGTTACATCAAGTATCATTGCAAGTTTTATTGCGAGAGCGATCGGATCGATTAACGGTGGTAATACATTTTGTTATGCGGCTATTGTTCAAAGCCCTTTGGCATTAATTTTACCTGGGTATATAATTTTATGTGGTTCATTGGAGCTTCAAAGTAGAAATATTGTTGCGGGTAGTGTTAGAATGTTCTATGCGTTCATATATTCACTTATGCTTTCGTTTGGTATGACATTGGGTGCTGCATTATATGGTTGGATTGATGAAAACGCAACTTCTGTAACTAAATGTACTTCAAATATTTCACCTTGGTATGATTTCTTGTTTATTCCATTGTTTACCATTGGTATAGCCTTAACAAATCAAGCATCATGGTCTCAGCTTCCAATGATGTGTGTTATTTCGGGATCTGGTTGGGTGGTCAATTATTTTTCATCAAGACATTTTAAACAAGTTACAGAATTAAATGCTACATTGGGATGCTTTATGATCGGTCTAGTTGCTAATCTTTATTCAAGAGGTCTTAAGTCGTTAAACAAATATTTTACAACAAGAGGTACTTTCATGACAGTTTCTTTGATGCTTCCTGCTATTTTCGTTCAAGTTCCTAGTGGTATTGCGGGACAAGGTTCAGTTTTTACTGGTATTGAAACAGCAAATAGTCTTGTTCATGCAAATGGTACAACACAAATTTCAGGTAGTACAAATTCATTATCATTTGGTATGGTCATGATTCAAGTTGCATTGGGTATTAGTGTGGGCTTATATCTTAGTACAATTTTGGTTTATCCATTTGGTAAAAAGAAAACTGGTTTGTTTACTTTATAATTTAAATAAACTAAGTAAATTAATAAATATATATATTTATATATTTGCATTTAGAAAAATCCATGAATAATAAGTGAAAATGAAAAAAGAACAAAAATAAACTCAAGTGGAATGAAATAAAATAAATAAAAAAATCATTAATAAGTTTCATAAATCAAAGATCTGACCCTGTAGTCTTCATTAGCTTCCTCAATAACTTCCCAATTTCCAATATAATCATCTTTACCTCTAACTACACCAGGCAATGTTTTACCATTTGAATAACGTCTCCAAACTTTTTTGGCATCTTCGTCGGTTCCCAAATCACGATATGTAAACTTGATTCTGTTAGCAGCTAAAATTGTTTCTAAACGATTTGTACGTGTAGCAACATGGAAACCACCTGCAAAAGAAGTATATAAATAAACAGGCTCATCTTCAAAAATCATTTTTTGAACTTTAGGAATGAAAACTGATCCATCTGATCCTAATGGTGGGTGAGACTGTTTTAAGGCTTTTTCTCTAGCTGCTGCAGCAATTAATGCATCAATATCATTTTCTGTTTTGACTGGATTAGATTTAGCCTCTGTTACCGTTATTTCTTGATTAATAGGGAGCTTTTCCTTGTCTTTACTAACCGTCTCTTTTGAGGTATCAGTATCAGTAATATTTGTTTCAGTTTCATTAGCTTCATCAACTTCTTCATTTTTCTTTTCCGGAGTTTCATTTTTTTTTTCTATCCCTTCATCTTCTTTGTCTTCTTTGTCTTCTTTACGTATATCATTGTCAAATTTTTCTTTACAGTATTGCTTTTCTTCTTCTTCGGCTACTTCACTTGATTCTTGGGCTTCTTTTCTTCTTTCCCTTTCCTCCTCCCTTTCCTTTACATCATTTTCCCTTTTACAATTTACTATTTCTGTTGTTTCAATTGCTTTCGCTTCTGGTTTTCCTTTGCTTTCAATCTTTGCAGCTTCTTCTTCTAGTTCTTTTTCTTTTGTTTTATCTTCATATGTTTTTTCTTTTTCTTTTTCTTCATTATTATGTTCTTTATCATCTTTATTTCCAATAAACTCTTCAGCTAATTGATTCATCATAGTGTCTAAAGCTAATGCGGTTGTCGCAGATGTAGATTTTGGTACAGCAGACAATTGATTATCATTCTTTACTTCAAAATTTGTCACAACCTTTGTTCCCTTCTTTAATTCATTTTTTTCAGGTTTATTGTTTTCAGCACTTTCTATTTTGCACTCTATTGATTTTGAATCTGAAATTGGTTCTAGTTTCTTTTTTTCTCCTTCTCCTTCTCCTTCTCCTTCTCCTTCTCCTTCTCCTTCTCCTTCTCCTTCTCCTTCTCCTTCTCCTTCTTCAGAATCTGCCATCAATTCCATAGCAGAATTCGCCAGCTGATCTAGCAAATCATCAGTGTTCATAGACTTTTGTACGATTGCTCCCGTCTTCCTCTTCTTCAACTTCAGCTAAACCCTTTTGTAGATTTTTAACAAAATCACCGTCATTTAAAATCATTCTACCATTCTTTTTAACATTATGTGTATCTTCAACAAAATTTAATGCTTTATTAACGGCATATTCAATTTCTGGATCATTGGACATTTCATCATCGTTGATTAATGCACCACTCTGTCTCAATTCACTGCTTTCAAGACGATGATCATCAGTACTAAATGATTTACGATCTGAACTCATTCTTGAACGAGATCTTGAAATAGTACGTAAGTAATTCAATGATGACGCGTTTGCAACTCTGGGAGCGGATGGATCGTGTCTTGGTTTTCTTTCAGAAACAAGAGTCTGAGATAATTGATCATATGAATTTGAAATTGAAAGATCACCGTTTAAACCACTATGGATGGAATCACCCCTGGCAAGATTTGGTCTACTTGATGAGCCTTGTTTTGAGGCAGATAGTCTTCCCATTCTTGATCTTGATCTTGATTTTTGTTCTTCAAGTAATCTTGATTCTGAACCATCTCTCATTGCAGCAGGTGGAAGATGTGTAGAATCAACTTCGATTGCGCTATCTGGAACTTCAGAAATAAAAGATTCATTATTTTTTAAATCGTTCAATGTTAATTTTTTGGCATTATTTGGAATGGTTTCAGAAACATTATCTAGAACCAAAGTACTAGCCTTTTCAAAATCACCTTTATTAACAACATTAATAATATCATCAACACTACGCATATGGTCAGGTTCAATTAGTGTGGCAGTATCTTGACTTGGAGTCTTAGAAACTTTTTTTGATTTTAAAGAATATTTATAACCACTGGATGAACCACCAGCTGGGGCTAAATAATTATCAGCTTCGCCACCCAGAATTGTGACTTTGTTACTATCTTCAAAAGAATCTTGATTGGCAAGTTTTTTCAAATCATTGAGATCGATTAAGGAATTGGTTTCTTTTACCTTGTATTTAACTGAATCAGGAATAGCATCATCTTTAATGTGGCCTGCGTTATCTAAAAGGCTTTCAATTGGAGAGTCTTCATCATTCATTAAAGCTCCTTCGGCTTTTACTTGATCGACAGAGAGTAAGTCGATAGTTGGGCCAGGGTTCTTAACAACTGGTTTCTTATGTGATGACGATGATGATTTTAAAGTTGGAAGAGCATCACCTAAACTTCTGACTGATGATCCAATGAGGGATGGTTCGTTTCTTTTTTTGAAATCTTCTATTTCTTGATCCATATCCATGATTGTGTGATTGTAAATGCTCTATAGGTAGCTTGTTCGTATGCTTCAAATTGAGGTATTCAAAGAAAAATATTTATTTTTAACAAGCATCTGCAGGTGTTTCACGATAGCAGTCGTTGATGTCTCTAAAATATGAAATTCGATTCAGCAACTGGCCGTTCCGAGTTCGCGGCAAATATTCAATTGTCATGTATTGTGCTATTTTGGGTCGACTCGCCCCTAGCAGCTAGGCAATCAGTAAAATTCCTCGTTTGGAGTATCCGTCTATTTAGATTGAGCACCTTTTTAATTGTTACTTGATAATAGTTTTAAATTTATAAATGTTTAATTAATATGTTAATATGTACTGTGCTTTGTATAGAAAATGCAGAAATTGTGGTTGTTACGCATACTTACTTTTAGTTTTTCTTTGATTCAATAATAGCCTGGATTTTAGCAGTTGCCTTAGCAATATCTTCTGCCTTACCCTTGATCTTAATAGAATCACTTTCAACATCTTGTCTAGGAACCATAACTCGGACATTACATTCTTCTTCAATGCCTCTTCTGACAGAGCCACCAGAGCCAATGATTAGCTTATGTTGAACCTTTGGAACTTCGATAGTTTCTTCGATGACACTTTCAAGATCTGTGACAATCTTAGAAATGGCTGCAATAATCTTACCAACGACAACTTTATCACCTTCGCATGTTACGGTCTTTGAGTCAGAATTACGCGCTGGGAATTGGATAAAACGTCTAAAATCACGGTCATCTTCTGAACCACCAGCTTTGACAATAATTTCACGCATAGTCATACCATTTGGACCAATTAAATTTCTGTACCATTTTGGATCAACATCAATGGTTTCAACAGTTGAATTAACAACACGCTGAACAATTGCATCAATCTTAGCCTTTGCTTCCTTGATACCAGATTTTGAACCAATGAGTTCGAATTCGGCAGCCTTAAGTTCCTTGGCTTGTTCTTGGCTTGTCTTTGCATAGATTTTAACACCAGTATCAGCAGAAATATCATTGATGCTATCACCATTCTTACCGATAACTCTTGATAATGCTTCAGTTGGAACCTTGATAAATTCAACAAACCCATTTTCTTTCTCGTATGCGATAAGTTGTCTAATTTCCTCTTCAACTTTAGCAACACCTCTTGATGGGCCTCTAATGACAACATTACCATTTTCTTCCTTGGAACCTGAAAATTGAAGCTTGACGTTATATTTATCTTGTAATCTATTTGCATAAACACCATTTGGACCAATTAATTGACCACGAAACTTTTGTTCAATGTTAATGACGAGAGTCTTTTCATCAGCCCATTTCTTATTTAACGCATGGACCTTTTTAATACACTCATCAACATTAGATTTTAAACCAGTTAATTTGATTTCAGCATTGTCGACCTTATCAGTATCTTCAGTTAAAACATCAATTCTGACACTAAATTCATCCTTGATTTCATTTAAATGAGCCCCTTTTTGTCCGATAAATCTAGCTAAGAATTTTGTCGGAAATTCAATGACGGTATTGTATTTGGAAGCCTCTTCATAATTCTTAACATCTTCAATTAATTGATGAATTTCGCTGATTGCCTTTTTAATTTCAGACTTATATCCTCTTAAATAAATTTCATTTAATGAGGCACCTTCAGCATTATGGTGTAATTTGATTTCAATTGAATTTGGTTCATATTTGTTTAATAAAATATTCAATGTGTTTCCTTCAAGATGCTTTTGATCTTCTTCTGGAGTTTCAATAACTTCACAAAGTAATTCTTTACTTAACTCTCTTAAAGAATCAAGAGATTTATCAACATTGTTTAATCTTTCTTCAACCTGTTCAGCCGATGGTAAAAATTCATCATCGTTGGATTGAACAACTAATAATAAGATATTAGTCGAATTTGCTAACAAACCTAAAGGAATAATTGAAACATTGTTTTGAATAGCAATTGAGTTATCGATCTTAGGGAAAACAAAGGATTCAACATCGGTAATTGATCTAACAAAACTTGGGGAAATTTTATTGACAGTATCAACTAGATCTTTTCTCGCCTTTTTAATTTGGTCCTTGTTTTCCTTTGTAGCACTGAATGTAACAATAACATTAGTAATATTAGCATCGGCCAGATTCTTGTAAGTTGGACCAGAGATGTTAATACTATGTTCCGAACTCAAAGCTTCAAAATATTTAATGTAGATAAAAAAAGCAGTCAAGTTCTTTGCATGTTGATAATTACCACCATGAGATTTTGAAAGATCTAAAGTATCAACAACATACTCAGAAGTTAATTCTCTTGCCAATGAAATTGCTTTCGCAATATCTGGCTTTAAACCGATGAATTTAACTTTACTCAAACCATCCTCTGTTGGGACTTCAACAACAACGTTGGTTTCAGATAAAACTTTTTCAACATCTAAGAAAGAATGTAAATGTTTTGGAATATCACGTTCATCAACAACAATTGCACTGTCTAAAGCATCCAGGGCGCTTTTGATTTGATTACGAGCATCAATAACTCCTTCCCTTGAACCAGATATTAAGATAGATGTAATTCTTGAGGTGGGTTCAGGAGCAATAATTTCAACACCTTCAGCAAAAGATAATTTTGAAACTTCACCACTGACAAATGGTTTTAATTTCTCAGTAACAGGAATTTTAACATTCAGATTTTTAGTATTTTCATCAACAATTGCAAGAATTTTAGCCTTTGCATCGGAACAGCCTTGAATATCACCTTCAATCGTAACAGTAATGGATTTACCAAATAATTGTTCATCTTCATTTAATAAGGATTTATCCTCTTCTAAATTTTCATCATCTGATTGCTTACCAATGTCGATTCTAACAGAAGTTGCATCAATGATTGGTTTTAAAGTTTTACCACCAGAACCAATAACCACAGATCTCAATTTAGAAGGAATTTCAAAAGAAATTTTTGTTGGCTTGGTTAATTGCCTAATTAATTCTCTTTTTGCATTTGCAACATTATCAATTGCACCATCTAAAAGGAAAGTTCTTTTTTTAGTTGCATCAGAGTGAGTTGATTCAACTTTAACGTTCAAACTAGATTGGATTTTAGCAAAAATCTTGAAAATTTCACCTTTAGCTAAGTTCTGTTGTTGTTCATCGTCAATGATAAAGGTAACTTGAGTTGAAGTTGATCTAACAGCTGGCTTGAATGAATTCTTGCCTGATTTTTTCCAAGCAGGAGCAGAATTGGAAGTAGCAGATGGACCCCAGGAAACTGGAGCTGCATTTGAAGTATCACCTAAAGATGGGAAAAGTGTTTCATCATCCACTTTAATGACTTTCTTTGGTTCAACAGGAGTAATTACTTCGGTTAAGCTTGAAGAAGATTCACCAACAGATGCAGAATAATCATTAGTCGAAATAGAAATAGGAGATTCAGAGCTTGGAACGTGGTTTCCAGTGACATCTGTAGCAGAAGACGGTGTTGACATTGGCGTTGCATCGGCCTCAGCATGTTTCATGGCTAGTAATTCAGCTGGAGAAGACATTTTTGTAAACAGCAAATAATAAAGTGAATAATAAATGGAGATAAATAGTTATAAACGACCAGCACCTAAAGTAACAGTAAAGCAGTAATTAATTGTAATTTATAGATCAATAAAAACCTTTAAAGTACAAAATTGGGAGAACAAGTTTAACACAAATGTGATCAAGTAATCAATTGGAAAAAAATGTGTTGGAAAACGAAAAAATCAAATTTTCTAAAACACAGTAAAGAGGTAAAGAAAAAACGTTAAATAAAGAACTTTAAAAGAAAGAGATCGGTAGAGAAAGTACATATATTTCTACAGAAACAGATCTTCAGAATTCTCTCTGCGCTTCTCAGAGTACGTGTCAAGAATGTTGAAATTTGAGATTGAAATTTTGAAATTTGAAACTTGAAAAGTTTAGACGTTCCATTGAGGTGCACAGATGGATCATAATTTCTTAACATGCTTTTCCAAATATGAACCAACAAGAAACGCACCAACAAATAAACATCCGTTATGAAAGGTGCACTGACCAAGTTCGGTGAACATGGTAAGTATAGCCGGCCCTGGACAGACTCCAGCAAGACCCCAGCCAATTCCAAAAAGAATATTACCTAGAATAAATCTGGTTTCTGTTTGATTACTGAAATTCAAATCGTACTGAGATTCAAAAAGAGGTTTTTTTATGGCCAAGCTATTAGAATTATGAGCAGGCGTTTTCTCTTTCGTAATGGTGGATTCACTGTCATGCATTTCTTTCTTTGTTTGTGGAATAATTTTTTGCCAGATAAAAACGTTTGGCAGAATACAGAATAACGGAATCATTCCTAAACTTGGATCAAAATTATGTGGTGTTAAAAATGATAAGAATCCAATGACTTTAGCTGGATTCGTCATACCTGCAACGAATAAACCACATCCAAATAAGAAGCCTGCGTTTATTCCTGTATGTGCACGAACAATTTGGCGGTATTTTTCATTGTTATTGTTCTCATATAAAAATCTTCCAAGTTTTGGTAAAATGATGTAAGACCATATTTCAGCAAATACTAATAAGCCTAATAATGGAATTAAATTTTCGTTCAGTTGACTGAAAGTGGTATCATAGTAATAAGAAGGAATAGGTGTTTGATTGGTAGTACTATTATTCCTGGTGATTAAATTTGTCAAAACTGCACTTATGAAAAATGTACAAGTTGCAACAAAACTTCTCCACCTTAAACGACTTAATCCAGCAAGCATGTGACCACTTGTACAACCACATCCTGCACTTGTACCTAAACCAACAATTAAGCCGGCAATTAAAGTTTTAGTTGACGATCCATAAAAAGAGATTAGTGATAATGATGATGACGACTCTGTGTTTTGAATGTATAATGGTAATATTGAAGAAATAAATCTAGTTGATAAAAATAAACCCGCAAGAATAGAAACTGAACTTATAGATGGTCTGAAAATTGAATTGTATAAAATTGATGAAAAGCCAATAGTTTTACCTTCAAGGTGTATGTAAGATGTGGTTGCGGCTTGAATTAGCAATGCGCCTAATGCTGATTCGATTGGCGTAAACATATCTGCAGTAATGTTGGAGTCGTCATATATGAATATCATTTTGAAATTATTCTACTGTACTAGTAAAGTTAAATTTTTGAATAAGCGAGAAATGCTCAAAATTTAATTATGACTTAACTCCAACTTTTAAAAATCTGTTATTATAGAGTAACTGTTAACCATAATAGCCTTATTGTTTATTTTTTATTAAATCTGTTTTTTTTTTGTTTCTTTTTGATTTAGGAATAAAGATTACAAATCTCCAAAGCACGAAAAGCATATATGGTGTTTGAATCTCAAAAGTCGAAGTTTGACTTCTATAGCGAATGTATTTAGTTTCCAATGTTTTATTTTTGCATGCGTGAGAAACCTAGGATTGTGTCCTCCTAGAACTTTACTGTAGGTGTATTGTTTAGAAAGAACTATAAAAACCAATTCCATGCACACAGTTTTTCAAAAAGGTATCAGAAGATAATAAATAATCCTGTTGGAGAAGTATTCAAAAAAGAAAACTGAATTGTAATTGTCAAACCGTGTTTATTGTAGGCTGGAATAACGGATCCCTAGTTTAAACACAAAATGACACCGTTTACAATACGTATATCTATTACTTAAAGATTCAAAAAACGAAAATACGTTACTAAAATCATTAATAAGTAATTATACTACACTCTGTAATTGATGAAGAACAAAGTTGTTTACGGTGGTAGTCTTTGTTTTTGCAGGAAGTAAACGGTTTTATAAAGCTAAAATAATATGGAATTTTGTATGAAGAAATACAATATAGTCGCTTTTGTAGCTATTATAAAAAAGAATTAAATGATTTAACCTAAAATTTGTAATATCTGATTATTATAAAACAAAATGATCTATAACTACCTTCAAATAAACGCATATATTTGTTTACTGAAAACGTTTAGAGTAAAACAAATCCCGAGATACTCATACGTGAAGATCAAGTAAACTTACCAATGTGCCTAACCCTAAAACACTAATTTACTTATATGTATTTTCAAATTATGCATGAACTTCATCTTCCCACTGAACACCGCACCATTCTTCCAAATAACAAACACCATTTTTGTCTAGCCAATTCAATGGTACAAAGTCTTCACTGTCTGTAGCAACAATAATTGTACCCCATTCCATACCATTTTTTATGATTCTTGTAATATCATCAACATCATTTTCCAAATCTATTATCATCTTTGGCATGAGTTGCATTTCAAATCTACGATTTCCACTTGGATGATATGATGGTGTTGGAATATTCCACTTTAATGTTTCTTTCAATTTACCTTCACGGGTATAGAATACTTGACTAAGTTTATCCCTCGATGAGTACAAAATTGGTGAGCCGTTAGGTTCATAACGAATAACTTGTTGAGTGTTATACGATAAAACTCTTGTAAAATTTTGAAATGTTTGATCATCAAACAGTTTTGTTATGTCTTCAGATGTGTTTTTTTCGGGATTAATTTTTGGTAGATTGTTTGGCTGAACATTACTTACAGAAGAATCATCTTCAATGATTGTACCTTCTTCATCAATTTTTAAATTATCAGGTAATGGTGCTAGAACTTGCTTTGCTGGATCTAATTTTTCAGCTTGAAAATATAAGATATAACCTTTAAATTCAGGAAGTGTATAGTCAGTATCAACTTTTTTTGCGTTTATCCTTTCATTTGGTTTCAAATTCTTTGCTACAACTTCAGAAAATAGTGCTTTTTGAGCATTGCTTTCACTCTCCTTTATCCTTGATATTTCAGTATCAAGTTTCTTGATTTCAAATGAGTTTGGAGTTTTTGCAAATGGGTTAGTATCTACCAACGAAGATACAAATGGATTACTAGTTGGAGAAGGTGATGCAAATGGGTTGTCGGATGCACTATTAGATGAACCAAATAAATTTTTGACCAAATTTTTAGTTTCCTCTTCCTTTTCAATAGCTCTTTTTTCTTTCAATTTCTCTTCTTCGATTCTATTTTTTTCCTCAGCTTCACGTTGCTCCATCATAGCTTGGTCCTTTTTAACACCTCTAATTGCACGAACACTGCCTTCTTTACGACGACAGTTAGTTTCAATACAAATAAAAACATATAATTTACGATCATACCAAGTGTTTGGTAATTCTGCAGAACATTGAGTTAATAGTCTCATTGGTTTTGAACAGTTCTTGCAATGGACGAATTTATATGGAATTGGTGATAATTCGTCCATAGGAATTGGTTGGCCACCTATAAATGAATCATTTGCATATAATGGTTCGTTATCTGAAATCTCAACGTCAACATAGCCTAATAGTGTACTTGTTATCACTGGAGATGATGAAATGGATTCGTTATCTGAGTCGTATGACATGGTTTGGCTGCTCAAACCCTGTTTAACAAATAGTTTGTATTTTTTATGGAAAAAAACATTATTGTATTCAAGGTGAAAAATTAAAAAAAACTTCATTTTCAAGCGCTGGATAAGAACCTGGTTTTACCTAATCATTCTTCCAAATGATAGGACACAAGTATAAATTCCAACAAAAAATGTAAAATAAATTATCATAATTAATCTATTATTTTATTTCCCTTAATTGTTTCTAAATCCATTAAATTATAATTTTAAATATTATGTTGTTCTTCAGTTATAGTTGAAATATCCTTTGAAGCACAATTATATAACAGAATCGCAACAAACTTTGTCTCTTTTCCATATTGTTTTTATCATAAACATATATAATGTAATAATTTAAATGTATAAATACCATCACACTTACGAAAATCTAGTATAGTAAATCTTAAATCTAGATATATGATAATAAAGGGCACTTTATAATAATTCTTATCACGACAATATAATTTGTCGCAGCTTCACTTTTTTTTTAGATCAGTTCATAATAATTTATGTTACAAAAAAGCTGTTTCTTACATCTTTTGGATGCTCTAGAATTGATGACGCTAAAACTTAGTACCACAGAATTATCAAATATAACCATGTACACAATCATCTAGTAGCTTATGCCTCCAGCATGTACATTACTATTACTAGTGTTGTCGTTAGCGTAACATTGCGATTATCCGAAAACCAACCGTAGTTCATACTTACTGTATCTTTCTCTACGGTTAATATTTGAATAGCAGAACGTATTTATCTTACAGTAGATGATGGAAAAACATATAAAGTCATACAAAATACAAAATTTTCAATAATTTCACTTTTTCACTTTTACAAATGTTATAGGTACTTAGACCGCTATTATTACTTCATTGTGTACGTTCCCAAAATTCTTCCTTTTAATATAATAACTACTATTTTCTAAATGTTATCATTTTAAGTACAAACAATAATTCAAAACACAAGATAATACTCAATTGGTATTTCAACAAAAAAATATTGGTTTTGGCTACGTCCACCGGAGAAAGATGTACATCATTCCAAGTGGTTACAATACTACTACAGAAAATAGTAGTTTTACTGGAGCTAAATGTATTAAAACTAAATGAAAAAAATAATTGCAAGATTTCTAACTATAACATAGCACCTTACTATAATTAAACCTAGTGGTGACTTCGAAGCACCAAAGTCAAACGATTAATAATAAGGCTCTTAAAGTAAGGCTTTTTGCAGTGAAATAGATAACACATTTAATAATGTTTTAGATGGAATCTTTTGTATATTTACAGATGGTATATTTAATGATTAAATAACAACTAATGGCAGTATTTTACAAGTAACACAAGGGAATACAAACAGTATTATTATTAATATTATCATCAAATGATGTTGTATTATTATTTGTGGACTCGTGAGACTATATTTATCAAGGCTCATGCTCAACATTTCTTTCACACATGAATTACACAACTATTCATTTTTATCTTGTTATTTACATTTTTGGTTTGCGTGTTTTTATTATGAAATTTCTTATTAATTTATACTTTTATTATTTAGTATTATTGATTAAGCGCATTGTTTTGCATTTTGTTTTCAATTTTGAAGAGCAGTAAATTTTGTTATATGATACTGTCAATTTGTTCCCGTAATTTCATTTTCTTATATACACTAAAATTTATGATTTGAGTTTTGCGTATACCTATAGATTTTTTTTCATACAGTTAATAAAAATTGACTATGAATAAAACATAAAATTCAATTTATGTATTAAAATAAGTATTCTACATGTTATAAATTTTTGTACTGTCATTAACGTATAACTCAAACAAGAGTAGATATATATTCAGAATCTCGCTATTTTTTTTAGGGAAAAAATATTCTACAACTTTCTTTTTGTTTAAATTCCTTAAATAAAAACTAAAAATATTTGGCTACATTTTAAGATGTTGATGAATAGTCAAAAATATAGTGTCAGCTATACAACCTAAAATAGAAAGTTAAAAGAAGCTACAGAAATGAAACTGTAAAGAAAGGTTTTGTTTTTATCCACATATAGCTGTTTCTAATGTTGAAAAAACTTTTAGAATATTTTTTTTTGAAAGGATAAAGTGCAAATTTGTGATCTGTGAAGTACGCGGTTGTATGATAGAGATACTCACGTCTGCCCAGACCAATGTACCTCTGCCCAGACCAATGTACCTCTGCCCAGACCAATGTACCTCTGCCCAGACTTCTACACATCTGCCCAGACGCACTTAAATGGGATTCCAAATTTTTTTCAATTTAGATCGAACATGATTGAAAAGTTCTTGAGGAGACAACACATTTGTCGGTTAACTACAGATCAACTTTATATTCTAATGAGTAATCCTCAAAGGAAACCTAGAATGGATTTTTGAAAAAAGATACTGCAAATAATTTTACAAAGTAAAGAACCAATATAACTATTCCCCTCAGCTAAATCATATTTATAAATATTGTAGTTTACTTAGTTTCAAGGAAAAATGTGGTTACATACAAGAACTTGATCTCATTGCTTGTCATCTAGAAACTATTTCCTCTTTTCTTTGTTTTATAGTCTTTAGTATTTAGTGTTCAGTGTTTAGTAAAACAAGGTTACTTGATTAATTCTTAACGGATTTTAGTTCTCATTTTTTTAATTTTTTGTTTTATCATTATTTCTTATTAGCTACTTGTTATTTTAGAGCCTTTAAACTACTTGAACCATTTTTTTTTAAGTTGTAGTTTTTTAATTAAGGAGTTCATCAAAATGTTTAGAACCTTTGGCCTATGAATGTATGAATTTGGAAACCCTATTCGGTAAATTCATGTTCGCCGAATCCGTCTCAAAATTTTCAGTTTTAGTTACTTTTCCAATCTATTATTACCTAAGCCGATAACATTACATACGATGATTTGGAGAATGCAGATGCGCATAAATTTTCCTGCAACCAATTTTCTCCAAAACCATATGAAAAAGGAAGCTTCCTTTTTTTCTCTGCATGGTTTTCTAAATGAACCAATAAGTATGTATATTGTTTATATGGATACTTTTAGAGTAAAAAATGTCTCAAACTAGTCTTTTTCCAAAAAAGTCTAGCGCACATTTTTTTGTGACAGTATACAATTCATCATAGTACACTGTTATAGAAATACAGTTAGGCTTTTGAAATCTATATAATATCATTCTTGCTACATCTAAAATCTATAAGTGTTTTAAATTCTCAGACGCTTCCAGTAACAATTTCGATTTTCAGTGGTGTTTATTTGCTAAATGCCGATAAGGCTGAGGAAATAATAAAGTGTTTGGAGGACCCAGAATAACAATATGTGAAATTGATTCAGTATACCTTCTTATGCCATTTTAATCGGATTAGACTATTGTAATTTTATTTAAAGAATATTGTGTGATGTTATTACTCTTTAGAAACAATTATTGTTTATATCACTGAAAGTTACCGGTGACCAACCATTTTGTTAGAATAATTTTTGTGAATTTTTCGGCTGTTGACGTGCGTCATCGGCAAAATATAATTCGTCAGGCAATTACATCAGGACACGGTGCAATATATGAACTAATTTTGTATAAAGCAAACAAGCTGCAACACTAGCAGTACGATAAATATTTGGAATGCCGCATTACTTCATAATTATAAAAAATAAATAAATAAGATTTTGGTTTTTTCAACTTGTTGTTTTGTGGTATGGTAAGTGTATAGAAACTTGAGATTGAATGCATCGAACTTTCTCTGCATACATACGGGGAAACAAAATGTGCCATGTGGGTGCAAATGTTACATGTCTAACTACCGGCCAGCTTTTATACTACATTTTCTTTGTACTGCCTTTTTTGAATATAATATTGTATACCAACAAGTGATTTAGAGTATGTACATACTTTTTTAATAATTTTTTATTGTATTCCCAATTTTAAGGCAATCTTTGATTAACGAGAAGCTACTGACATAATGCCATTTTGTTTTAATTTTTACGGCATTCTATTTCAGAAAAGACGATTGTACTTAACTTTTGTTAAAAAGATTCAAGTAACAGATGTCATAGCTTTATTTCCATTTTTCTGTTTAGTTGCACCTGATCAAAATCAGCAAATCTTTTTTCTAATCTTTAATATATAAAAAAAATTGGAAGGAAACAACTGAAATAATATTTAATATCGCAAAAAAATATAAATAGTTCAACGCAGGAAAACATCTGATTTTCATGATATCCTGTAACAAATAGGATTTCCAGTTGAGTACTCTGGAATAAAATTTTGAAACATCAATTTATTTTTTATTAACATGAAATCATAGAACTATCCTATTTGGGAGCGTATTTTAATGCATATTTTTTTTGATGTATGAGGTCTTAGCGCAGGTTTGTTCCATGCATGAAATATATGCGTGAACCGTATTACTAAAAGTCTTCACTCTTTGCAGTTGATAACTGATTATTCTTTAATATTTTTCCTTTTTTTAGTTTTATCCTATTGTATTAATTATATTCTGTTTGCGGAAAAATGATATGCCTTCATGAAATGCTAATACCTTCTTTGTCAGAAATATTTCACCTAAAAAAGATTCATATTCCTTCTGATTACCATTTTTCATTTCATCTTTATTTTCTGTACCTTTTAATTGAATTTAGTATATCAATAACAATTTAAGCAAATTGGATTTCAACAAACTAAGAATGAATTTCATTACTAGTTATTGCATATCTTTTGTACTTTTTGCAAATTTAGTTTTTGCCGCTAATATACAAACAAATAACGTTGCTTGTAATATCGAAGCAATTTCTTCAAGTCCAGGTTTTCAAGGTAATATCTACCAATTTAGTTCTCCACAATCAGCACATTATTCTGATGCCTCATTTTATGCCGAAGGCTATAAAGAAGAAGGCCATATAGTTGGTTTAGCAAACAGTATCACTGATATTAATTTCAATCTTCCAGGTGGTACTCAAACTCTTTATGATATCATATTTGATAGCTCCAATTTTGCCATTGAATACACAGGTTACTTTTATGGTATGCTTCAAATTTTTATTTTATTTCAATTCACAGTATATTTTTGAAAATACTAACATTATTTTACATATTATGTTTTATTACTATAGCTGAAAAAAGTGGTATTTATGAATTTAATTTGGATAGAATTGACGATGGTACAATTCTTTTTGTTGGTCAAGGTGCTTATGATTGCTGTAAACCAGGTTCAATCCCATCAGGTAGTGCCAATACAGCTTCATTATTTGCATATAAGCCATGGAATCAATCTGCTTCAAAAAATGTTGTTTGGATTTATTTTGAAGGTGGATCATATTATCCAGTTAGACTTGTTTATGCCAATGTAATATCAGCAGGTGGTATTGAACTAAATGTCACACCGCCTGGATCATCCAATTCACAAAATATTGGTGCTTTTGTTTATCAATTAGAAAATAATCCAACAAACATATGTGCTTCAGTTTCAATTAGTACTGAAATATCATCTACCACATATTATTACACTAGTGATGTTGCCACAACAATCACTGTTCCACATACCTATACAACTAATGATGTTACTACCGTTGTGATAGAAGAAGAAGTCTACTTTTCAGATATTGCAACAACTCAAACAAAGTATATTTCAGGTTCTTCTTATTATACATCATCATATTTGACAACATTTGTTACTGGTGATAAAACGCTACTACAGTCAGTTGTCAATATCGGTGTCCCAAAATTATCAACCACCGTAATTTATACAAATATCAGATCAACTAAAACACTCACTTCATTGATAACGAGTGCCGGCGCAACCACTAAAGTAATTGTTCTTCAAGAACCAAATTTGAGTTATACTTACATTCAGTCTGATGTTGAGAAAGTCACAACCACGACATCATCATATACAATAACAATCAATGGTAAAACGTTGCTCACTTCTATCATTGCCGTTGTTGGTCCACAAGTTTCTACCACAACTAAGTACAAAAATGACGGTTACTCCACGACGTACATGGTAACCAGTGTCACAACGCTTGCAGGATATGTTAAGTCAACATCTAGATGGTACGAAGTTGATATTCCACGTGCTGTATCTAAAATTACTTGGGGTAACCCAACCACTTCGTACAGTACATATACATACACAACAGTTGTTAAAGGTTCAACTATTACCACAGAAAAAAATGTTATGTATCTTCCATCTTATAGTACTTCTTTTTCATCAGGTACAGGTACTTTACTTGCCAAAACAACTGTTACTAGAACAATAGTTAAAAATGAGAAGACAAGCAGGTATCTTGAAATTGATTTTTTTTATCCAACTCCATCCACTACTCTTAAGATTGGAACAGTAGAATCTAGTTATCTTACAACATCTGGCGGGAAAACATTTCAAGTGATCCAAAATACGGATTTTCCAACTACTACAGTCTTTTCAACGAACACTAACATAATTTCAACTTATACTACCGTTGCTGATGGTGATTCAACACAATGGATGTATGAAATAATTTATCCACAACCGTCAACTTCTACTATTGAATGGTCCAGTTTATTCACATCCACAGAGACTCTCACATTAACGAATTCTCAAGCTGTTATTACTTCTTTTGTATATGTTGTACATGTTCCAAGTTATTCGTCTCAACTTTCATTCTGGACTGGTACTAGTATTAAAACTATTACATCAACCAGTATTTACACTAACAGTTTTGGTATTGTGGGCACTTCCACTTATAAGGTTGTCTATAATCCATCTGTTTACGAAACAACAACTTCTTGGAGAAGAACTGAAAGTTCAACATATGTGACTGAAACTACATCAACTGGTTTAGACGCTTATCCACATACTGTTACAGAAGCGGTTATTATTGTTCCAGGTACTGATGTTGTTTCATCATGGTCAACAAGCAGTATTTATGGCGTGTGTACGGCTTCATCGACTTCAACTTCATTCAAAGACACTGTTATTGATGGTGCCACATCAACCATTGGTGTTGCTATCATCAGTGGTCCACATCCATCATGTTATGCCCCTCCTCCAACCACTACATCAACTACGTTTATCTCAACTGCCGAGGATTGTACTGCTACTGCATCAACTAGCATAACGAGAATAACTGGCGCAGACTGGGCTATCACCGAATCTGTTATTGTACACATTGCCACCACAACCGCAAATTGTGCTCCACCTACAACAGCAACGATTTCCACCACTGTTCCTGCAACTGCTTGTTATTTGACTACTGTTACTGAAACACATGTTGTTACTTTAGGTACTAAAACAACAAATGTAGTCTATGTCATGGTCAGCACCCCGCCAGCATCTTGTACCACATCATTCACAAATATTACTACAGTTCCGGCCACTAACTGTATTTTAACAACTGTTTCTTCAATATCTACCGTTACTGCAAGTGATAATAAAGTTACAAATATTTTCAATGTCACGGTCAGCACCCCGCCAGCATCTTGTACCACATCATTCACAAATATTACTACAGTTCCGGCCACTAACTGTATTTTAACAACTGTTTCTTCAATGTCTACCGTTACTGCAAGTGATAATAAAGTTACAAATATTTTCAATGTCACGGTCAGCACCCCGCCAGCATCTTGTACCACATCATTCACAAATATTACTACAGTTCCGGCCACTAACTGTATTTTAACAACTGTTTCTTCAAT